>WOVY01001052.1:600000-760000 GCA_013436015.1 Rhipicephalus annulatus | reverse complement strand
GATATCACGCGTGTTGAGACGAGACCGCTGCCTGAGGATCTCGAGCATCTTTTGGCGTTTTTCTTCCATCAGGTTGTCGGGGTGCTGGTGGATATAGTCTCGTATGTTGGGCAGACCGGAGATGACGCAGGCGGCGAGCGCCGACCGGGCCCCGGTCATGTCCGTTGCCTCGTACCACTGGTCGGTGACATGGTCGTAGCACTCGGCCAGGTTGATTGTGCTTCGACCGTTGAAGCCGCCTATAGCAAAGACCAGGTTGTCGATGACCTGTTATACGAACAAAGTTCAGATGCGTTAAGTGCACTCGTGAATGTTTTGGGAGCGACTTCACAAATCTGCAGCGCACACAATAGAGAAAATAAAAATATTAGTGACTATTGTCAAGTTTTCGTACTGCCACGACCTATTTTCGTCACCTGTACATCTTGGTCTTAGCCATACACATGCACTCATTTCCATGCATAAAGCTTTCGGTTGATAACAAACGCCAGCATTCCATGCTTTTACCTTTTGTTTCTTTGCTTTCATACGTTATTTTTAGGTTACTGTTTGACATGTATCATGCTACTATAATATTTCAAGAATACAGGTGGCTCTGTATTCGGCACGTTGACTCGACGTGCTAAGCAATGTTTTTAAATGCAGGATTATGTTTCAGAGCATGGATGGCAATTGAAGCGCTACGTTCAGAGAGACCATCAGAGGTCGCGAGTGCTGCGGCCACGCACCAGCGATAGCCGTCAAGAAGTATGGACTGCGGCAACAAACGCTTAAAAAAATAGTGGCTACGACATCGTTATAGCTTATTTCACTTACTGCAGCATGGTGACGACTAAAGTGCTAATTTGGGCCGGCTGGAACATGATCAACTAAGCGGAAAACAGCGCGAAAACGCAAGGCAGTGAAAGAGAACGGTGAAGCACTGTCTTACAAGCAAGGTTTTATTCCATACCTGAGAGTATATATATATATATATATATATATATATTATATATCACACTCAACATGAGAGGAGGGGGAGGATTACAGTGACGTAGAACTTTTCTAATGAAATATTTTTATGCTTCCAAAACAATCGTGGCGAAGCATTCATTCATTGACAAAGACAGAACTTCCCTAGTGAGGAGCGCTAAAGAAGGTACACACACGCACATGTCACCTTTCTTGTCAATGCAAAACCGCTTGTAAATCTCACGTGCTCGTTGACCACTATCGTCAAAGTATCTTGCATTGACCAAACATATATCATGACAGCCGCATACGAAACTACGCGCAGCTAAGTGGCTCCCAACAGAACCCCACATTAGATTGCAGTGTTCTCTGAGGCGGTCATTTACACGGTGGTCAGTTGTGCAATGAAGCATCATCACAGTTTTTTAGACGCATAAAATTTCCTTACAAAAGTTCCACGTCACTGATCTCCTGTCCCTCATTTATTGTAGAGTGCTATGTATACCCCCATGTATAGCAAAAAACCGTCGTAGGACAGCGCTTCATGTGTCTCTTTCACTGTCCTGTGTTTACGCGCTCTTTTTTCATATCAAGTATTATTGCTTATTATGAGCTTGATGATTTTATTTTTTTCCTAAGGTTCCCAATACACTGCATGCAGGAATATGTAAAAAACATGGTTGATTCCTCCGTTATAGGAATAGACAAAGCCCCAAAGTAAAACGCCTCCTTACAGAAGTGACCACAAGAGCATGACGGCAAATTTGAGCTAAAGTCACCTACTCGCGGCATGTTGGAGGTATTCAACGACACTGCCCAGTTAGAGCGAAACGCAGCGCGTGTTGTTCCTTTCCTGTTGGCCGCCCACAATTTTTCGCGCGGCGAGCGTAAGCAGGAAACGCGGAGTTACATCCATGCGGAGCCGGCGCTTTGCTCTGTGCGTCGGAGGACTACTTTTGTTATGGGTGTATGCTATAAGCCATGCTGACGCTTTGGGTAAGGTCGCCCCCTGGCACTGTGTTAAGGCATTGGTAAAATTACGTGGCTCTTATTGGAAACGCACTGAATTGGGCTGAGGTGTAAAAACGATGTTTTGAAGGAAGTTATCGCGGATTTCACGGTCATGATACATTATTACCCTTTACCGAGAGTACTGTGCGTTGTCAGTGGTAGATATGAAAAGTTTTCTTTAATGCCTACAAATCTTGTGGAAAATGTGCAGTGAATAGCGTGCCAGGCAGCCGTTGTTGCTGAGCAAGGGATCGCTGGTTCACTCCCGTCGACGGAGCTTTTCTTTTGCGTTGTCGTCTGATCATGTATTTTTGTAGACGTTTTAGTTTTATGATTACTCATTGATGTTATTCATAATCTGTTACGATGTCTTGTAAATTTGGTACTCCACAAGTTAATAAAACCACTATAGCTCCACAAAGCGGTCATATGTCACGGTGTAAATGACATGCGTGAAATATTTTTGTCCATGACCAGTCTTTTTTTTTGTCCCTCTTGTACTGTTATCATGGCCTATCAATTATGGCCTACATAAAGTCAACAAAACGACCGTTACAACATACGGCGCGTGCTCTACATCCGGCGCGTGTATGGGTGGAGACCACTATCGGCGCTGCACTGCTCTGTATAATAGAAGCGCTTACTCCTCCTTGATGGCACTGCGGTATAGCGCTCTCTCTACTCCGGTGCGTGATCTGGTATGGGTGGAGACCACTAATGGTGCTGCGCTGCTCTGTATATTACTAGCGCTTACTCCTAGATGGCGCTGCGGTATAGTGCTCACTATACTTCGTCTAGTTCTCTGGTATAGGTGGAGACCACTAATGATATGGCGCTGCTCTGTTTTTGTTCAACACCAATAATAAAGCAATTATGAAATAACATGTAATGAGGAACCATTGAACAGAGATCGTCACTAATGTCAATGTTTCGATAAGTGGACTTCTATTTGCAAATAAGCAGTGAAGCTGTTTGACGACAAATCCAGATGTCAAGACGCTGGCTGCAGTCAGTGACATCCCCTGTTCTACGACTGCTCGTTACTTCAGGTAGACATGTTCTCCCGAAGCTCTGTATTTTATGAAATAACGTGTTTAAAATGTGACTAACGCTACGACAGGTTGTCTGCTGATACGTAATCAGCCATGGACACTTTCATTCATAAGAAGTGCCAATTCTATCATTTCTATCACTCAAGATTTTGTGCTGATTCTAGTATTCATCGTATATGATGAGCCCATTTGAAGTTTAGAAACTTTATATTGTATCAAGACATTATAGAGGCATGTGCACAAGTCATAGACAGCCAAGGGGCCGAAATTTCCGTAGCCTTTAACTCCAGCATCTCGCAATACCACATCATGGTCCTGAGGCACCTAACCCTAACAATTGAGTCTACACTGTGAGCATCTGCGGTTGCTGACCATGTCTGCGGCTGTCAAATTGAATATGCTGCGCTTAATTAGACAAATGCGGAAGATTCAACTTCGTCACACCTAACTTCCATTACGTCACTTACGGTCGGCCAAGTGACCTCCGGGTACGCACTTCTTTCACTTCACTTTATATTCCACTTGGTCTATCTGGTTCACTTCCGCTTCCCGTTACCACTATGTGATTAACTTGCTTCCGGTACATAGCTGTTCAGCCTGCGTAACGTAGGTAGCGTAAGCGTCAGGGCTACTTCCGTATGACGAACTTCCTTCGGGTACCGAGTTGTATAGCCTAAAGTAGGCGTCAGAGGCAGCTTCGATCAGGAATGATCATCGGCACCACGGACTTATAGCCTTATAAGAGAGATTCAGCTGAAGTGACGAAGAAAATGCCGCGCGCAGTGGAACATCGGGTGAAAGACGGTAATTCGAAGGGGCTTCGCCACATCTACATTTGAACAGTTCGCGCCGGGTATGCTGCACTTTTTTATTTTGAATGAGAACTAGCAGACAGCCAAGACAGCGAAGCATAGGGCAATTTTTTCTTGTAATTAAAAATAAACGTGAAGAAATAAAAGTTGACTTTCTGCTAGCAGGGACCGAACCTGCATACTTCGAAAAACGCGTCAGATGTTTAACCCATTGAGTTACAGTCCATTTATTATCCCCATCAACATTATTGGGCATTACCGTGTAATAAAAACTGGGAGCGCTAATGAGCTCCGCTCGCCGCCAGGACGACCATGAAACACTTATTAAGTATATCGGCGTCAAGTAGCACGTGATATCATTACGAGCTCGGAAGTGACCAATGATCCCTCCCTATGTCTTTGAATGCATAAATTTTGCAAAAATGGAACGCTTGCTGAAAGTGAATGAAAAACAAGAGAATATTAGGAGTTGATTTTTTTTTCTTCTTAGGAACACTATTGATCAAATTGGTCATGGTTTTGTTATTTTTATATTTCATTGTGATTGTGGTGGAGAGTATCGATTAGGACTGGAAGAATAACACGTGTTTCGTGTGGAACGGGGTTTATTGGCACAAGTAGTGCTTGCACAGCAGGTCTATTGATGCAGGAACCGGGCGGCAGGAACCGACGCAGGATACACAACAATCGGGGCAAACGCTCGCGCTTTGCTCCTCCTGCTAAAGGCGTGACCCACTGCGGCACATATTCTTCTTCCTCTCTACAATACCCCGGCGACGAAGACGAGCCATCCTGGCAAGTCAAGGTGACGAGATTAGGAGTGGGTCGTGATATGGCTTGAGACGACTCACGTGGACAGTCTGACGACCAAGGCATCGCCTGTCTGTAGATGGCGTGATCGGCTCGATCACGTATGTGACAGGAGATCGACGTTCGACGACGCGATAAGGACCGTGAAACTTGGGGGCAAACTTAGCGGACAGACCTGGGGAGTGGAAGGGCAGTCGAAGCCAGATAAGCGAGCCCACGGCAAAAGTCTCGACTTGCTGGTCGCGGTCGTGGCGGTCTTTTTCGAATGCTTGCTTGTCCGAGGTGAATGATCGGGCCAACTGACGACACTCTTCAGCGTGGTGCAAAATTTCAGAAAGAGGGCTGAACTCTGAGACGTCGGGACGATACGGCAAAATGGTGTCAAGGGTGGTGCATGGCTCACGCCCATATAGAAGAAAGAAAGGCGAGAAGCCTGTGGTTGACTGCGTCGCGGTGTTGTACGCATAGGTCACAAATGGGAGAATGACATCCAGTTTGATTGGTCGGAATTGACATACATGGCGAGCATGTCTCCTAGCGTTCGGTTGAAGCGCTCAGTTAGACCGTTGGTCTGCGGGTGGTAGGCTGTAGAGGTGCGGTGCACCGTGCGGCATGCCTGAAGGAGTTGTTGTGCAACTTCGGATAAAAAGACACGCCCTCGATCACTTAGCAGTTCACGTGGTGCCCCGTGACGCAGTACGAAGCGTCGCAAAATGAAATTGGCTACGTCACGTGCACCAGCCGTAGGTAGTAGAGCTGTTTCAGCATACCTCGTCAGATGGTCGACGGCGACAATGATCCATCGATTTCCAGTGGCAGTGAAAGGAAGGGGACCATATAGATCGATACCAACGCGGTCGAAAGGGTGCGCCGGACACGGTAGAGGCTGTAATAATCCGGGTGAATGGGCAGCTGTCTTTCGTCGTTGGCATAATGAACAAGACCGAATGTATTTTCGTACAAAAGTGTACATACCACGCCAGTAGTAACGCTGGCAGATCCACTGATATGTTTTTAACACACCAGCGTGAGCATGTTGTGGGTCGGCATGAAAATACGCACAGACATCAGATCGCATGTGGCGTGGTATAACCAAAAGCCATTTACGACCATCCGCGTGGTAGTTTCTGCGGTATAGTTGCGCGTCCCGTATCGCGAAATGTGTGGCTTGGCGGCGAAGAACGCGTGGGTACGCGGACGTTGAAGAGTCGGAAAGAATTTTAAGGAGAGATGTTATCCATGGGTCTTTCCGCTGTTCAGACGACATGCTTTTGACGGAAATGGGAGCGATGGAGAAGTTGGTGTCCGAATGCAGGTCTGCGGTGGATCTCACTGGTGATCGTGAGAGGGCGTCCGCATCAGAGTGTTTTCGTCTTGAGCGGTAGACGACACGAATGTCGAATTCTTGTAGTCGAAGAGCTCAACGTCCAAGGCGACCTGAAGGATCTTTTAGCGACGCCAACCAACAAAGTGCATGGTGATCGGTCACAACGTCGAAACTCTGTCCGTACAAGTAAGGACGAAACTTGCTTAACGCCCAAACGATTGCGAGGCATTCTTTTTCAGTTACAGAGTAGTTCATCTCCGCTTTCGTGAGTGCGCGGCTTGCGTATGCGACGACGTACTCTGCAATACCTGGCTTTCGTTGCGCGAGTACTGCTCCCAGACCAACGCCACTGGCATCTGTGTGCACTTCAGTGGGGGCACTTGGGTCGTAATGGCGTAAAATCGGTGGGGACGTAAGTAGGCGGCGCAGTGTAAGGAAAGCTTCGTCACATGCCGGGTTCCAGTTAGAAAGATTAGCTGCACCGTTCAGTAGTTGCGTAAGTGGGGCTATTATTGTTGCAAAGTTGTGGACGAAACGACGAAAATACGAGCACAAGCCGATGAAGCTCCTAAGTTCTTTGAGTGAAGTCGGCTTCGGAAAGTCTGCTACGGCTCGAAGTTTGTCTGGGTCGGGGGAAATTCCATCCTTTGTCACAACGTGACCAAGTATCGTAAGTTGGCGAGCCCCAAAGCGGCACTTCTTTAGGTTAAGCTGGAGGTTTGCCTTGGTAAGACACTGAAGAATGGTGCACAGACGGTCGACGTGGGTAGGGAAATCAGGAGAAAATACAATAACATCATCGAGGTAACATAAGCATATCTGCCATTTAAGGCCGCGTAAAATGCTGTCCATCATTCGCTCAAACGTTGCAGGTGCATTGCACAGACCGAATGGCATAACCATGAATTCGTATAGGCCATCCGGCGTAACGAATGCTGTTTTGGGACGGTCACACTCTGCCATCGGAACCTGCCAGTAACCTGAACGTAAGTCCAGCGAAGAAAAGAATGCGGCACCTTGTAGGCAATCGATAGCGTCGTCGATGCGGGGAAGAGGGTATACATCTTTCCGGGTAATTTTGTTCAGTCGCCGGTAGTCGACACAAAATCTAATCGAACCGTCTTTTTTCTTCACTAGCACCACAGGTGAAGACCAGGGGCTAGAAGATGGTTTGATGACGCCGCGCTGAAGCATATCATCCACCTGTTCTGCAAGTAAACTTCGTTCCTTGGGTGATACGCGGTAGGGGCGTTGCCGCAAAGGAGGGTGCGTTCCAGTGTAGATTGTGTGAGCGACGGTGTTAGTTTGACTCAGTGCCTTTTGAGGAAGGTCAAATGAATCTCGGAATTCATGGAGAAGGGTCATTAGCTGGTCCCGTTGATCCGGAGGAAGCTTGCTGTCGATGGAACGATTGAAGATATCCGAGGAGTAGTCATCCGGCGTGAAAAGAGGAGTATCGGCGTTCAGTTGAAGTTGCTGGCCAGGGTCGTGGGACTCAATAGGCACAATAACGTTGTCATCAACAGAATGAACATAGCCCAGTGTTTCGTGAGCTCTTAATGTGAGAGGGCATGAGCTAGGATTGCAAACGACAATTCCGGAAGTATCCTGGTGAGGTGGCAGAACGGCGTATGGCAGAGACGTACCGTGGCGGCGACTGAAAACGTCAGATGGCGAGAACACAACGGTAGAGCCGGATAATTCAGTGCGATTGACGGGGACAACGATGGCACTAAGAGGAGGAACATCAACGTCGGAAGCAACAAGAAGCTTGCCCAGGTGAGTGCACTCATTGTCGGTAGATGGCGCATCCGAAAACACAGATAATTCCACCTGCGCGCGAGCGCAGTCAATTACGGCGTGGTGGCGTGACAAAAAATCCCATCCAAGTATCATGTCGTGGGCACAAGTGGTCAACACGAGAAACTCGATGTGGTACAGGACGTCTTGAATGTTTACTCTCGCCGTACATGCTCCGATTGGTCGAAGTGGTTGCGCACTCGCGGTATTCAGCAAAACGTCGGAAGGCGGCGTCATTACTTTTCGTATCGAACGGCAGAGTTTCTGACTCATCACAGATACGGCGGCACCCGTATCAACAAGTGCAAGAGTTCGTATACCTTCAACAAACACTTCCAGAACGTTTGTGGGGGACGGGCGAGGACTTGTACAATGCGCCGATTTCGCAGCTCGTGCCTCCGGAGCTGCGGCAGTCAGTTTTCCGTCTCTACAGGGTTCGGTCGGCGACGCAGAGGGGACGGAGAACGGTAGCGGCGTGGTGAGGATGAGCGACGGGGACCGAATGATCGGTAGTCGGCAGCAGGGCGGTGGTCTAGTTCGGTTGGTGGCGGGTCACGTTCCACTGATTGTCGGTCGCATTGACGTGGCAGTTCTCGTTGCGCGTTGTACGGGGCCGGTAAAGAGTAGTCAGGGTACCTCGGAGGTGCAGCCGGACCCGTTGCGAAGCGCCGGCGGCAGAAGCGCGCCACGTGACCTGGATATCCGCATGCGTAACAGATCGGGCGATTGTCAACTGTGCGCCAAGGGTTTCCGTTATAGCGCTGTTGTGTTGCTGGAAATGGCGTCGTTGATACTCGTACAGGCTGGGGAGTCGGCCCAAGCGGAGGTCGTGGTGGAGTAGCAGCAACAGCAGCATAAGTCAATGGCGCGGTGTCGGGTGCTGTCTGAGAGACGGACGGCAATGCCTCAGAGACCTGCGCCTGCATTACCTGCCTGATGGCGGGCGCGAGACGCTCAGAAGAGGGTTCCGTTGCCGGTAGATACGACAGGCACGAAAGTTGTCGGGCCACCTCCTCGCGCACATATCGTTTGATTTCGGACATTATTGCGCTGTGGTCTCCACCCAGGCTCAATGCCGCGAGAGTTTCATCGGTAGCCGCTGGACGCCATGTCATGACTCGTTGTTTGCGCAACTCCTCGAAGCTCTGGCAAAGAGTGGCGAGTTCGGACACGGTACGTGGGCCCTTGGCCAGCAGCATCTGGAAGGCGTCGTCGTCTATCCCCTTCAAAATATGTTTGATCTTGTCTGCCTCAATCATTGAAGGGTCAAGGCGCTTGCACAAGTCGAGCACATCCTCGATGTAGCTTGTGAAGCCTTCTCCTTGAAGCTGTGCGCGTCCCCGTAGGCGCTGTTCGGCACGGAGCTTGCGTACCTCGGGGCGACCGAACACATCGGCAATGCGTAGCTTAAAGGCACCCCAAGTGGCAAGTTCCGACTGGTGGTTGTTAAACCAGAGACTAGCCACCTCTTTCAGGCAGAAGGGTACATATTGCAGCTTCGAAGGGTCGTCCCACTTGTTGCTTGCGCCTACCTTTTCAAATGTCGACAGCCAATCTTCGACGTCTTGCTCATCAGTACCGTCGAAAAAAGGTGGATCGCGTACGCGTAGCGCAGTGGGAACGATGACCATCGGAGGCTGGGTCGTACCTTGCTGGATGGTTTCTTCAGCCATGTCTGCGATGGCAGGTAGTTTCCGGTTGCGGAGTTCCAGGTTCAGTTACCCAGCACTTCCACCACTCTGGAACGGGGTTTATTGGCACAAGTAGTGCTTGCACAGCAGAACTATTGATGCGGGAACCGGGCGGCAGGAACCGACGCAGGATACACAACAATCGGGGCAAACGCTCGCGCTTTGCTCCTCCTGCTAAAGGCGTGACCCACTGCGGCACATATTCTTCTTCCTCTCTACACGTGGTGCAAAGTGCCTTAGTTTGCGTTCTGTCTTCTCTCCATCTTTTAGCACGGTTTTCTACAAGAAATCTTGAAGCAACAGACCCAGGTGCGTGACCTGCTGATGACTAACACAAGTTCCAGCCCCGAAAGCTTCAGCCAATGATATTAAATGCAAAAAAATTTTTAGCGAACTTCGCCAACATTGAGCGTATCTATCTATCTATCTATCTATCTATCTATCTATCTATCTATCTATCTATCTATCTATCTATCTATCTATCTATCTATCTATCTATCTATCTATCTATCTATCTATCTATCTATCTATCTATCTATGCCCCGCCGCGGTGGTCTAGTGGCTAAGGTACTCGGCTGCTGACCCGCAGGTCGCGGGTTCGATTCCCGGCTGCGGCGGCTGCATTTCCGATGGAGGCGGAAATGTTGTAGGCCCGTGTACTCAGATTTGGGTGCACGTTAAAGAACCCCAGGTGGTCAAAATTTCCGGAGCCCTCCACTACGGCGTCTCTCATAATCAAATGGTGGTTTTGGGACGTTAAACCCCACAAATCAATCAATCAATCAATATCTATCTATCTATCTATCTATCTATCTTTCTATCTATCTATCTATCTATCTATCTATCTATCTATCTATCTATCTATCTATCTATCTATCTATCTATCAACGACTTTTAGCTTTCCCTGCAATTCTGATAATGGTATCAATACCAAAATTGGTATGGCATAACGTGACTGTATGGGGAACATAAGTGAGTAGTCAAAACATAAAAATCATGACATGTATCTCATGAATGTTGAAATTTACAGTTTATGGCCTTGCTGCTCTTGCGGTGGTTTCGTTCACATGACATTTTGCAAAACTGGTATGGTATGACATGACTGCAAGGCGAACACAAACGACAGACCCTAACATGAAAATCATGACAAGCGTGTAATCTAACAACATGGCTACGTGCCACACTAATGATGCGCTGGCGGCCGTTTCGCTATCTTTCCATAAACCAAGTTTGGTGTTACGCAACGTGATTAAATGACGAAGGTATGTGACTGGTGCAAACATGAGTCATGAGATGCGTGTCATGTAACAACGTGACTACATGGTACGCTCATGATGCGCTAGCGGCCGTTTCGCTAGCTTCACATGTTCCAAATTCGGTATTACGTGACACGAACGGATGACATAATCTAAAAGACATGTCAAAACATGATAATCATGACATGCATGTCATGTAACAACATGACTGTATGCCACACTTATGATGTGCTGGTGTCCGCTTCGCTAGCTTCATTTATGCGAAATCTGGTATTACGTCAGGTGAATGTATGACGAAGGTATGTTACTGGTGCAAACATGATGATAATGAGATGCATGTCATGTAAGAACATGACTATGTGACACACTCAAGGCGCCAATACACTTCGACGTGACCCCCGCGCGCGTGTGCACCAGCGTTCGTTTTGTAGCGTAAAGCAGGCGAGGCCACGCCAGGTGCCAATCTGCCGGCCATGTACTCGCAGGCGCGCGCCGCGCTGCATTGCTTTGACGCATGCGCGTTTGATCGCGTCCGGCGTCCCACCATCACAGAGGCAGGCGCGGTGCTGTCTGGGTAATGTCGTTGGCACGAAATGCAGCATGTCGCATCTCGCTCTCGCCGGTTATCGCCGGGCCGCGCCGACGAACGCTACTTCCACCGGTCGCGCCTGGCGTGAGACAATGGAGTGCTCGCGTTTTGCTAGCGTAGCGTCGGTGCGCCTAGCGTGCGCGCGTGTCAACGTTACGTTGGAGTATATTGGGCCCTTCATGATTCGCTTGCCGCCGGTTCGCTAGCTTCCCATATACAAAGTTTGGTATCAGGTGATGTGAATAGATGGCGAAAGTAAATAACAAGTCCAACCATGATAATTATGACATGGAAGTCATGTACCGCATAATTCTCCTCCGCCTCGTAACGTTGAACTGATCTTGAATTGACATATCAACCTTCCGCGTTCGTGCTTTGCATATCATCGATTCCGTCTGTACGTGGGTTCTGCCAATTTTTTGTAATAATTTTGATACAAATATTGATACGTGTATGAAACTGTCGCTTCGGCACAGCTGAAATGGCTCCCGAAAGAAGGAGGAGGACAATGTGGTTGTTGTGGGTTGGTCTCTCGAGCTTCCCCCGTTAGCCTGCATGACTGTGCGCTCTTTAATCCGTTAGCAAGACCTGCTGTCGGTGAATAAATCTTCCCCGTAACGATATTAATGAATTAAAAAGAAAGAAAAGACGGCTTACTGCCAACAGACAGAGCACCTGCTATTTTCGAATAACTAGTCGGGTGCGCTATCAATTGAGCAGCGGTCAAGCTTTGTCTGTTGGGTTTCGTTAATACTGTGTCAAACACAAAAAAGAGGCCTAAGATCCCCTTTTTTCCTTAGTGTTTTGTTTATGTCACATTAGCAGTTGAACAGCCCTCAAGTTACGGCGATCCCTGCCTGATGCTTGGCACTACAGACAGGTTTGTTATACTGGTTCAAATTACAACGGAACGTAGCGAAGGAAACGATCAGATATACTGCTGATGACGTACGTAACAAGAGTTTTGTGTAAATTCCCCACGCGGCACACTACCGGGTTCTCGATATATCGTTAGGACCAAAGCCTTTTATGAACTATCATCAAAAAATGTGCACCCCTATTTCACAAGGAAAAAGCGGTGACGCTGGGTAATCAGCGATACGCGCTGCTCTGCGCTCTCACCGCCATGGCGAAGTTGCTCCTCGATGAGTTCATGGTGGGAAGGGTCGTCCATCTGTTAGTCTCCGGGTTGTACTTCTCGGCCGAGCACAGCCTCGAGGATCCGTTGAAGCCACCGACAGCATAGACGCAATCGAGGAATCCGATGCAGCCCACGCCGCTTCGACGGAACCGCATGGACGAAATGACCGTCCACTGGCCGGGCAATGGGTCGTACCTCTCGGCCGAACTAAGGCATTCGCTGCCGCTGAAGCCACCTGTCACATACACGTAACCTCCGTGCGCAGTGGCACACGCGTCGCTGCGTTGTACGTGCATGGGCGCGATCATGGTCCACTGCGAACCGAAAGGCCGCTCTGAAAAGGCCACTGACAGAAAAATTTTCAGTTTCGATTTCATCTTTTGCACCAAATAAAAGGCTAAGCCTTAAAATGTTACAAATAATGGGCTAATAACCATAGGTTAATTCTGCAAAAGTCAGTACAGTATGCGTTTAGGAGCTAGTTTAGAGTATTTAGATGTGACAACCCATCATTAGGTCTCGTCACGGGCTCGTGAGAGCAATGGAAACGTTTCCGTAGCCGGTCCGCTCCGTGCACAGCGCTAGGATAATGGCGCCCTAACACAGTTTGTGTTGCAGAAGCGGCCAATTTGCTTGTTTTCGGGGTACTGGTGACGCACAAGAGGACATTTTTTAAATTTTCGGACCTGAAGGAAACACGACACACAGTGGATTTTTGTTCAAGATGCAAGAATTGACATTGCAGACTCACGTCACACCAGTGCAGATGTCAGTATGGGCGCCTTGCAAAAATCGACTCCAAAGTAAGTATCATCATCATCAGCCTGACTACGCCCGCTGCAAGACAAAGGCCTCTCCCTTGTTTTGCCTGACAACTCGGTCCTGTGCTTGCTGCTGCCAGTTTCTACCCGCAAATTTGCTAATCTCACCTGCCCACCCAACTTTGTGTCTCCACCTCACTTGTTTGCCTTCTCTTAGAATCTAGTGTGTTACCCTAATGACCAACGGTTATTTCGCCTTCGCGCTACGTGCCCTGGCCATAGCCATTTCTGATTAAAGTCAGTATAAAATATCTCACGCCATTCGCTGGCATTCACTTATGCTAAGAGCCGCCCCTCTATTCACGAGATTTGCATGACAGAGTAAGCTGTGCCAATTAAAAAAATTTAAGAGGCAACACAATAAAGTTTGCGCAGAAATGACCTACGATGACTGCTGATGCTTGCGAATAGATGGCCGCATTAAGGAAGGGCCTTTTTACGATAAACGCCCCAGCCATTTTGGCGACCGTCTCAAATGCGTTCACAAATAAATGGTGTGGATTTTTTGTCTTGAAAACGGTGAGGTTCTAGAATATTTCTCAGGGAAAAACAAAACTTGTCAGGTAAGAGTCATTCGCATTGAGAAGATTGTTGTCTGAGTATGGTTCGTCAAGATATAACTGATTAGATTATTGATAGCAAATATTGCTATGGGACAATATATTTACACGATATACACACAAAATAAATTCAGTGAGTAACAATATGACCCCAAACTGGCAGGGTTTGTCAACATTGTCCTCTTTTCAGTCCTCTTCGTCGTCCTCTTCAGCCTCTTCCATCATTTCCCGGCTGCTGATGGCGCATATGCGGTCAGGAATGTCAGATGATGGTGGGGTCAAAAAGGGCGATTTCGTAAGGGACGTCAGTTACTTCGCCTAATATACGGTAAGGGCCTGAATAGCGTTGGAGTAACTTCGCCAAACGTCCAACGCAGCGCGAGGAGAACCAAAGGAAGATCAGATTACAGGGTCCATGGGGAACGTCACAATAGCGGGCGTCCTATACGCTTAAGTAAAGTGTGGGATTGGGCTAGTTGGTAATCCATATAGAACTTCTAGGCGCGTAAAACTTCAGACAACTAACACAAGAGACGAGGACGAGCGCAGTACTCGAGGACGAGCGCAGTACTCGCAGTACTGCGCTCGTCCTCGTCTCTTGTGTTAGTTGTCTGAAGTTTTACGCGCCTAGAAGTCCTATACGCACCTGCAATTGTCCTGGCAGTCGCATAATTATCGTCAAACAACTTGGCGCGCCGCTTGGAGCTTCGTTATTGCGTTCCGGGCATACCCTGACGTGTAACTTTGTCCGATCGACAGTAGCGTGTCAAAAGGTAGCGCAAGGCAACGGCTGAACAAAAAAAAATATGGATGACGCCCAGTGGTGTCGTGTTAAGATGACTTGTCGGCGAAAACGACAATATGACTTTGGTATTGCTGAAAGGCGTTGGCCTAAGGTTTTCGAAGTTTAGGACAATTACTGCACTTTTTCTATAGCATGTGCCTTCAGAAAATTTTCCAAATTGTAAGTGGGCTTATAACAGTGTGTTATGCAAGAATTTCCAAGTAAATGACGTTTAGTTTACACCAGGCAAATTTTACGTTAAAATATTTTCACATCAATGATGCTTCTAAATTTTACAGGGCTATGGCAAGAATGGAATCATTTTGGCTCGTATTGAGGCGCAATTTATAAAAGAACATATTGACCATTGCATAAAGAACAGATTGAACATCATCTATAATTCTTGGAAAGTAAATTACAACCTTAGAGCAACACAGAAAAATATCAAGACATAAATTTTTATTTTTGCTTTCACATCAGAATTATTGTGAATGCACGTGCGTACCTTCAGCCATTAACGTCACGCACGTCGAGAAATTGACATGCACATAATCTAACTTCTTATCAAACGCGTACTGATCTTTTCAAGTACTCTTTTTTTTTCCACAAACCATTTCGGATTGAAGCCCCGCCGCGGTGGTCTAGTGGCTAAGGTACTCGGCTGCTACCCGCAGGGCGCGGGTTCGAATCCCGGCTGCGGCGGCTGCATTTCCGATGGAGGCGGAAATGTCGTAGGCCCGTGTGCTCAGATTTGGGTGCACGTTAAAGAACCCCAGGTGGTCTAAATTTCCGGAGCCCTCCACTACGGCGTCTCTCATAATCTTATAGTGGTTTTGGGACGTTAAACCCCACATATCGATCAATCAATTTTGGATTGAAGTTTAGTGCCTAAAATTATTGTTTCTTTAAAATCTGCAAGTTCATTTGAAAGTGCGCTACTTTGCCATCTAGGAATGCACTAAACAACTGAGTGTTCATGTGACTTTTTATTCTTTCTCAATGCTTTTTATTTTTGTATATCGTAATTTGTAATGTTTTTTTTATTTGTGGTACTACATAAGTTGCAAATATCGTACTAACACTCCGGACTTATTCCGGGGAGAGCTTTCGTTGTTTTTTCTTGTTTTTTTTTTCTACAGTTGCCAGCTCTAATGTTTTGCACTCTATTATGGGAGAAATTGAAGTGAAAGGGTGAGGGTGTGTGTGTTTTAAATCCTATATATGCGTCCCTCTCCTGCAAAGTTATTATTTTGGTCTAGTCAGGTTAGGCTCAATATTTTTTGTAATATTTGTAGATATTCGAGAGATGCTTCGGTGAGCTTGTGTTCCTTTCGGCTACACCTGTGCTTGTTACCTTAGTATTGCATATTTTCCCACCTGCATGGTTCTTTGTGACTGCAATATATTCTAAATAAAAATAAATTTACTCCATGTGGTGCCTATAATAAATATCAGCTTTATACCATATCCCAAAAATAACTAGTGCTTTTTATGTGGCAATTTTTGTCACTACAATTTTTGTTGTATGGAAGAAAGTAATTTTTTATATTTCCTGTTGATAGCTGTTCTCTCATTTGATCATACGACCACTTGCTCATTGAATTCGTTCGGTGCCGTCAATGTGGATCTTCAACATATATTTTCGTCTTTCAGAGAAAAATCGAGATAATGAAGCTTGCACGTACGATAAAAAGAGCTATTTATTTGCCTTCGGCTGAGGTCTCAAAGTGATTTTGAATGGGACCACCACACAGTGTAAATTGCGTCTCAATATGAACAAAGCAGTGATTGTTTTTTAGTTTATCGATTTGCCCTCGTACAAAAATTAGAAGCATCAGTTATCTGAAAAAAAATTTGTGTGCAATTATTTTTATTGCTAAAAGATTCGTAGTGAACGCATTTTTATTCGATAAAAACATGAAACGTTGAGGCTAACTTTCTGGAGGCATGTATGACAGAATAAATGCGCTAATTTTGTTGTTCTTCGAACAACTTAGACATAAGCTATTGGTCACCATCTAATCCAAATTTAGAAACATAACAGGAAGCGATACCCCAGTGTTTTTGAGAAACTATACATAAACGACATTCTTCGAAATTAGGACCGCTCCGACGTGACTAATAATTTTTCTCTCTCCGAAAGATTCTAGCACTTCACTGTCTTTTGCGAAAGTTTTTGTGTGCATTTGAAATGGCTGCCACAAGGACCGGGACGTTTGATGTGGAATGACCAAAAGCGATTTGCTTTATTGAAGGGGCACTAACATATTTCAAAATCGAGATGTCCCCCATATTTAGTTGCTCGGTATGCTTATGTACTATCGGCAAAATTTTAATGTCATCCGTCACGTCCAAGTTTTATTTCGACGGTAAACTGCGTGCAAAAACTCAATGGAAGATTGAGTGCCCTGCGACATCGACACTAGTGCTACGGTTTCGATGTGATATAGTCCACACATACAATTATGAGTGACGATGCACTAGTAGCGATGCCGTGTGCGATCCGAGAGTTCTTATCGTGGCGCCGACTGGCGCCGACGCCTCGAAATGCTCCCGCACCTCACATCTGATCTTCGTCACACCGTTGAATGATCTCTTGAAATTACATGACGCAAACCAACACTAAAAAAAGAAGCGAAAGAAGGGGCATCAACCAGCATGTTGGCGAGGTGTAGAAAGCTGCACTTGTCTGGTTGGAAGCGCGGAAGAAGTGCAATTAGTGTGTCGTTTTGTTACTGGAATGCAACGCGCGAACAAGACCACAAGCTATAAAAGTGGGATAGCATATAGACACATACCATCGCTAACGAGTAACATGCAGGCATCGTTACTAGTGAATTGAGTTCCTCCGTACGCTTCTTTGCATCAGCATGATATCGGGTTAATGCCGCCGTAACAACGAAGCTGGGAATTACAATTGCTTCTAATAACGTACCCTACACTTTCCCTCACATTACTGTGAGGTAGTTCTCATAAATATTGTGTCTAATGAAGAAAAAGAGCCCTCACATTTAAGCTTTCTTTCATTCATCGCAAGGGTCTAGTTCTGGCAGACCTGATGCCCTGAGTTGGTATGCGAGGGATTAATGGTCAGCTACCATCTCAAAATAAGTCACGTACTGCGCGACTCCAAACAGGAAGAAAAACGTGTTACACACTCGTCGTAATGCAGCAGGTGGCACTGACTGAAGCTACCACATTTGAAAGGCACATAAAATAGACAGGCCAAGGACCGCCACCGTAGCTCAGTTCTTAGAACATCGGACGCGTTACTCGAAGTTCGCAGGTTTGGTCCCTGCTAATGGAAAGTTATCGTTTGGTCCCGTTTTCATTGTTCACATTTACATAAGAACTACTTCCAATAACGGCGCTGATTACTTTTCTTCGGTTTATTGTCTTTTAGATCTCAATATTATTGTATCTAGCAGACGAAGTGTTAGCGTAGCAGCTGCACCTCACGTCAATATTTTTAGTGGAGAAGTAGTCACCTGTGGCGCGATCTGGAAGTGACCTCGAGCAAGCGCTCCGAGCGCTAAAAATGGTGGACTTGCCAGCCGTTTTGAATCGTGATAGTATCCGTTATAGTTACCCGTGATGAAATTCAATAAACTGTGTTCGTCCCTCAGTTGCATTTGGGTCGCGAATCACTGATGGCGTTGATAGCTATAGCTACGCGTGGATGCAGTAACGTGGACCTGAGTAAATGTGATGTCAGTGCTAGTGTTACAGTGTATACCGCTCCGCGTGGCCGGTCTCCACGCAGCGCCGTAACAGTTGTCGTGGATGCGCATCGAACCGTAGTGGCGCATACGTACGCGGACACACGGGAGACACTTTACACCATGTGCCACATTGATGGAGCACGCCGCCCCGTAGAAGCCAGGTGCCCGTCTTGCTTGAATGTAGTACAGCAACAGCGGCGTGCTCGATTGCGCCGGCGCCACTTCGATTCAATGCGCAGCCACGTGAAATGCACCGGCGCTCCACAGAGCACTGGCACAGTGAGTGGTGTTTACCTTAACACTGGACACCACTGTACATGCGCCGCATTGAATAGAAGTAACGTTCCTACTATTTTGCAATTTTTAGGCAATGTAACTGCTCGTTAACGCAACTGTACTACAGATATGGGCAGCTATCACGCGCGTTTCAGACACGTGTACCCGACTACTTCTGTCTCGAAGAGTAGTGACAGTGTTGTGCTCGGCGAAGAACGTGAAAGCTCCTGCAACAACTTGATAATTATACGCGTATTACTGTGTCAAAAATCAGCTTGCTAACATCACTAGCGTTACACTGTACTATAGTGCCACAGTGTCGGAGCACTGTGAAACTGCACACATACAGGTGATGTGCCACTGGCACCATTGCCACATCGTCTATGCGGCATGGCGGAGACCTGGAGCAATTTTAAAACCGGAGAATATATGCATCCGCTTCTGTGTCAGCTGGAGTGTTTGGTGGAGATCACGTCACAGTGGAATTATCTATTATCAATATTTGCTTAAGATTTTGCTCTTTTTCATACTACGCACTACACACGTTCTACTCTGTGGAAAAGCAAAATGCAAACATATTTTTTTTATTTTGAACACACTGAATAAGTATGCCTTCAAAATCGCGCAGAAAAAAAAATAAGTACTTGTTTAAAAACATGAGGCACCGTTGGAAGGGTACTGTTCAGTGTTCAGGCACATATACGTTAATGATCAAAAGATCACTAAGTACCTGATTTGCGTAGGGGTCGAACTTCTCCACTGTGTTATGTCTGTTCCGACCGTCGAATCCGCCCATGGCATAGATGATTTCGTTCAGTACGGCAACGCTGACGTAGCACCTAGGCATAAGGATACTAGTTTGAGATTATTTTAAAAAGAATTTCGGAGTTGTGCTATACCGCTAGACAGATGCCTCAAATTCTCTCTATGGAGGATCGTGGTGGCAGAGAGTTGTATGTCGTGGTTATTCAGCAGGAAGTGTGATCGCATAGTAATACTGAAAATGTATTGTACACTTTCATCATGTTGTTACCAAATTCGCGTAAACATGATCTTAAATAATGCACACAGGATGTTCATTTGTTTTAGGCGTGTTATCGAGGTGAGTCGGTGTACATCTACAACTTTTAGATTGTGGCGCTTACGAAAACAGCTTAAGGAGAGTTGTCTAAAAACAAATTAGCGTTAAGAATACGAGCTTCACTTCCTTATCTCCTAGCGGGTCAATGGAACCAAGACACAAGAACACGAGGCAATTTTCGAATATGTCTTCAAGTGCTCAATGGAGGTGAGCAATGCCTGATGCGCAATGATCGCTACACGATGGGACGTCTGCATCTTAGGCTGGTAGGAACAGGTTGGATTCCCGGTGCCGACCATACATTCAGTGGTTTTCCCAATGGGAAGAGGAGTACAACAATATGGCACTCGGTTTTTTTATGGGTACACATCTGAAGGTGGCCCCATAAGAATCTGCAAAGGGCCGTGAGCCCACCTGGATCCACCCCAACGTTGGTTAAATAGTTACGCATTCACCGCTGTGGTAGGGGGCCGAGAATCGTTGTCACAAGATATGTGCCAGTAAAATGGCTACTAGCGCACTTCTGGCTAGTTGCTCGGCAAAACGAAGTATATACATGTAAACTATGGAGAGCACTTACGCTGTCGGAAATAGATGGCATTGGAACTCCAGACCTAAATATAACGTCATACTCGTTTGTTCTGGCAACTATTTCAGTTGTTAGTAGCCTTTCTTTCAATACCGCTTTTTTTTAGCGAGCATCTTTCAGTGCAACTTTAAACCAATGAATTCAAACGAGCTCGCCAAGCTTTCAATTGTGCTATAATTATTAATTTCTTTGGGACCGTTGCGTGTTATTCCTGTTGTTCTTTGTTGAAACGTCAATCCCACGGAGGTATGATTGGCGTCATCACGGTGTTTCTTCATTTCTGTAAAAAAAGCCACAGCTTTGCCGCAAAGGCAAAGCAATGAACGCGATAGCGAGAAATGGGAAGGTCACGCGCGGATTGGCAACCATATCGAAACATGCCTCACGTTTCTCACGCACGAAGAACGCACAAAACGTATTCACAGGTGCAGATTAACGCCAATAAGCTTCCCAGTTATTACTTCGCTGTGTCTGAAAAGCGCGAAGGTGGTGCAACGATTGCAGTGACCTTTGTGTGCCCAGTAACTACAACAGAGTTGTTCCGACGAAACTCTAAAGACTCGTTCACACAGACGGCCGGGCGGCCAAAGCGGCGAGGCGGCAACGCGGAAAGTGGGCAAAACCTCCTCTCCAGGCGGCAAAAGTGGGAGAAAAACCAGGCGGCAAGGGTGATCACTCTCGGAGAAATTTTTTGCCGCCTGTCGAGGCTCGCAGCTTTGCCGCAGCCAATCGGAACGCCACGCAGCGGAGGCGCGGTGGTGGCGCGGGTGTACGTTTTGGAGAAGCACCGACACGTCATAGCGACACGTGTGCAAAATCGCGAGATGCCCGCCTCTTCTGTCGCCCGGCCAGAAAAAGGAGGCATGTGGTCTGAACACATTCACGCACTCGCCGCCTCGCCACTTCGGAAATCCCGCTTCGCCGCTTTGCCGCGCCGCCTTCGGTGTGAATGAGCGTTAAAACTAGCCAAGACGTACGATTCTCCCCTTTGCAAGATAAGGGTGCGTGATCGAGCGTGTACCCTCTTATTCTCTACGCGGGCCAAAGTACGCGTGGCAGTTTAGAGCTGCCACGCACTCACGGTGCCATTTTGCTGACAATGCTGAAAACACTGTCCCCCTCCCCCCCGAGATGCCCGCCAACAGCCGTAAGTGGCAGATATAAAAGCTTGCCGTTTGAACGTTGAAGGAGGCCCCTCTCGGTGGCTCAGTGGTTAAGGCCTCACATTAATGACGCGGAAGTTCCACGTTCGAGTCGTTTTTCTGGTATTTTTTTTTCTTGCGTTTTCAAATATATAGATACGTATACATGTACGAAGCATGACGCTGACGCCGACGCCGATGCCCACGCCGATGCTGGCGGTGAAATACAGCCGAGAGTGTCCTTATAATTGCTATCCCAATAAAACGAAAAATAGTCGGAGCCTTCACATTGCTGTGAAAAGAAAAGCAAGTGAAACTGCGCTGCAGGCAGTCGCGGATTCACATCGTTGTCACGCCCTTTCGCATTTCTGTGCGCGATGGCACTCCTTTCAGTTGCCCCTGTTACCCTCGCGTTTTGAAACAAGCTTCGAGTCAAATCCCACTTTTCACTTGGCCGAGCTGAGCACAGTGCCACCGCTCGACCTAAAATGACGAAGGTGTTATCTCGAAATAATGCTGGCTTTCGCAATGAACATTTTTGCAGAGAGGTGGATCTGACATCGCAAATCCCGAGTCAAGTCGGAGCGCTGAGTGAAGGCATGTCCTAGAATAAAGAAGTTAATTCTCCGAGCGACCGAAACGCTTCTCGCCCGCAGGAAGTCTTAAAAGCAACTGCTGATCACCGTGCTAGCGCAATCAGTACGTCACGAGTAAAGAGAGCCCGGAGACTAGTGAAAAGTACCAAAGCCGAGTATCACCAGAATTTCGAAAGATGCGTCTGCATGCGTGAAAGGGAGTAAAGCACCTGTGCTATAACACTTTAACGTAAAGATTTACATATCGGACACCTAAATTTGTTGTAGCCATTGTTTTTTCTTCAAACTTCATCAGCCAGGTCATAAGAATGTCACCGAAAGTATGCTCACTACCTTTGACAGCACGTCGTTCAAACAGTTCGCAGTTATACTGTCAATAGATTGTCATGCCTGGTCATATCTTAGTTTGCGGTTCAGTTTAACAGCCACAACACTTTTACACATATAAAAAAGTACAAATAATGCCTAAAAAATCATATGAAGTGTGCCGACTATTTTCCTCACGTTGCCTCAATCCGCTTTTATTTTCCAATATAGGCCCAGCGCGTTCACGCGTCTCGCCAAGTCAGAGAAGTCTAAACAGAAAGAGACCATTATCTGCCGTAATAACGAAATCACAAGAGAAAGAATTATTGCTCTCTGCAGTAACGCCTCTGTGTATGATTGTACAGTTTTAACATTATTACAAACATATATTACACTGCTGCGGAAAGTGCAACCTATTTTACTCGTGTTTTCATTTTTCTCTATGACTAAAATTGTTGAAAGCTACATAATTTAGGAAGCATATCAATACATGAATTGTTTGAAATATAATCTTGAAAATAAACCATAAAGGATGCTTTCTCTTGCTCTCTTCATTCTTTCTCTCCGTTGAGATTTGCTGCACTATCTTTCTTTTTAAAAGACCAGCTAACCCTCTCTCATGCATTGCTTGAACATAAATGCCAAAAAAAAGGTACAAGTGAGTCTACCACACCTTTTGACGTGCATGGGATTGACAGAGCGCCACTCCTTGGTATGTGCGTTGAAGCATCGCACGCGGCTGTAGTAGTCTTCGCCGTTGAAGCCTCCGATGACGTAGATTTCAAAGCCGACCACTGCGCACTTGTGATAGGCACAGGGTCCAAATGGGTCGGTGGTGTCTGCCTGCCCCAGTGGAGAAAGCGATATTATTTAGAACACAACTCGCTCGTTTGTCTGATTCCGGGTTTATGGACTCCCTCGCTTGCCTATACGTGCTATTTGTGTCTCCTCCTCTGAACATTGTTTTCTTTCCAAGCCTATTTAAAGTTCAATCTACATATTCACTTTTTTGTCACGTCATCACATGCGATGTATTGCACAGCCCACGCAAGAAACTGCAATTACTTCTTTCACGTTGCTAATGTCATTTACCATGTAATGTAGACCTTTAAGAAGCATAATAAATAACTCATTACCAACATCCTCGGCATGAATAGCTGACTAGTCCAGACCTCAACAACCAGCTTGTGCTACTAAACACAGCATATTACTATGGCTTTCCGGAGGGAGGATACCACTCACCTAAAGCTGGGACGAAAGGCGAATCGCTTTTTATCTCCTCTATTAACTACCCTGTTATTAGGACGACTGTCATTAGGACGACTGGAGGCATTAGGACGACTGTCAAGATGAGCAGCGATACCAAGTAAGTGACAACTGCTCTCATTACTCATAGAAAACAGTACTGCCAATAATAGTACGGTAAGAGAAGTGATGATTATACAGTGAATCGATTTGTTTTATGTATGCGCCATTAAGTAAATGAACATCAAAAGGAATCTAAAATTTAAAAACCAACCCAAAATGCTTTCAAATATTTCACCTTTTCTCACGAAATAAATAATGTAACCCAATGAAAACTCGGATACAAATAAATATCGTAATGATGCTGCCATGCCAGCTATACAAGCATCTACAGCGGGTAAAATATTTACCCAGCCATCGTTACCAACTTTGATAGTGGTTGGACTGTTATACTTCATTGGCATTTTCACGCCTTTTGCCGCACCCTGCCACTGCATCAGTCGAGGTGCGATGAGGGAGTGCGTCATTGGCTGGAGATGTTATTTGTCTTCATGCAAGTGGATTCCTCTTTACGAATGCCTCATGACAAGTCGTTACCACGCTCGCTCAGAACGTCGGCAAATACACACACGATGCCTTTAGGCCTGATGACAAAAACCCAGTGCTCTCATTGTAAACCAGCTTGATATGTCGAGTTCTTTGGCAGAAGTGAAGATTACACTCACGCTTTCCTCGCTGTTTCTACCCCATCGTGCTGATAGTGGAAGAGTGTGATGTCCAAGTAACCAATTCACAGCAGTATATTTTTGGAAGCAGCTGGGTAGGAGAGCTAAGCTGTGAGATACATTTGCTTCAGCAAACGCTTTGTTCGTGTGGATTGTACACACTATAAAACATCGGTAGAGAGTTTATAGGCGAACGCACGTCAATCCATCGGTCGGCCTTTGTGTCGTAGGTCTCGACGACGGCCGTCGGCCCTCCGGCATTCCAGCCTCCCACGATGAACACCACCTCACGTGGGATGCGTGGCCGGACAAACAGAGGCGTTGGCACCTGCTGATTGTGCACCATGACGTCGAGATCATAGAGGAAGCGAAGCGTCTCCACGACCAGGGGCCTGCGCATGCATAAACAACTTTTCGTTGTTGCATGTTTTCATACCAAACTCTTGGCGTTACAGTGAAATAGCGACATGGTTTCATAATCTATGGCAAACAAGACTTCCACATACACTTCTCAAACATTCCTCGCCGCTCCAAATATATCAGCCGTGAAATTGTTGAAATCTTATCTGTCTAGCCTTCAAACATAGCATATCTTTGTTAAAACAGCATAACCAAAATGCCTATATGTTTGTGTGTGCAATACTTCAAATCTTTCCTTATCTAATTCAATAGCTCCCTGTCCTATAGTATAAACATATATATATATATATATATATATATATATATATATATATATATATATATATATATATATATATATATATATATATATATAATATATGTATATATATATATATATATATATATATATATATATATGTATATATTGTAATATATAAGAGTAATGTTGTCACATTACTCTGACGAAGGCTGGTCCACCAACTGAAAACGTTTAGTAAAGACGCTTCCACGAAAGTTTCGTCGCCCCTTTTTTGCCTACAATACGTCGGGTCCAGCGTGAATGACGTTCAAAAAACCTGGTATATATATATATATATATATATATATATATATATATATATGTTTCACTGGGTATATCGCTCGGTATTGCCGCCAAGAACACCGTCAATCACGAAGTACACCAGCGATTTCTTCGACACCAAGACCCGGTGCTTCATAATACCTGCGGAGAACCGACTTGTTTCGAAGGGACCGTTTTTCGCGCGTGACCAGAAGCAGCGATTCGCCAGCATCCGAGCGGAGATTGACACCACCATCCAATCGTTATCGTCGCTCGCCGTCTCCTCTGCGTCGTTCTCTTCTCCGCCACCGAGAAACTAGCATCCGTGGCCAATGGAGGTGAGGCCACCGGATGGTCTTTTCAAGTTTTCCGCTGCCTATTGTTATGCTGAATAACAAGGTGAATGTGTTGATTGATGGAATACCAACGATGGCGTTAGTTGACACTGGGGCGACTGTGCCTGTGGTGAGCCTCGCCTTCAGAAACCACTTAGGTAGCAAAGTTGTGTTTTCATGGAACAATACAACCACCTTTCGCGGTGTAGGCGGCGAGTGGCTTAATTCTCATGGTGTTTGTGTTGGCAGTGTTTCATTGGCTGGGAAAGTATTTGTATCCGAATATTGGGTTCTATCTCGTTGTTCGCACAATGTCATTCTTGGTACCAAATTTCTGAAGCAAAGCGTTGCTTCCATCGATTGCTTTATGGGGGAAATATCATTAATCACTTTCTTTCTACCGTCGCTTTCCGAAGAAGACTATTGTGGCGAAGACTGGAACACACTTAGTGTGATTGATGAAGTGATAGCACCATCTTGGTGCCTGACACCCGTTCGAGTCTCTTCCACAGCGGTTGATGCTGCTTGTGATGACCTTGTAGTGGAGCTTCTATGCAAGAACTGTTCTAAGGACATACTTGTGCCCTGTTCTGTTGTGTGCATGACAAAAGGAGCAGCGACAGTGTAGGCGCTGAACTGTTCTGCCACGATGGTTGTGCTTCCTCGCGGGATGAAGATACCCCTCTTCGATGAAGCCTCATGCAGCTCGATAGCAGCACTAGTTACAGACCTCAGCCTCTTTTCCTCTCCTTGTGATATTCGCCATAATGAAGATATAATGCTCGGTATGATCAGCAAGACTCTTAGTAAAACAGAACGGCAAGCGCTGGTGCTGGTCTTTTCCCAGAATGTTGCTGCTTTCTACTTCAAACAGAGATGCACCCCTTCAGTTACCTTCGTCCCGCGCTCGTCACAGAATAGACACCGGCCCTGCACACCCCATCCGCCAAAAGCCCTACCGAGTGTCTTTCTCTGAACGCAAAGTTATCGCCGAACAAGTAAAGGACATTCTGAACAAAGGTGTCGTGCAAGAGTCGTCCACCCTGTGGGCAGCCCCGGTAATTCTTGTCAGGTAAAAGGATGATTCTTGGAGTTTCTGCGTAGATTACAGGCGTCTAAACACTGTGACGAAGAAAGATGGTAGGCTGAAATACGTGGCACAAGGTTGACAAAGAGAAAAAAAGACGAGACAGAAAGAGCGCCATCTGAGTAGAAGGTAAAACAGACTGGAAAGGGCCCCTTGTCGAAGAAATGAAGCTTAACAGTACGTTATGTTGGGCTAGTTGGTACATATTAGGCTGAAATACGTGGTGCAAGGTTGACAAAAAGAAAAAAAAAAGACGAGACAGAAAGAGCGCCACGTATTTGGCGCTCTTTCTGTCTCGTCTTTTTTTCTCTTTGTCAACCTTGCGCCACGTATTTCAGCGTAATATGCACAAACTAGCCCAACATAACGTACCGATAAGAAAGATGTATATTTCTTACTGCGGATTGATGTCATAGATTGCTTGCATGCCGCTTCCTATTTTTCAACGCTTGACTTGCGGTACGGTTATTGACAAATATCTATGGAATCCAACGACAACAAAAAGACTGCTTTCGTAATTCCGGATGGCATATTTGAAACTAATGTCATGCCTTTTGGTTTTTGTAATGCTCCTGCAACCTATGAAAGATTTATGGACACTGTATTACGTGGTCTAAAGTGGGGGATTTGCATGTGCTACTTTGACGATGTTGTTATCTTTGGCCGTACGTTTGAGGAACATAACAACCCTCTCTGTCTTGTTCTCGACTGCGTTCAAAAAGCTGTGCTGGTTCTAAATTCTAAAAAAATGTCGCTTTGTCGAACGTCTAACTCTGGTGCTGGGTCACTTTGTCGACAAGGATGGCGTCAGACCCGGTTCTCGCAAGATAGAAGCAGTGAGCTTTTTAAACCACCGCAGTCCACGCGAGAACTTCGCTTGTTTGTCGGCCTATATTAATATTTTCGTCGTTTTGTTCCACGATTTGCGGATATCGTGCACCCGCTGACAAGCATCTTGTGACAGAATGCAACCTTCAACTGGACACCAGAGTGTGACGACGCATTTTCACAACTTAAGTTTGTACTAGCGTCAGCTCCACTGTTGCGTCACTTCGATCGATCTTGCCCGACTGAGGTCCACACTGACGCTAGTGGTATTGGCGTAGGAGCGGTGCTTGTACAACGTCACAATGGCGCAGATCATGCTGTGGCATATTCCAGCCGTTGTCTGAGCAAATCTGAACGCAATTACACAGTTGCGGAACACTAATGTCTAGCAGCAGTTTTCGCCGTACAGAACTTTCGTTTTGATATTTACGGAAGGCCATTTAAGATAATTACCGATCATCATTCGTTATGCTGGCTGGTCGGTTTGCGTGACCCCTCTGGCCGCCTCGCACGTTGGGCGCTGCGACTTCAGGAATACGACTTTACGGTGTCGTACAAGAGTGGCCGTCGCCACGCTGACGCAGACTGCCTCTCCCGGATTCCTCTTGCGACTACCGACTGCGATGCTGAGAATTTGGACGACTGCCTTGCTGCTGTTACAAGCACTTTCCCCAACGCGGCAGACTTCCAGAGAGAACAACGCAATAATCTCAACCTGCGTTCTCTTTTTGCCGCCACAAGTGCCTTCCAACACAGCGGTCGCTTCACGGTCCGAGACAATTTGCTCTATAAAACTAACTACTGCAGACCTGGATTACGTTTTCTTCTAGTTGCCCCCGAGCGCCTTCAATCCGATGTTCTACGTGCTATGCATGACAATGTGACATCCGGTAATTTCGGCTTCATACGAACGCTGGACAACACGCAGGAACGCTTTTACTGGCCCAAGATGTACGAAACAACGAAGCGTTACGTCGCTAGCTGCGAGACGTGCCAACGTCACAAAAACCCGGCCAACGCTACACCCGGTCCCCTTCAGCCATTAACACCACCCAGCACCCCTTTTGAACAAGTAGGAATTGACATTATTAGTCCATTTGCGTTATATAACTATAAAAACTGTTCGATAATCGTCTGCGTAGATCATCTTACGCGATACGCGGAAACCGCAGCCATTCCATTTTCCACCGCTGCTTCCGTGGCAGTCTTTCTGCTCCACTCCGTGGTCCTTCGCCATGGCCCACCGAGTGTTATTATCAGCGACCGTGGCTGTCAGTTCACTGGTGATGCCGTTGAAGAATTACTATGCATGTTCACGACATATTTCTGTCATTCCACACGGTATCATGCACAAACGAATGGCCTCGTTAAACGTGCGAACAGCACGCTTACCAACATGCTTGCTATGTACGTCTCTTCCAATCACAAGAACTGGGATGAAGTGTTGCCTTTTATCACGTATGCGTACAACACGGCGAAACATGAAACAACGAACTTCAGCCCGTTTTATATGTTATGCGCGAGTTTGCCACTAAGCCCTCTAGACAGTTTGTACCCTTTATTCTACACAATGACGACTCTGTATCGAACACCTTGTGCCTCGCAGAAGAAGCCCGTTGAATCGCTCGTCTTCGGACTCTGGCTTATCAACTTCGTTCGAAGGAACAATACGACGACCGTCACGAACTGTTATTATTCGAAAAAGGTGACTTGGTGTTGCTTTGCACACCGCAACGCAAGCGTGAATTTTGTCAAAAGCTTCTGTCACAAAATTCAGGCCCATTTTTAGTTTTGGAGCATGTCAGCCAGACCACCTACGTAATAGCTCGTCGTTTGTCTAATGGTCGACGATCGAGCAGAACGCACCTCACTCACATCGCTCGCCAGAAAACTTTCTACCCTCCATGTGCATCATAACTCGCCCTATTGGCTTCGTCTGCTTGCGTGGGAGTGTAACGGATTAGTAAAATACAGAAAAGAGAAGGAGAGGAAGACTAAGAGTTTTGGCAAGATCGCAGTGCGCTGCCGCGAATGACCATCGCTCACCTCTTGTAAATAAAACCATTTCATCACTGCTCGCTATATATATATATATATATATATATATATATATATATATATATATATATATATATATATATATATATATATATATATATATATATATATATACGGGAATGCGTTAGCTTCCTCTTTCTGCGGAGCGAACATCGCCTTTCCGGCAGCCGGGGTCGGCTGAGCGCGCGCTTAGAGTTGCCGCGAAAGCGCGGCAACGATCAACGTGCCGCTTTCGCCCCAAAGCAAACAGGAGCTTCTATGGGCTACGTTCTCCATACAAACAAATGGTGCCAAAGTGCCCCTGCAGCGGCCGTGTACATGTAGATGTGCTTTACACATAATGAACTGCCACTAGTGGCGACACGACGTATAGCCCTCTGTAACAGCACGGGAGGCGCTTCTCATCAACGTCGTCATTACGCTCGAGTTTTCTTGGGGTATCTTTTACTGTGGCCACACCGCAGGAAACTTCGTTAGTTACCAAGCGCATATTTACTACCAATAATATTGCTCACAAAAATACTAACCTTGCTTCGTAAATCACTCAAATATTTTGTTATCGCATTCATTGCTTCGCCCTTTTGGCGAAACTGTGACTTTATTGACAACGCAACCGGCTTGCGAATATTACTTTCTGTCTGATGTGAATGCAAAGCAAGGGGCTGGGTGAGAGGTGAAATTGAATGCAAACAAGTGCTAATTTATAGTTTAGATATGCAAAATTACCTGATCTCTCGAGCATTTGGCCATTCAGAAGCCCCATCGTTCGAATAATGTTCAGCAGTATTGGAGCTTCAGCCTAGGCGAATTAGCGCGTTGAAAGAGCATTCTGTGGAGGTCAATAAAGTTGACTGTTCACACTGGTCAACTAAAAGCTGAGCGTAAGAGACCACTGAAATGAATGTATGAAGCGCATTAACGGAAATGGGCACGCTATAGTTAAGGCAGTAGTGTCTTATTGAATGAAGAGGTGCTGAAATGAAAGATACATCTGATTGGCTCGCAAAGAAGACCGCCACAGGGAAGGAGAAGACTCAGAAGAATGGCAGAAAAGTTCTCATGTGGCTCAATAGCACAAATGTTTACGACTTGAGGCCCAAATCATGACTACTCTGTTATATGCTTTTTATTCGTTTGATACCAGTCATTCTGTGTACCCCTCTCTTCCTGTGGGCTTCGCCCTTTCCATAGTTGCAGCCTGTCAGGTCGTGTTAAGACTAAAATGGCCCGACACCAAGCGTACATGAGTTGTACTAGGCTAAATATCTATCAGCCGCAGCCTGCAAGACTGTACGATGCGTGGACAACGTACCTGCAAGCCTCGTCATCGGCCACGTACTTGCACGCCTTGATCTTTTCGACGAAGAAGTCCGTGTCCACGAGCCCCATGCGAACGCATTTGAAGAGGCGGGAGATATACTGCTTCCTGTTGTCGGTGTCGAAGTCAATCCAGCGAATCACCGCTTTCCAAACGGTCTCCTCCTTGATGACGTTAAGGTTCTCGTCCGACATTATGGCCTCCACTTCGTCAATCTCCAGGTGGAGCAGCTCCTCGCCTCTCTCGGACACCTCGATGAAGTTCTGCATTAAATAGCTGCGCAGAGAAGCACAGAAGGCTTTCGTATCAAACTGGAACGTACATTGGCGCTGCTAACTTCATTGACACAGCCCGCACACGTAAATCAAGACGCACAATGAGAAAGTAGTGTAGATAGTCTAGAGGGTCCGAGACGTGCTCTACGGACAAGATATCCTCGAGTGCGGACGTCTTTCTAGAACTTCGTTAGCCAACTAAAGGTATGCTTATTCTCACTGTCTAATGAGCTCTTTCTCTTTCACTCTTGCATTCATTGTAACATTTTCTCCAACTTGAAAGACGTTAAGGTGCTTTAATAAAAAATGATATTCTGTAAAAAATACGATGACAGCCTAGGTGGTGTATCTACGACGTTACACTATTTACATTAGTTGGTGCTTTGAGATGACATAACGAATCGCAAGAATATATTGGTGAACTAAAAGACAAGTTTCAACAATACTTTCATTTTTGCGAATGCCTGACCCTTTACAGGGTACAAATACAGCGCAAACAACAAAGACGAAAGCAGCTTATTCAAATTTCATATATTCAGCATAATGCGTGGAAATTTTTTTGTGAATAAAAAAATGTGCATTACGAGAACATCGCAAAGAAGGAAGTTGCCGACGTCAAAACAAGGAAATTCGTTTTGCTGTATGCCAATATTAACGCATGTGCACAGCTTGGGACTTAATGAACTACAGGTTTACCCGCTCAGTTTATTCCAAGTGCCAGCCTAAATATTCCGCACGCAATTGAAGTATTCTGAGGGCCAAGCTATTTAATCCTTGTGCCAAAAATTTAACCCAAGCGCCAACATATTTATTCCAAGTGCCAACTGAATTAGGCCGCGTGCCAGTGAGTTTAATCCAAGTGCCAGCAGGTTTAATCCAATTGCCCACGGCTTTATTTCAGGTACCAGTAAAAGCAATAGTACAAAAATAAACAAAAAGTAGTATTAGTAGTATTGCTTTTACCTTTTTGTACAAAAACAATAGTACAAAAAGGTAAAAGCAATAGTACAATTGAAACGCAGTTCGTACAATATTTAAGATAATAGCCGCGAAGTATAACAAATCATTATTGTTTGTATTTACCGCTAGCATATGTGAAAAAAAAATTGCTACCTTTGTTCGCTTGAGGCGTGTTGGTACTTCACTGTGTACATGCTTGTAGAAAAGTTCTTAGCCCGGGTGAAATCATTTGATTGACAATGATAAAAAAATGAGTGTATGTTAATGGATATTTTATTTTGATCACTAAATCTCATAATTTGATTTTCATAGCATTACATGACCGGGACAGGTCATGTATAGCGAAGGACAGGCTATGGTTATTGGATTGCCGGAATGTATACTACGATATGGAAAACCTAGCTCAGGGCAGCGATGGGTCAAAAGCAGGTACATAATCAACAAAAATTAGGATGCTATCAAAGGGCAGAGTGAATTAGAGATAAATGAAAGTGTTTGGCGTCCCGCAGTGCACATAAGATGAAACTCATAATGTTAATGCGGACAATGGAAATCATACTTTACACTCAAGTTAGCTGTCATCTTTTTGTTGAAACAAAATTATGTGTATCTGATCAAACACGCGTGTTTAAAGCAAACACGCTTCAGCAACGCTAGCGTTGTCTGTTACATGAACACAGGAGTATCTCGTTTGATGTTTTTATAGAAAAAAATAGTTCCACATGAACCCAAATAAATTAAAGTTTACTTTTTTTAAATGATTATTTCTCCTCTGAAGAACGGATGAACATCATCTGTCGGTCGCCATCGTTTCCACCGGGCTGAGCAGAGGACTGCGCACGCATCAGCGAATAAGCAGCCAAAAGCCGTCTGCTGAGCAGACGACACGAGTCTCTGCATTGCGATGGTGTAGATGATAAGCCGGTAAAATGCAGAAGCGATGAAGCCCAGACTAACATAGACTCTATGAGCAAATACATTTAGTACCCCCAAACGCAAATAATAGACACTTTTTTAAATTTGAAGCTATGACACCAACACGGAAGGAGGACGTAGCACTGCACCTCATTTCATAAGCGCTAGCGTGTATAGGCGTGCAAAAAGTTCTTCCTGTCGCTCCATGTTTACGTTATTCCGACATTTAAACTGTATAAAGTGGCAAACCATGTGTTTCTGGTGCATGGATTAAACTGACTGGCACCTGAATTAAAGCCGTTGGCAATTGGATGAAACATGGTGGCACTTGCACGTGGCCTAACTGAGCTGGCGCTTGAATGAAATATGTTGGCACTTGGGTTAAATGATTGGCACAAGAAATAAATAGCTTGGCGCTCAGATTATTTCAATAGTGTGGATTATTTAAGCGGACATTTGGATTAAAGTGAGCGGGAAAACCTGTACTTCATAAGGATTGCCTTCGAGACGAGCTGGTGCCCGCACGGCACTAAATATCTCACATAGAATCGTCGACCACTTGGCCTATACGCTCGAAACACGTTATAAGTACGTGATTGAATTCTGCAATATATAAGGGTTGCAATTAAAAGCCAAACATTCGCAATTATCAAACGTGTAGTTAGATTAGAAGTGCTTTAGTGATGCTTAGTGCGTCAATCTTTACAGGAGACAAATTCAAAAGGGATTTAGTGAGAGTGAAACTTGAGAGTATGTGGTTCTTTAATCGCATCTGTGTAAACACGTATACTGGCAGTACCTTCACTGAGGGCGGCAATTCAGCTTAGATGACATGTTACGTGGATGCAGCTGGTAAAGATGGACAATTCAGAAGATTAGTCAAGATGGAATGTCCCAGTTCAAAATTCCGACTACGGGGACTATCTGTGGGTCATCCAGAGAGACCACAATGCAGCAGCCATAGTCGGCCTGCTGGTCACCACGAGGCCGTGACCCCACGCGCTCTAATAAAATTACTTGGGATATGCAATAAAGTTTCTGCATCCATCCATCATACGCTATGCAAATATGGAGTTATTTTTCTATGCTTTCCCAATTAATACCAACAGAAGAAATGTTCCAGAGACATCAACGAGTGTAATCGCAGCATTTATCAAAAGCCTGTCCAGCGTTTCTTATGTTTCATCCTCATCTCCTGGGCACTGTGTCAACGAAAGATGAAATATAAATGCACACCAACTCGCTCTAGCTTCTAATCTTATCATTAAGAGTTGGGATTGTATGAAGTATACGTACAAGCATTATTCATACAATTATTTTCTCAAACCATCACAGATAGTCACCACCTCAGTAGAAGAGAGCAATAAATAAGAAGTTTTCTGAATTTGACCTTCGACTCACTTGTAAGCCTTCGTGGTGAGGCCGGAACAGTTGTACAGCTTAGCCACATTGCGTATGGAAATGCAGTTTTCGGGAGTCATGATTGAGACAAGGAAGTCGCAGCAGTCCTTGATTATGCCCATGACGCAGAGGTAGTCAGCCGCCTCCAGCAGGCTTTCGACGTTATCGCAGTCTACCCGCGTCATACGCTTGTACGCAAACTCCACGATGATGGCCATGGTCTGCTTGATTACTCCGGGAATCAGTGCTTCGCTACGCGTCTCCTTGATCTTACGACAACCGAAGAGTGCTCTGCGAAAAACGAATACGCCATTCCCGACGACTGGTCATGCGTAGGTGTTATACGAGCAGTTACGAACAAAAATATGAAGCCTGAGCAGCTTGTTTTCATAGCGCCTTCAGCGAAAGGAGTTTGCAACTCTCCTGAACTGTTGGATTCAAAGTAGTTCTTTACAATCACAAGTTTTGCTTACTACTCTTTAGGAAACAATTCAGAGAATATACACAAAATTCTCTGAAGGTAGGGTAAATTTGTAGTGCAAGAGCCATTTGGGCTAGTTGCAAATGATTTATTCTTAATTGAAAAAGTGGGGCGCTTTGCGAAACAAAGAGTAGAGAACATAATGATAACTCGTGTGCACACTCGTAACAGGATGTTTATTAAAGTAGAAGCACATGTATATATCTTACAGATTGTGCACATGGTGCAGTTCTTCTCACCTAAAAACATAAAGACTATTCCCGTTACACATAAGATCATGAAAGAGTATGCATATAAACCTAAACGAAATTGAAGAAAATCAAAATAAGAATTCACAACATATCCATGGAGTGAATATTGGTGAGTGGGGCGAAGCACCCAGACACTACTCTTACGACACTAGAACACGCGTTGGGTAAATATGGTGAACAGTGCAAGTGCCTCAGACTGGCTGGCCGATATTTTGATAGGAGGACCTGTCTTTCTCAAAGGCCTTTGAGAAAGATCCTTTTATCTCCTCCTATCGAAACTTTGGCCTGCCAGTCTGAGGCACTTCCACTGTTCACACTGATTATCCCACTATGTTGTTTCCATCTGTCGGCTCCCATCTAGATTTCGAAGAGCACGCGTTGGAATGTGGATGTACGTTTAGGCCCACCCATCATGATCCACTCCGTGGATATTCTGTGAATTTCTAATATAATGGTCAGCTATACAAAAACCACTAACATCATCTAGTGATATTTCCAAGGACATATACACACAGCGTGATTTAGTTAGCATTTAATAAACTAGTGGTAGCTACTTTGTCACAAACGACTGCAGTTTTTGTCTCGCCCGCGCGCCTCATCGTCCTAAAAAGGGCGCTTTTGTGTTAGGAAGACGACATCCAGCGACTAACGACGCATAAGCGGCGCCGCCACGTCTTCCCTACACCTGTACCGAAAGAAGAGACGTGTGTTCGAGGAAAAAGAAATGACCTCGAGAGGGGACAGGACGGCCCGAAAGAGTTTGGATTAGAAATGACCTCGAGAGGGGACCGGACTTCCCGAAAGAGTTTGCACTGACTTGAAATTGGCAGCTGACGTACAACCAGCGAGGAGCGCGGTCGGCGGTGTCGCGAGGCTTGCGTAGGCGACGAGCATGGAGTGACCAGCGCAACGGATTGAGACGGCTGCATTACCAGGCACCCGCGTCGTCTACTAAGTTGGGAAATCTTCACCGGCACCCCGTCAACTCCCCTACATGTACCAAGAGCTGACCTAGTCGGTATGGAACTTTTTATTGGGACCTTTTTTTCAACTGTTATTTTATTATACCAAGCTTTTCAATAATTGTAGTTGTGTGCGCTGCGTCGCACGTAGAAATTCAGGAGCACGAGCGTGATCATTTTCTGGTAAATTTTTTTGCCTCTCCTGTAGTTTCATCATGTTGCTATTTTATTATTATTCCGCGTATTTGCGTTTTATATTAACCTGTTGTAGTGTTCTTTTGCAGCATAGTTGTTATATAGCCATTCTTTTCCATCGCGCAAACTTTTGATGTTTGCTCCTAATTTTTGTTGACTCCTTGTCATTGTCCTGTTTTGATTAAATTTTTTGACTGTGTTTAAATCTACGTGTCTGCTCTATGAGTACATTGGGCAGGCCAATACATCACCACACGCGCAACCCCACATGGGTCGACCTACCTGCAAATAAATTTGAGATGTACAACTTCGAGGCCTTTCAGGTGCCGCAGGTCGAAGCGTAAAGTGGAACTCAGAAGTGTGGCAGCTTGGGCTAGTTGGTATGGAATGGCAATAGTTATAGCGCGAGAACAAAACGTCGACACAGACCTTAATGTCCTTCTTGTCTCTGTGTCGTCGGTTTGTTCTCGCGCTATAACTATCGTAAAGTGCAAGCCTGCGAGTCTGCCACACGTCGATGTTAGATCGGCGGGGCATCACCCGAAGTATGTGACATACTTACATACTACCTACAAACAGAGAAAGGAACCACGCACACCTTAAGAAGCTTCGCCTCTAAAAAAACACGAGAAAGGGTTGAGGTGAACTGAAACGTCAACCTTTTTGACGCGACCGTTATATCTAAGCACCAAGATGAAACCATCCGCGAATCACTCAAAGCTTTCCAGCTTTTCACATCTTTATATATGCGGGGAAAGATGTGATAGCCATCCATCTATCGCCATATCAGAGCAGTACTTCTTTTCAATTAAGATACTGCACTCAATGTTTTCGATTCCCAGTAGGCCTCCCCCACGGTTTTGGGAACTTGTTCATAAAGCTTCTATGGCTAGCGCCTTGTTTGTGACCGGTAGCGCATACACTAGTTCTAGTTGCTCCTTCTGGAGGTGCCGATGTGTTCTCTCGCAGCTTCATTTTTCCGGTGAGCCACGCAAGCCACGGCACGTGGCCATCTAGTTACATAGGGGACCACTAGAGGGCCCAGCCATATACAAGGCTCTCATTCGGGGCGTTTTTTTTTCTTTTCGCTGGGAGCTCAGCCAGCGAACATTCGTTGTTACCGCTCTGCAGCACTAGATCTTCGGAAACCAAGGCAGCAGCGAGGTGAGCTCGCAACGTAGCACCATCTCATGCTCACAGTCAATAAATACAATTGCAGTGAGAGCCCGGAAAACCTAACAGGAAAAAGATTCACCGTCAAGCGAACCCAGAGCTGCGGGCTAACGAAGCAGAAGCTAAGCGGGTGTGCTGTCAAGCAAATTTATCAGGTCTTTGTATTATGGTAGAGGAGTGTGTACAGAATATTTGTAGGGCACCCAATTATTTCTCCACGAGGTCCTATACATCAATAAGTTTGTGGATATGCTGGTGATTTTTTAACGGCGAAGCTCCTTATGCCGTGGGTCGTGCGTCACCAATGTATGTATGTATGTATGTATGTATGTATGTATGTATGTATGTATGTATGTATGTATGTATGTATGTATGTATGTATGTATGTATGTATGTATGTATGTATGTATGTATGTATGTATGTATGTATGTATGTACGGTGGCGGCGGCGGCGGCGGCGGCGGCGGCGGCGGTAGAGGTGGACTAAATTACCTCTAGTTTAGTCCTTAGAATGTCCACTGGATGCTGGTACTTGTATAAGAAATATTGTTACAAAAAAAGAAGGGGCGGTGGGCACGAGCCACGGCCACCAGCAACGGCTGGGGAACATTACAAGTACGCGAATTATCAAGAATCTTTGGGAGTCTACGAAAGCCGACCAAAAGCCAACCCTTCCCAGCTACAAGTGGCTCATGAAGTGAAAAACCTCCCAGTATGACCTCAAGATGACAAACAACGTGACCACGAAGTCCTCTATACATCAAAGTAAGTTGGAACAACCGCCTCCAGAAGACAAGCCACTGCCTCCCCAAGCTGTATCACTGGCAAAATCCATTCGTCACAGTGTAAAAGCTCCTGGCAGATCCACTCAAAACTTTTAAAGTTGGCAACTTTGCCAGCTGCGGGAGTGTGTTCAAATAAAGGAGGAAGAAGGGGTTGTGGGCACAAGCAAGAACCACGGGCGCTATCTCACTAAGTTGTTTTGTAGACCTTGGATGTTGCTAGACGATCGAGTCTGGGTCTTCTACTTCGTTTCTCACAAATATATGATGAAAAGATGCCAGATGGCGTTACTTCATGTGTTCACCATGTAAACGGATGGACGGACTGACAGATTCACGGACAGACAGACAGACGCACGGATGACCGAATGCACGGACGGCCGCACGAATGCAAGTACGGACGGACGCATGCATGAACGGACTAACGGAGGCTTCACCCCTGTCATCATGATTCACTCCGTGGTTATGCTGTGATTTTTGATTGATATGTGGGGTTTAACGTCCCAAAACCACTATATGATTATGAGAGACGCCGTAGTGGAGGGCTGCGGAAATTTAGACCACCTGGGGTTCTTAAACGTGCACCCAAATCTGAGCACACGGGCCTACGACATTTCCGCCTCCATCGGAAATATGCTGTGATTTTTAGGGGCGAAGCTCCTTAGGGCGTGGGCTGTGCGTCCCCTGTAGCCTGTATGTAGCCACCTCTAGTTTAGTTCTTGCAGTGTTCACTAGATGGCGGTACCGTCTCCTGTATGTAGCCACCTCTCGTTTAGTTCTTGTAGTGTTTACTAGATGGTCGTACTTGAAGCTGATGATGAAAAGATGCAAGATGTTATAAACTAGAAAGCGGTACTTGTAGTTGATGAAAGACGCGAGATCTTATAAAATAGGAATGATGTCACATATGGCGCGTGTCATTGGTTGAAGGCAATTGTTCGATTTAGTGCGGCGACGTACGCTAGGGGGAGCAATGTAATAAAATCGAGTGGGCAAAATGTACAGTGGATTCATGGTTTACCAGGTTTACCTCCGGAGCTTTGCCCACTCATCATCAATCAATTCGTGGATATGGCGGAATTTATCATTTGAGTTTTTCCTCCGCCTAAATGCACACACCTTCACAATTTTTTAGCAGCTTGCTCGGGCAAGCTTTTTATTCTTGTGCCCTGTGTTGTGGTGCCGGCGTATACACCAGTGTTGTTAGTGTACACTTCTCTGGTCGCCGCTCAAGGTCAACACTCCGGACACCTCTACGGTGATTCTAACAAGGCTTACGAGATGGTAGCTGCCACCCAAGGTGTTTGTTTTCGATGGCCCGCGCGCTCACCTGCTCGCGACTTCGTCCCCTTCGTTCTCGTCGCTTTTCAGGCGTGGCAGCTCGTGACAAGTTACTACAATGCGTGACAAGTTCCTACAATGAGTGTTGCACACGGGTACCGATATCCTCCCTAGCCTCCTCACCTGCCTGGTCTCAACCTCGTAGATGAATGCCTGAGAGCTCCACGGTGGCCCATTTGTGAGCGTTAGGCATTTCACTCTCCGCAGCGGCCAGTATGACATAAAAGGGTAGGTGGTTAATGTGCCGATCAACGTGGACAACACTGTGTGCAGCCACAGAATGCGCCCGACAACGCTGTCTTTGACACGCTCATCACGCGACGGCTTGTTAACAACCCTTCTTACAGAAATGATCTCGCCAAGAAACGCCCCGTGTAGCTCCGAGCAGGCTCCTCTAACATCACTCACGTTGAGGATATGGCGGTGATTTTTTGTTGCGAAAGCAATCATATAGATACCCTAGGCTGGTTTTAGGTGCGAAGCTCATTAGACTGTGGGTCGTTCCCTACTCTATAGTAGTAGTAGTAGTAGTAGTAGTAGTAGTATTATACAGCCACCTCTGGATTATGAATTAGGTAGTAGATGGCGTTGTGTGTACTCGTCTTTGGAAATAATATCAATAGATGATGTGAGTTGTTTCCCTATAGTGGTCGTTTGTGCATAGTTCATGGAAGGACAGACAGACAGACAGAGCAACGGAAGCACAGAACGACAGACGGATGCTTCGCCCCACCTCTCATCTTTCAATCCGTAGATTTTATGTGAATTTATTTGCAGCCGGTGTCGGTCGCTGCCATCATACCTGGAAATTGTATAGGTATCTATATATTTAGAAAAGCAACAAAGGAAAAGAATTCAGAAAAATACTTGCCGGCTCACGAAACGACCGTGGGACTTGGACCGCGCTTCGTTAGGCACTGAGCCATGAATGCGCTCGTCCGTCAATTTTCAAACGGAAAGTAATATATCTAGACCACTTACCGCTGGCGGAGCCCATCTCGGGAAATTATGAGCGCGTTTTCAGCATTACCAGCGAAATGACGCGGAGACTGCGCCACGCTCGGCGTTTAGCTCGCCGTAGCTCGGACCACTTGTCACGACGAGGTGACGCGCGCTCGTCTCTCAAGCGTATTTTGCCTCGCGAGGGAAAACGGGGGGGTGTAGACGCTCGCTTGTGCGCTCACCTTTCATTGAGGAGAATCGTAAGCTTTGAGCTTTCACTGCAACGACTGAGTTGTAGCAGAGTCTTTTGTTGCGATAGCAATTATAAGACGGTCTCGGATGGTTTTGCCGGTGCCCCCGCCGCCGCCATGATTTACACGTTTGTATATCTGTGTATATACATATACATATATACATATAGAGGAGGCTAGCACGCATCCTTCCCCGTATACATATACGGGGAAGGATGCGTGATAGCCTCCTCTTTCTTCGGAGCGAACATCGCCTTTCTAGACGAGGTCACCTGCGCACGTGCTATCTCGTGAGCGAACAAGGGGAGAGGGAGGGCGCGCTTATCGTTGCCGTGCTAAAGCCCATATACCTTCGGAAAAGTACAGCATTCTTTTCATATGCTCCGCTTTCTCCTCTCAACGGCTCGAAAGCAAACTGCAACCTCGTGACACATTAGAGGGTGCACCACTGTCACAAGCGAAAGAAAAAGAACAACGCACCGGAGAGGAGGAGGTGAGGAGAAGGGCAGGTGGCGGTACTTTTACGAAATATAGAGGCTTTATGTCATGCTATGCAACGATCAGCGCTCGCGTTGTGCCTAAACAGAAGGCGAGAGCTTCAACGGGCTGCCCTCCGTACATATGTGACAAAAAGAAAGATGTGTACAGAACTCCTACACAAGGAAAAAAAAAAGATGATGTGTACGGAAATATATTCACATATGGAAAGAAATACGCTGGTCAGACAGGTCGTTGCCTGATTGTGTGCCTTTGTGAGCATGAGAGTTCATTGAAGGAAGTCTCGTACTCGCATTTAGCGATGCACTGCAAGGGCTGCACTCGCCAACCGAAATTCGCAGACACACGAATAATTGACAGACACAAGAAGCGAACGACAAGAGGAATAATGGAAGCGTATAGGATTAAGAAAGTAGGTGACAAGAACGTAAGTCAAGTGTCTGTTCTGGTAACGAATGCCGTATTTTTTTTACATAACATACCCCAGTGCATTTTCGTTTCAGGTTTTCTTCTCAGTTTTTTTTTTGGGGGGGGGGGAGGGCCTAACACATGTTTTTTACGATTGTGTGTTATCAATAGTGGGAGTGGTTTCTTTCGGTATGTCACGTTGTTTGTGATAACAGGAGAGGTTTGAGTTGACGTACATGCGTGTTTGCATACATAAGTGTTCATTTCAAAATATATTTTTTTGAGTTGCTAGTAAGTGCTCCTCCAGTGTCTTATTTGAGAGTTTGTACTTTTTAGCACTTGTTTCATTAGCAACTTATACCAACATGCCCAACTGGCAGTCATCCTATACATTGTGCATACTGTACACATGTTGTCGGTTGTTTACGTGTGCAAGCAGGCAGCGTCATGGGCTATTTACGGTAAGAATGATCCCCAGCGCTTCGTCTACTCGCCATAATTACCTTCGTGGCGACGCGTTGATTTTTAGAATTGCGAGGTGCGTAACTCTGAAATATTCGGCGAATGGGATCACTATGGTCTACTGTATAAGCAGTAAGCTCGATTAAGGGGAGAGGAGGCTAAAAACTGAGTAGAAGTCTGTTTACTGGATATGTGCACATGAGTAAGCCTAATGAACTGCCGACAAAACGAGGTATTGCTTCAGGCGTGACGTGTAGGATGGCGCTCGGAGCTGCCGGTATTGCTCGAGTAAGACTTGCTGTTGGGCGAGTTGTTTAACGCCCATAGAATACGTAGTAGAGCAAACTTGGAAAACACAGACCAGCGAAAGGAAGTAGGAGGGAGCATCCGACCTTTCTGCTCTCTCCTTCTTTTCCCTGATCCGTGTTTTCTAAGTTTGCACTACTAGGTGGCCTATTGGTGTTGCTTGATTGATTAATATGAGAGGTTTAACGTCGCAAAATCACGATATGATTATGAGAGACGCATTGGTGTTGTTTACCTGAAGTACTCGCTGCAGGTGGCCATGATGACCTTGTGGACTGCAAACTCTCCACCGTCGTCGGTCCTCAGCAGACCATCACAGAGGATGTCTGTGCAGCGCGTGTTCCACAAGGCCTCTCGCACCTCGGGCAGCAGAGAGTCTTCGTCCAGGCTGAGGGCAACGTTGGCCATGCTGCCCTTGACCGGCCCCCTACGCTTGCGTCATGCGCAACCCCGGATGTTCTCCCGCGGGAGGAACGACACCATGTGGTCGCACAGGCAGCAGCCCGCTCTCGGCAGCTACCCCGGACGACGACGATGATGATATTTATATTCGAGTGTGGTATTTAACATGATGTTCAATTCGTGTGAACTAAGCTGCAAAGCCAACTAGCGGCCTGGCGACGTGAAAAAGAAGGAGGAGGAAAGAAAGAAAAAAAAAGAAAAAGCAGCAAGGTTAACGTGCGTCTTGTTTTCTAGCCTGCGATGGCGGAAGGGGGAAAGGGATTATAAAAAGAAGAAAGAGAGGTTAGGTGGAGAGCACCGTGTGGGTACATGTCATACATGGCCAATCTCTCGTGGTGGGTACGAGCCAATACACATAGAAACAAGCAAGCAAGCAAATATGTGCCCCTGCCAACTCCACTCTTATAAGCGGTTACGTTGTTTGGTCGACTTTGAGATATTTAGCCGTGACCCCGTCACTGCGCTGGCCTGTGACGCCTAAAGCCTTGAACTGAGGATGTCCTCCTCAGAAAAAGGTCTATTATCTAGTTTGTTTAACGTTTCGCGTTTCTGTGTTTCAATCACCGAATCATCAATGTGTGCATACTCGAACTTCTAGCTGGACTATCAATGCTAGAAGGATTGCAGGATGAAGGCAATCTTGCCTAAAACTCTAGTGTCAGCCAAGCGACTGAGGCACCAATCTCCCATCTTCATGATGACTTCCATGTCTATACCAGGTTTTGATTGAGAATGTGGTGACAATGTGCAATCCGGAATACTGCATACAAGCGCTTCAGAATTTCAAACACAGTCATAAAACATTTTCAAAGTAGTGCTTCTAAGAATGGTAGAATATGATTTAAGATTAAAATTTGGATTTCAAGAAACTCGGATACTTAACAAAACGCTTGTGTAAGTCCTCTCCAGAAGCTAAAATATTACCCTATAAAACATTTATTTGGCCACTCCTGGAATATTGTGCCGCTATTTGGGATCCATACGCAAAAATAAACATTTCAATATTAGAAAAAATACAGAGGAAATCAGTTAGGTTCATCTTTATTAAATACAGCTGGGAGGCAACAGTCACATCTCTTTTAGAAACGGCTGATCTGGAAAAAATAGAAAATCGCCGATACCGCGAACGAATGAAACTATTTTAACTTCTTTATCATAGAAATTTAGTTATCAAAAGGATATATATTTAAAAGACTCCCACCGGCGCCCTACTCGGTCCCTCCATAATAAAAAAGTAAACGAGTTCTTTAGTTACACCACCATTTTCCAGTATTCTTTTTTCCCGAGAAATGCAACCAATTGAAATTCTCTTCACTCAGCTATAGTGGAATGCCCGCCGCTATCATCCTATCTACAGGCCCTTCAGTCAATGGGACATAGGTTGGTTGGTTGGTTGGTTGGTTGGTTGGTTCCTTAACACCTTGGCGCAACCCACCTAGGGGGATAGGCCATGAATTGGACGGGGCCTTGCTTTTTAAATTATTTCACTTCTTGAAAGAGTGGGTAGGATTATTTAGGTAATATAGGTAATATTATAAAGATGTTAAATTTACAAACGAAAAAAAACCTTGAACAGAAAACATAATAAACACACAAAAAGGAAATATTTATACATAAAATAAATGAAGTTGTTTATTTTTTAGCATTCCATTCTTTTAGATTCTCGTAAGAAATTTGTAACAGCGATAAAAACGCTCCTGTGGCTGAATCCAAATGCAACTGCGCCAAATGAAAGAATCACTAACTGTCAAGTTTAAGTCCAACTTTCGTAGGGGTTACTTTAGTAGATTTTTCTTTTGACTTTTGAATTTTCGGCGTGACAAAAAGAAGTGCGCCAAAGATTCCCCCTCGTTACAATAAAGGCACAAAGGCGACTGTGCCAGACCCGACCTGTGAAGGTAAAAGTTCAATGAAGGGGCTCCACAACGTTGCCTGGAAATTACAGTTTCTTTTTTTTCTTGATGAACACCACTTGATCTTCCAATGAAACTTCAGCTATGAGTAGTATGATACAAACAAAGGAGATTTTTCGAAGTTATTGGCCGTTGTGCGTTTTTCAAAGCGTGCTGCTGTGATACATTCCGAAGTAGGCAAAAAAGGTAAAACAGGACAATCAAGGGAAGATACAGCTAGTGCATCTGCATGCTCATTCAGAGCTAAACCTCTATGGCCTGGTACCCAAACTAGTCGAACGAGACACACATGTCTAGGAATGAGCGAGTAGAAAGTTTATAAGGTACGCAAAAAAGTTGGTGAGCTTAAGGCAGTGCAGACCGAGAGACAGTCTGTTAGAACAATCACCGCTGATAGATCTTGCGGCACTTTACGCAATGCTAGGACTATTGTCAGTAGCTCAGCTTGGTAAAAAGGTGTAAAGTCAGGTAACCAAATTGAGAAAGCCCAATATAGAGGGGATGATACGATTCCTACGCCAGCGTTCTCTTCATAAACAGAAGCGTCATTCGCTATCACAATGGATATTTTTAGATTGGCAAAATGAACTTCCAAAATGCAATTTTTATCCTGGTACGGTAAATTTTTTGCATTCTTGGGATATATATCATCAAATTCAATCCTAATTGCATCTACAGTGTTGAGCACAAGTATTTCCCGAAGGTTAATTCCTAATGGCTCCAAAAGTTTCTGTGTGAATATTACTAGAGGGCACCGTAATTTAGACCATTGGTGGTTGAAAAATGAGGTCTGCTGGTTAATGAACACATACTGTGACCTCCACTGAGGTGATGCATAGATTTTAAGGAATGTACGTACTGTTTGAATATGAAATCTCTTGATAAGAGAAAGCAGGCGGGATTCTTCGTATAGGATATTGTTGGCAACATATGTAGGTAGCCCTAGGCATAAGCGTAAAGATTCGCGTTCAAGCAGAATCAGTGGTCGAACTACTGCCGGAGTACTAAGCCGGAGTGCCAGAAAACGGAACACAGCCGAATTCTAATATCAGTCGAATGTACATGCAATATATCATGACGAGCACGTCTCTACTCAAACCGGCACGATAATTACTGAGCCTGCGCAGCATTCCAATGGCACGTGCTCCTTTAGCAGTCATGTTTTCTATGTGGGGACTCCAGTTAAGTGTTTCGGTGTAAGTTACCCCCAAGTACCTAACTGACTCAACCTGAGGTATGGCGTCTTGTCGGTACACTAGTGAAATTCGCACTGGAGCAATTAGTGTGAAAACTATGATTGTACTTCTGTTTGTATTGAGGCATAGGTTGATATCCTCCAGACACGTTTCCAGGCTATTCATGTATGTCTGCAGAGTCAGGTACAGTGTGTGAATGTCCGCCGACGCAGCAAAAAAATGCGATATCATCGGCATACACATAGACCTGTACATCTTGCTGTATGGGAATGGTACAGTGCATTAAATACTAAGGGCGTTAGTACTGATTTTTTCGGTATACCTCTCGTTTGCCTATATACTGAAGAGTTGACACCAGATTTCGAGCAGTAAAATTATCTATAACCTAAAAAAGCATGGATCCAGGCCACAAAGTATTGAGGCAGTCCTAAGTTCTGAAGCGAATCTAGCAGTTTCACGTGCTCCACGCTTTCATAGGCTTTTGTAATATCTAAGGTTACCAAAGTGGAGTATTGTTTCTGATATCGAGCAAGTTGAAATCTGTTTGCGAGGTCCACGTGCGCACACCAAATGGAGCAACCCCGTCTGAATCCAATTTGACATGGACTCAGTATCAATTTTTCTGACATTCATCGATCTATACATCTATAAAAATTCTTTCAACGAGTTTACTAGGTTCGATGTAAGTGCAATGGGCCTGATAATATTTAAGGTAAACCCAGCGCCTTGCTTTTTTAATAATGGAATCATTTTTCTCATTCTCCATTCGGGTGGAATCCAACAGCTTCTAAGTGAGTGATTAATAATTTTGAGTAGGCCAATTGGATATATCTTTATATACTGATTTTATCACCGACGTCGTCATGCCATCAGAACCAGGAGCAGAATGCGGTAGTGTTCTGACTACGTTCGCTAATTCTGCAGGTGTGACCTCTTCAAAATCCTGAGCCCTATGGGGGGACTGGGCTTGGTATGAGAGAAGTGCCGTAAAGCGACTTTTTAGGCCCTGAGCTATATCTTCTAGAAAGTCCTTCAGTTCAACTGGTGATGATACTACAGATTCTATATTTCTTAGTACCGGAAGAACTTCCTTATTTCTCAGAAAGCGAAAAACTGCTTTTCTATTGACCGGCTTTGACAGGAACTCACATCGTTCGTTGTTAAATTTGTCCTTCGCATTAGCGATGGTTCTCTTAAAAATAGTGGCCCTCATACTTATAATCACTCCAGTTCCAGGGACAGTGATTAAAAATTAATTTTTTCCATGCAGATTTCTTTAGTATATAAGCCCGCAAACAGTCTGCATTCCACTAAGGATTGGTAGATGGTTTAGAGCTTTCAATGGCGAATTTTGATTTATTTAACGACTCTTTTAAAATGTCGTTTATTCTGATGTCGTCTAGTTCCGCATCATTCATTTGGTTAGATAAAGCGCCTCATAACGATTTCTCGTACGTAAAAAACTTTACATGTGGCCGAAGATCTATTCTTGGAGGTTATTGGACATACCACCTCGAACAATATTGGCATATGGTCACTACTTCTTCCCGAGATAATCGCCGACCACGAGAAGATGCATAGGTTAGCGTTAAAAAAGTTGGATCGAGCACCGAGGAGGACTGATTACACATAAAAGTAGTAGTTTTTGTGTTTATGCATATAAAGTTATTCTTGTTCACCCAATCCCATAAACGTTTGCCATTAAAATCAGTTTTAAAACACCATGAAATATGATGAGAACTGAAGTCACCTACTAATACAATATCTTTTTGGCAATAGTGAACTGCAGTATCTAGAACTGAAGAATTTAGAACACGGCCAGGAAAATAGGAATTAATAAATGAAAATGGGCGGGACCCAGGAATAGTAATGCTTTAATGCTGATTTCTCGCTTTCTGAAGTCATTGACTGACAAATATTTTTAGCTCTATGGGCAATTTTAGATCAGAAGAATATTGCCAAACCTACACACCGAGTTGGGTGGTCTAGACGAAATATGCGGTAAGTTTTAATCTTGAAATATTTATTTTCTGCAAGCCAAGTTTCTTGTAAAGTAACAATATTAGGGGTATAATTATCGCAAGATTGAAGTAAGTCTGTAGCTGCTGAAAAAATGAAACAGCATAGGTCTGACATGGTTTTACCCTGACGCTCTTTTTCTTCAATATGTTTACGTACCCATGTTTTCACTGGTTATTTAAATACCTTGCTGCTTTGCTTGTATGAAATTGTTGTACTCTTATTCTTTTGTTGTTATGGTCGCCGCAATGCTTCATATGTGTTTATTGTAACCTTTTTAGTATCCCACTCCTGCCTAAAGTATGAAGATCAGACGGGCAGTATTGTAATTGTGAAGAAAAAGATGTGCCTGCAGCAAGCTCCAGGGTGTAGCGACGGTGATAAACAGAACCCTCCACCAAATGTGAAGATATCTATGAAGAAGGACAGCGACGAGACAGTGACGAGACAGCGATGTCATGTCCCCCCGTTAAATTTCTATTCGCATAGGGCTGGTCAGGCAATATCACCGCTATGCAACTTTTGTTCAGAATCAGAAACAATAGAGCACTATTTTTTTATCATGCCACCGATACAAAGTGCTCAGAAAAACACTGTTAGTCCTCCCATTCGCTAACCTGGGGCTGAACTTCACATTAGAAAATATACTTTCCTTCGGTGCTTCCAATATGGGCTTCAGCCACGAGAACGTTTTCTATGCAGTTTGCAAGTACCATAATAAAAGTAAAAGAATTAAGCTTTTAATTGCGTGATTATTACTCCTGCAAAAATATGCCAACATAAACAGGAGCTTTGTTTAACCTCCCTAATTCCTACTCAAAGTAATGAATGGTTGTCTGATCTGATCGAGTGACAAACAACTAGTGCACTCCTTTCATTCTGCCTAGGGTGTCTATTCTTTTTTCTTTCTTTTTTTTCTCCGGTGGGTGGTTTTGATAGTGAATAAATATCTTACTGAATTAAGCCATTCATTTTTGGCCAATCCCCCTGAGTAGGTACGAGCCATGGCTGTGGAATCATCGTCATCATCATCACCATCATCATCAGCAAGCAGCATCGCCAACGCCCAGATCTCTCGGCTCATGTTTCGGTTCATTGCTGTGCGAATCACTGGACGGTTCTTCACGCTGTCTCGTCGCCGTCCTTAACGGCTAATAAATCTCTTAAGATTTCGTGGAGTGTGCTGTTTATCCCCGTCGCTACACCCTGGAGCTGCGAAGCCACACGCTACCGCCTGTCATGACTCACAATGCCACTCTATCGGCGCCTTCGCCCCAGTTTAACTGCCCTGGCCACCCTAGGCTACGGGACCCAAAAGTATTCAGCGGTGCGGATGGGTCCGACGTCGAAGACTGGCTCGAGCACTACGAACTGATGAGCGCCAATAATAAGGGGGATGAAGCCGATAAGCTGGGCAACGTCATATTTTATCTTACTGGCGTCTCCGAATTGTGATTTAACAACCACAAACCCAACATCCCCACATAGAGCGTCTTGAAGACGTCATGTGTTGAAGTGTTCGACCGGCCGGCTGTCCGCAAGGAGCGGGCAGAACAGCGCTTGCGCGTCCGCTCTCAGCACACTGGCGAAAGTTTTACCAGCTACATTGAGGACGTCGTCAACCTTTCTCGACGTGAGAATCACACTATGTTCGAATCCGACAAGGTGATACACATACTGAGGGGCATAGACAACGGTGCATTTCAAATGCGGTGCATTTAAACGGAGCATTTCAAACGGTGCATTTCGAATTTTCGCCCAAACAATGGCCAAACATTCCTTTTCGGAAACCGAGCATTTGTGCTCTGCCTTGGTTAGGGCGCGACTGTAATACGCAACTACATACTCCGAGAAGCCAGGCTTGCGTTGAGCAAGGACCGCGCCAAGTACAATGCCACTGGCATCCTTGTGCACCTCGGTTGGAGCCGTAGGGCCGAAGTGTCGTAAAATAGGTGGTGAAGTAACAAGATGGCGTAATGTTGCAAAAGCGTCATCGCATGCTAGCGACCAATCAGAGAGGTGTCCATCGCCAGTGATCAGCTGTGTCAGTGTGCAATTATCGAAGCAAAGTTCTTCACAAAGCAGCGAAAGTACGAGCACAGTCCGACGAAGCTGTGAAGCGCTTTCACGGTCGTAGACTTCGGGAACTCAGCGACGGCACGAAGCTTCTCTGGGTCTGGGAGGTCGCCATGTTTTGAGACAACGTGGCCAAGTATTGTGAGCTTCAGAGCTCTAAAGTGGCACTTCCTAATGTTTAGTTGAACGCCTGCGCTCCTGAGGCAGCTCAAGACTTCGCTGAGACGATGGAGGTGGCTGTCGAAATCAGGGGAGAAAACAGCGACATCATCCAAGCATAGGCATGTCTTCCATTTTAGCCCATGCAAGACGCTATCCATCATCCTTTTGAATGTGGCTGGTGCATTACAAAGGTCGAAGTGCATTACAATAAATTCGTACAGCCCAGTGGGAGTCACAATAGCAGTCTTTGGACGATGTGATGGTGCCATTCGGACCTGCCAATAACCGGACCGTAGGTCTAGTGATGGGAAGAATTCAGCGCCTTGCAAGAAGTTTAGGGCATCAATGATGCGCGGCAAAGTGTATACGTCTTTAGGCGTGATTTTGTTTAAACGGCGGTAATCGACGCAAAAGCAAATCGAGCCGTCTTTTTTCCTCACAAGTACTACTGGTGAAGACCAGGGACTGCTGGACGGCCGAATGACGCCACGTTGAAGCATGTTGCCCACTTGCTCGGTGATCACACAACGCTAAACAAGAGATACGTGGTAGAGACGCTGTCGCAGTGGTGCTTGGGAGCCGGTGTTAATGTTATGGACAACGGTGTGCGTTCGGCCTAAGGACGTCTGCTGGTAATTGAACGAGCCGCGAAACTGGTTTAGATGTTCTAGAAGCTTTTCGCGGTGTGGTTCTTCAAGTTCGCCATCAATTGAGGGGCCAAATAAATTAATGTTTTCGTGAACAGGTGAATGGGCAGATGGCGTCAGTGCATTAAGCTGCAAATCACTTTCTCCGTCAAGGCCGAAGATGGAGGAAACGTCAAAGTCTTGGAATGTTCCAATACATTCTCCGCGACGCAAGGTTGTGGGAGGCGGCAAGATATTGTTACGGGGAAGATTTATTCACCGAGAGCTGGTCTTGCTAATGGCTTAGAGAGCGCACAGTCATGCAGGCCAACGGAAGAAGCTCGACAGTCCAACCCACAACCACAACGTTGTCGTCTTCTTCATTTGGGTGCCAATTCAGCTGTGTCGGGGCGACAGTTCCATACACGTATCATCACCCCGGCCCGTAAGGCACCGTCTCGGTGCCTGTTAAGTGAGCGAGTCGGCGTTGTAGGGCTTGAGACGAGAAACGTGGACTACTTCCGTTCTGGGTGCAGCAGCTGATGAGTTAGTGGTAGCGGCAATCTCGTAGGTAACAGGTGTGACCTGACGAATGACTCGGTAGGGCCCAGCGTATCGCGATAGTAGTTTATCGCAGAGGTCAACACGTCGAGATGGGAGCCACAGGAGAACAAGAGATCCCGCAAAAAAACGGCATCTCTATGTCAACGGTCATAAAGGGACTTCTGTGCGGTCTGCGACGACAATAACCGAGAGCGCGCTACCGCGCGTGCCGTGAGGGCACGGGTGATCGCATCCTGAGCGTACGAAGTGGAGGATGGGTGGTCTGATGAAAGCAGTGTGTCGAAGGGCAGTAAGGGATGACGTCCAAAGAGTAAATAAAATAGGGAGTAGCCCGCTGTTTCATGACGCGACGAGTTATAGGCGAAGGTTACAAACGGAAGCGCTATGTGCCAATCAGTGTGGTCGGTAGATACGTACATGGCAAGCATGTCGGTCAATGTGCGATTTAGGCGCTCCGTAAGACCGTTAGTCTGAGGGTGGTAAGATGTGGTGAAGTTGTTACGGGTAGCACAAGATCGGAGTAGATCATCAACCACACGAGATAGAAAGTAGCGACCACGGTCTGTGAGCAGGTGAGACGGAGCGCCATGCTGGAGAATAATGTCGTACAGCAGGAAGTCGACAACGTCGGTTGCGCAGCTGGTTGGTAGCGCTCGAGTGATTGGAAATCGAGTGGCATAGTCTGTGGCCACTGCAATTTATTTATTTCCAGTTGTAGAAGTAGTAAAGGGACCTAGCAAGTCCAACCCCACTCGATAAAATGGCTCGGCTGGAACTTCAATAGGTTGAAGAATCCGGCAGGGGGAGTCATAGGCTTCTTTCGGCGCTGGCAGAGGTCGCACGATGCGACGTAACGGCGAACAGAGCGGTAGATGCCCTTCCAGAATACTCGTCGTCGAATGCGATCGTAAGTTCTGGATACTCCTAGATGTCCAGAAGTAGGAGCGTCCTGGAATTGTCGCAGAACATCCTTTCGCAGGTGATGCGGTACGACGAGTAAAAGTTCCGCACCGTCGGGGTGTAAGTTGCGGCGGTACAAAACGTTGTCTTAAACTAGGTATCTGCTAAGAGAAGAGTCAGCATAACGAGATTGAATGTGGTCAATGATGGTGAGCAGCGATGGATCTCGGCGCTGTTCGTCGACCACGTTCAGAAAGTCAGTGATGGCTAAAACGCAGGCATCTAATTCCAAATCAGTGGAGCTAGGTGGATCAATGGGGTGCCGGGATAAGCAGTCAGCATCGCTATGCAGCTTTCCAGATTTGTAAACAACCGAAAACGTGTACTCCTGTAATCGAAGTGCCCATCGGCCGAGTCTTCCTGTAGGGTCCTCAAGCGTCGACAGCCAGCAAAGCGCATGATGGTCCGTGATGACCGCGAACGGACGTCCGTATAAGTACGGACGGAATTTCGCAATAGCCCAAACGAGGGCTAAGCATTCCCGCTCAGTAATGGAATAATTTTGTTCCGCTTGCCACAAAAGGTGGCTAGCGTAGGCTATCACACGGTTGGTGCCATTCTGTATCTGAGCGAGTACAGCGCCAATGCCATGGCCGCTTGCATCGGTGCGAAGCTCTGTTCGAGCCGCTGGATCAAAATGAGCCAACACAGGTGGTGGTGTGAGGGCGGTAATTAGCGACGAGAAGGAATGTTCTTGGTCCCTTCCCCAAGAAGAGGCCACATTCTTTTTAAGGAGATCCGTGAGGGGCCTAGCAATATCCGCGAAGTTGAAGACAAAGCGGCGGAAGTAGGAGCAGAGCCCAATAAAACTGCGAACTTCTTCTGTGGAACGCGGAACCGGGAATTTTCGGACTGCATGGACTTTGTCAGGGTCGGGTTGAACACCAGTGGCGTCAACAAGGTGGCCGAGTAGTTTAATCTGCCGGCGTCCAAATGAACATTTCGACGAATTCAGCTGGAGACCAGCACAACGAAAAACGTCAAAAATTTCTGAGACGAGACAGGTGGCTTTCGAAGGAGGGCGAGAAAAGGAATACATCATCCAGATAGCAAACGCAGGTCGACCATTTGAAACCGTGAAGAAGAGAATCGATCATACACTCAAAAGTCGCCGGGGCATTGTACAACCCAAAAGGCATGACCTTGAATTGGTAAAGGCCGTCGGGTATGATGAATGCTGTCTTCTCGAAGTCGCGGTCGTCGACCGAAATTTGCCAGTATCCGCATCGAAGGTCGAGGGACGTGAAATCGTTGGCGCCGTGAAGGCAGTCGAGCGCATCATCGATTCGGGGTAAAGGATAAACGTCCTTCTTGGTGATCCGATTCAGGTGGCGATAGTCGAAGCAAAAGCGCCAGGTGTTGTCCTTCTTTTTAATTAAGACCGCAGGGGATGCCCAAGGACTCGATGAAGGCTCAATAACGTTTTTACTCAGCATTTTCTCGACCTCCATCTGTATAACTTGGCACTCAGCATGTGACACGCGTTCAGGGCGTTTATAGAGTGGACTGGCGTCGCTGGTGTCGATGCGGTGGGTTACGGCACTTGTGCGGCCCAGGGGACGGTCGTCAACGTCAAAGATATCCAGGTAAAAAAATAGAACACCCCGGAGCGCTGCAACTTGGGAAGGTAAGAGGTCGCTGGATATCATTTTGTCGAGGAACGCCTTATATTGGGACGTGATGACAGGTTTCGCCATGTTCTTAGTGTCAGGGGTAAAAGAACAAATCGAACATTCATCAAGGGTGGAAAGATCAGCTAAAGTAATGCCTTGTGGAAGAACTTGGGTCGATGTAGAGAAGTTCAGAACTGAGAAGTAGCACCACGTTGTTAGCAACAACCACTATAGTATGTGGTTGTGCGATGTGGTGCGTAAGGGTCAAATCAATGAGGGGAGCCACCAGATAGTCTCCATCAGGAACGGATGGGAAGGGCGACCGAGGAATGTGCATAGCAACTTGCGGTGGTAGCCGTAGAGACTCCACGGATCGCAGCCGAGTGCTACTTGGAGGAGTAAAATCGGAGCACAAAGGCAATCGAGCCGTAAGATACCGGTAGAACAATTGATGAACGCGGAGTGGGCGATTAAGAAGTCAATTCCAAGGATGACGTAGTGTGGGCAAGCATCCAGGACTGCGAAGAGAACGGAAGTGTGGTGGCCAGCAACAGTAACGTGGGCAGTGCACATACCAAGCACCGATGTTTGACTTCCTTTGGCAACTCGAACAGTAGAGAACATAGCCGGTGTGAGAATCTTTTTCAGGCGAAATCGAAGTGTAGAACTCATAACAGATACTTGGGCACCAGTGTCAATTAGTGCAGTATCGGCGTGGCCATCAACGAACACCCGAAGTAAATTGCGTCTTGAACTTGTAACCGGTGGAGAGTTTTGTTCCAAGTCGTGAACGCAGCGCCACCTCAGGAGCTCCAGCGCCACCTCGTCAGTTTCCCGGGGAATGGCCAGTATAAGCCGGTGACGGAGAGCGGCGGCGTTGAGGGGAGCGTGACGGCTGACCCTGATGTGACGGTGAGCGGCTAGACCAGTTTCTTTGGGCGACGACGTCAGCGTAGGACGGTTCGGAGCGTGGAGATGAACGGCGAGCTGAAGGGTCCTGAATATGGTCATCCGAAAAACCGGGTTGCTAATAGTGTCCACGGTCCTGATGGCGGTCGACATTAGGAAAGCTTGGCCGGAAATACCACCTGTTGCGGCAATGGTGCGAGATGTGTCCAACTCGAGAGCAAGAAAAGCAGATAGGTCGATCATCGTGCGTGCGCCACTCAGATGGATTTCGGTAGCGTGGTGGAAACCGAGAAGTCCCAGCTGCCGCACAGACAAGTGGAGTAGAGTGGCGGTCAGCGTTGTGGACGGGAGTGCTCATGGGCTGTGGCATAAGTCTGGCGGGCTGGGGAACGTGGACGCCCAGGTTACCAAACTCCTGACTTACGACGGCTTGAATAAGCGAAACTGTTGCCCAATTGTCTTGCACAGGGGGCGGATAGGAAGCGAGTGCCATGGCTTCCAGCTTCTGGTGAACAATCCTTGTGATATTGGCAGGAGGCACAAGTGAACAGGACGCTGCAGAATCCTCGCAAGACGAAGTCGCAGCAGTGTTTGGTAGTCTCGTGATGTGGTGGGTTATTCACCTGCTTTTAGCTTGTTCAAATCGTCGGCATTCAGATATGATGGAGTTGACAGTGGTGCAGTTCTTGCACATTAGTATGTTAAAAGCATCATCAGCAATGCCTTTCAACACGTTGCTGATCTTGTCCGCGTCGGACATGTTTTTGTCAGTCTCCCGACACAGTGCCAGTACGTCTTGAATATACGTGACGTACGACTCCGTCGATGATTGAACACGTGACGCGAGTTCCTGCCTGGCTGCCATCTGACGAGCAACTGACCGACCAAACGAATCGCGAAGCTTTTGCTTGCATGTGTCCCAGTTGGTTAGTTCTTCTTCATGCGTCTCATACCAGGCGCGTGCCGTACCCCGTAGGTAGAATAGAATATTTGCCAGCATAAGCGTTTCGTTCCACATGTAGTGCTTGCTCACGCGCTCGAATAATGCGAGCCATTTTTCGACGTCCGTGCTGTTCGTCTCGGAAAACGTGCCAGGGTCGAGAAGATGGGGGGGGGGGGAATCACAGGTGATGGAGCCGGTGCGGATGAAGAGGCCTGAGTGCCGGTTTCAGGCATCGCGGCTGGACAAAGCTGGCCTCCACTGCCAGGGTGTCCTGCGGAGTTCCAGAGCCGAGTTGTGTGAAGACCCCGCACCTTCCACCAATATTTGTGACAAACAAATTGGTAGCGCCCGCCGAAATATCTAGAACTGCACATGGCAACGCGAGGCTCTTGCAACTTCGGAACGGTTGGGAAGGCGTAAACAACACTGCAGGCTTAGACACATCGGCACAAGACACGGGAACAAAGGCTGCGCTTGTCGGTGGTATGTCGATGTCGTCAGCGACAAACAGCTTGTTCAACAAAAATTCCGGATACGAGACACACAACGCAGAGAAAGCCACTTCAGCACGAGCCCAGTCGATAACCGCATGATTACGAGACAGAAAATCCCCGCCGAGGATCACATCATGAAAGCACGCCTGTAGCACAAAAAAAATTCAATGGTAGACAAAACATCTTAGATGAGAACGCGGGCGGTACAGGCAGCTCATGGTCGAATATGGTGAGCACTGGTAGTACGGAGGGACAATTTCTTTGGCGTCGTGGTGACCTTCCGAAACAGGCGGCAAAGTTTTAAATCAATTACTGAAACGGCAGCACCAGTGTCCACAAGCGCAAGAGTACGGTAGCCATACACAAAAACGTCGATGAGGTTTGTCGGAGAAATGCGAGTACTTGATTCATATGACGATGACGCAGTTCGTGCCGCCGGAACTGCGGCATCTAGTTTTCCGCGTCTGAAGGGCAGGGTCGACGGCGCATAGGGGACATGGAGCGACGTCGGGGAGGTGGAGATCGGTGACTGACTCAGTGAGGGTGGTCGGGTGAAGAGGATCCTTGTTGACGTGCCATGTTGGTAAAGTGCCGAGAGTCGTGCGACAATCTTTGCATGGTGTCGCTGTAAACGAGAGGGCAGAGGTGGCACAAGCGAGCCACAAGTCCTGCGTAACCGCAAGAATAGCAAATCGGGCGGTTGTCTGCGTTGCGCCACGGATTCGGAAGCGCCGCAATCGGCCGGCTGAACGGAACTGGTGATGAGCGAACAGGGACCGGTGAGGTAGCATAAGTGCGCTGTCGATGGTCTCTGGCTGCAACGACTTGCGCATACGTCAAGGGTACAGCCTCCAGAGGTGGTGACCGAGCGCAAGGCAAAGCGTCAGCTACCTAATCTTGTATGACGTGCCTTATGGCCGGGGCCAGATGATCTGGGCCCAGAGGATGCGTTTGGGCTGGCTCGGGCGTGCTTGATAAAATGGGGAGCTGCAGAACGACCTCGTCAAGCACGAACTGCTTTATGCGAGCCAACATGTTGTTCTGGTCGCCGAGAGTCAAGGCCACGATCGAGTCGCGTTGTCCCAGAGAGCGCCTTGTTTGGGTGCGTTGCTTGCGTAATTCGTCAAAACTCTGGCACAAGGTGACAAGATCGGCTATGGTTTGTGGGTCCTTGGCTAACAACATTTGAAATGCGTCATCGCATATGCCCTTGAGGATTTGTTTGATTTTATCGGCTTCGAGCATCGCTGGGTTTACCCGCTTGCACAAGTCAACAACGTCTTCAATGTAGCTGATAAGTGTCTCTCCTGGATGTTGAGTGCACTCACGAAGTCGTTGTTCTGCGCGGAGATTTCGCACAGCAGGGCGGTCGAAGACTTGCGAAACGGAGGTCTTGAATAAATTCCAGCTGGCAATGTTGGCTTCGTGATTGCGCAACCAGAAACTAGCGACGCCGGACAAGTAAAAGCTTCTATAGGTGAGCTTAGCCGCATCATCCCACTTGTTCGCGGCGCTCACGTTGTGGTAAGTAGCCAGCCACTCCTCAACGTCTTGGCCGTCAGTGCCACTGAAGATCGGTGCGTGACGCAGTGGTCACACGCCGGGACATGTAGAGGCGGGAACTTGCGAGGTACCTTAGGTGGAGGGTTCTTCCAGCATCGCTTGCACTGGAGGTAAAGTGCGACTTCGTAGTTCCTGCTTCGAAGACTACCCAGCACTTTCACCAAATTACAAGGGGGTTTATTGACTAAAACCAACTTCCTCGTTCAAAGGGCGTCAGTCAGTGTCAAGAGCTTGGCTCTTCGTCGTAGTTGTCTTCCAGGTGCTCCAACTAGATACTGTCTTCTTCCTCTGTCCCGCTACATTGGTTAAAATCTGAGCACAGCTTCCAGAGTCGTCATCTTGCTTCAGAGCTACGACGAGTTGAAGAAGTTGAAGAAGCAACGCATTCTGACTCGGCAGCATCAGCGTGGTGGTGAGTCACTGTCCAGTTTCGACTTCCAGCGTGAGAATTCACCGTTGATTGAGCAAGTCCGAGCCTTCGTCCGTGAGGAAGTGCCCGCCAGCTTTTTCCAGTGCCCTTTACTCACGAGACCACCACCCGTCTACCTGCCCCGCTTTGCACTGCTAGTTCGGAAGAGGTTGCCCAAGCTGTTTCCCTTGCGCACCACGATCCGCCTCTATCTAGCCGTGTTCACTGCCAGGGTGTCGCGCAGCCGGTAGGCGCTCCTGTCGCCTATCCGCCAGCCGTGCAGCCTCTGGCCACGCCCCTAACGTATGCAGCGCAGCCTGTGGCTCCTCCTGTCACCTGTTCGCAATAGATGCAGCCTGTAGCAGCGCCGCTTACATATGCAGACGCTGTGCGTAGACTTCCTCAACCGCTCAACACCACGCGCTCACCGCCCGTGCACCCGGCTGCTTAAAGTGCACCTTGGGTGGCACCCCAGTCGTCAATCCTTGTAGGACGCCCGATAACCGACTGATATGCTACGCCTGCTTCACTCCCGGACACGTTGCCCGCTACTGCCGCCGTCGACTTCTGACGTTCGACGAATATGCCCGATCGTCGCAACCCGGCAGCGAACTCTTCGCCCAATACGAGCCGATCTCGTCACCTCACTATTCCCCTCTTAACAACCCCGACTTCGTGACGCCACGCGCACCCTTTCCTCGTCGGTGATCGCCCTACCCCATGCGTCGCCAGCCCAGACCCTCTGACCAGAAAAACTAAGCACCGCAGTTCAAGAGGCAAGAACTGCGCTATTTTCGAACTGTCTAAGCCCATCCCTTTTTCCTGCTAACGTGGTCGCAGTAACTGTTGAAGGTTATTGTACTTTCACCCTTGTGGACACTGGCGCCGCTATTTCTGTTATTGCCGCTAATCTCAGCCGTTTATCACGACGCCGCTTTCGGGACGGTCGCTTCATACCGCAAGCGCACAGCAAGTAACGCCTCTCGCAGCCTGCACTGCAAGAGTGTTCATCGAAGGCATTCTGTACATCATGGAGTTTATCGTCCTCGCTGTCTTTTCGCATGGCGTCATCCTCGGGTGGGACTTCCTAGCCCGCCATAATGCCGTCATCCACTGCGCACGCGCTGAAGTTGAGTTTTCACCCTTTTGTGATGTCCTATTACTTGACGCTCTTCAACAACGCCGAAGTTGTTTGTGCATGCAGATACCAATATTCCACCTGAAAATTTCGCAATTCTTTCCGTTTCATGCAACGCCTACACTGACGCTACAGTATTTTTTATGCCTTCCGATATCTTCAAAAGTCGTCCAGCTCTGCCGCTGCATTTCGCAACGATTGACCTTGCCGCTTGAAAAAGCAATATCTTCATACTCAATCCGCTTTCCACGCCTGTCACTTTGTCAGCGGGGGAATGTCTCGGCGGCGTGCAGGATCCCAACCCCCCGTTTTTGGTTGATGTCCTGCATGGCTACTGCGACCACCCAAAATCACTGTCGGCCCTGGAGGAGTCGTTTAAGGATACGTTTTCCATCGCCATCGCCGACACCCTCACTCCCACCGAACATGCCGACCTGCTTGACCTTCTGCATGAGTTCCGGAATTCTTTCGATGTGTCCCAACCTCAACTAGGCCGCAAGTCACAAGTCAAACATCATGTTGACACCAGCCTACACCAGCCACTGCGTCAAAGACCATACCTTGTCTCCGCTGAAGAGCGCCGCTTCATCAACGATCAAGTCGAAGATATGCTTCGTAGAGACGTAATTCGACCATCTCACAGTCCCTGGGCGTCTCCTGTTATCCTGGTGCGTAAGAAAGACGGACCTCTTCAATTTTGCGTAGACTATCGTCGTTTGAATAAGATAACCCACAAGGACGTATATCCTTTGCCGCGCGTTGATGACGCCATTGACACCTTTCACGGAGCGGAATTCTTTTCGTCGCTAGATTTGCGGTCTGGCTACTGGCAAGTTCCAATGGCTGAAGCCGCTCGCCAAAATACTGCCTTGATTACACGTGACGAACTATACAAGGTTAACGTCATGCCCTTTGAGCTTTGTAACGCGCCTGCCCCGTTTTAACGACTTATGAATAATACGCTACGTGGCCTCAAGTGGAACAAGTGCCTCTGCTATTCGACAATATCATGGTTTTCTCGCATGACTTTCCTACGCACCTCCTTCGCGTCAGGCACGTTTTGACTTGTCTGACCAATGCTGGCCTGCAGCTTAACCTGAAAAAGTGCCGCTTCGCTGCACGTGAGCTCGTCATCCTAGGGCGCATCGTGTCCAAGTACGGCGTATAACCAGACCCAGCAAAACTTCGAGCAGTCGCAGAATTTTCCAAGCCGACGACCATAAAGGAACTTCGCAGTTTTGTAGGCCTCTGCTCTTATTTCCGGCGCTTTGTTCGCAATTTTGAATCCAACATGTCACCATTAACCCAGCTTCTTTGCGGTGACGTGAACCTCTCCTCCTGGTCCCCTGCTTGTGACGTTGCCTTCACTACTCTCCACCGTCTGCTCACCTCCCCACCTATTCTTCGCTACTTCGACCCGACGGCTCCTACCGAAGTGCACACCCACGCTAGCGGTGTCGGGCTAGGCGCTATCCTCACTCAACGAAAGCCCAACTATTCATAATACGTTGTAGCCTACGCTATAGCCGCACTGTGAAGAAAGCCGAAACTAATTACAGCGTGACAGTAAAAGAGTGTTTGGCTCTGGTGCGGTGTTGTGAAGCGCGCCTCCGACGACGTTACGAAGGGCGCCACGAATCTCACCGCTGCAACCACTGTTTCAAAAGACGGCGACGCCAACACGGTCCCCAAGGCGCCACTGCTTCGAACTCCGCCGGGAAGGTCACCAGCCGTTTGGTAGCGTAGGTTTCTCAGCTCGCAACTACTTCTGCGCAGAGCTGATAGACGAGCGGACGAGACGACGGTGAGTTAAACAAAGTTTATGTACAGCATATATACAGAGGCGTTACAAATTCGGCACTGGGGCCGACAGCTTAGAAACCCGAAGAGCCGAGCTCTCCTCTCTAACACATAGGGCTACTGCTCGCGACGCGCCGCAGGGCTTCTTTTATATGCACCGGGTGGATTCTTTGAGTGACCAATTGTCCAATCAGAAGCGCTGCTGGTCGTGAGGTCCGAATCCTCCAATGGGGTCGCCGCTGGGCCGCGTCATTCTCATCAAATTTGGAGCCGCTGCGCTGCACGTGGCTGCACCCAAGGACGAGTGACGTCGCCACGCATTGCGTCAGACTCGCTAGACAGGAAGTCACCGATTGCTTCGATAGGCTCGCTGGCTGAGGTGACTCACTGTGCGTGCGCGGTAGAAAGGCAGCGCCGCGTGATGACACCGTTGAGTTGTTCGCGTCAGGCGGGCTCGCGGGCTGGCCTTGGCACAGATTGCCTTTTTCAGAGGCATGGACGTTCGTTGTGGACTCGCTGGCATAACAGTGGGCGCTTGAAAAAGTTCCGGCTGTATACTTACACGGCCGCCCGTTCGATCTAGTTACTGATCGCCACACACTTTGCTGGCTTTCCACGCTGAAAGACCCTTCTCCTGGACGCGATGGGCACTCCGTATCCAGAAGTACGACATTCGCGTCGTATACCGCTGCGGACGCAAACACTCTGACGCTGACACCCTGTACCACTCACGTTTGCCACCAGATCCAACGTGCGGAAACACTTGCCTCTAGACACTGTCATCGCTAAATCTTTACTCGATTGCCGCCGAACAACGTCCTGACCCGTGGATCGAATCTCTTCTCGAATATCTACCCGGCACGCCCAACATTCCGGTAACTCGATCTCTCCGACGTCAAGCTTTCCATTTTGCCATCCGCAATAACTTCTTCATCGACGCAACTACGCTCCCGATGGCCACCCGTGGCTACTGGTCAGAGCAAGTATGCGCCTCTCTTCAGGACGATCCACAATGTGGCCACGCCGGAGTGTTCAAAGCTACAGGAATTAAAGCTACAGGAATATAGCTTTGACGTGAGTTACAGGTCTGGCCGAATGCACCACGATGCCGACTGTCTATCTCCCCATCCCATCAATCCCCCTGACCTGTCAGCGCACGATTCTCACTTGTGTCTTCGGCATTTCTGATTTCACGGACATACGTAGGGAACAACTCAGTGATGCCGATTTGCGGTCTATCATACGCCGTTTAGCGTTTGACACCTCGGATCCTTCCCTTCGCCTGTTCACGCTTCATGACGGAATTTTCTACCGGCGCAACACAAGCACCGAAGGCCCAGAACTTCTTCTGGTAGTTCCTGCAACATTCCGTTCCACTGTGCTCAACAACTTCATCAAGCCCCAACTGCTGGGCATCTCGGAGCAGCCCGCACGTATCACCGCGTACGGTGTCGGTTCTTCTGGCTCGGCCTTTACCACTCTGTGCGCCGATACGTTGCATCTTGTGAGTCTCCCAGCACCGCAAGCATCCTTCATTGCCACCACCAGGCCCGCTTCAGCCTATTGACATTCCAAAAGACCCATTCTACCGCGTCGGCCTCGATCTCATTGGAGCATTTCCAACGTTTCTGAATGGGAATAAGTGGGTAGTGGTGGCTACAGTCTACGCCACACGCTTTGCCGTCACGCGAGCGCTAGCAACAAGCTGTGCTACTGATGTCGCGGACTTTCTCCTTCATGACGTTATTCTCCAGCATGGAGCACCGCGTCAACTGCTGACCGACCGTCGTCGTTCATTTCTCTCCAAGGTCGTGGACGACATTCTTCGCTCGTGTTCCACACGTCATAAACTCACCATTGCCTACCACCCGCAAACAAATGGACTCACCGAGCGCCTTGACCGCACACCGACGACAATGCTATCGATGTATGTTTCCGCAGATCATCATGATTGCGCTGCCACTTTGCCTTAGGTGAGGTTTTTCTACAACTCATCACGACATGACACTGCTGGCTTTTCTCCCTTCTATCTCTTGTACGGCCGTCACCCCACTTTGCCTTTTGACATTCTGCCGTCGCATACTGACACTCCTACCGAGTATGCTCGCGATGCAACTACTCAGGCTCAAGCAGCCCGCCGGAGTGCCCGGGATCACCTTTCCGCCTCGCAGGTCTCTCAAAAGGATCGCTACGACAGCCGCCACAGAGCTCTCTCTTACTCCCGAAGATCGTTGGTCTTGCTCTGGACTCCCTCCCGTCACGTTGGCCTGTCCTCCAAGTTCCTCGCTCGCTACAACGGGCCTTGCAAAGTCTTGCGCCAACTGACCGAGGTCACCTATGAGATCGCCCCCTTCGACCCTCCATCCTCATCGTCTGTACCGTTCACTGATATTGTACACGTCTCCCGCCTTAAGCCGTACTTCTCTGCGCAGGATCGCACGATTTCTTGAGCGCCGAGACGGCGCTTTCACCGGTGGCGGCTATATGATACAAGTCATCATTAACATCAACAAAGGCACCATAAAGGCGATGAAGATGACGCCTAAACAAAAGCTTGCGACTGCACGGAAAATAAGGAGCAGGCAAGCTTCTACGGTGTTCGCCAAGGCTCTAGCCGTTGAAGCTTGCTCTCGGGGTGTGGCCAAGAATTAAGTAGCGTTTGTTGGTTAATTGTTCTACCATCGTTTCTTATACTGCAATAGTTGTTTGATCAGTGTTTTTTGTGCAGTTCAGACAAGATGCCCTTATCTTCACCAGGGCCAGGGACTTTTCTTTGGTCTGCTTCTACGGATCCAAAGGAGGTGCCAGTGGATCTTTTTTTGAGCAACGGAATATCATCGGTTCCAGTGGCTCTAGTCCCGAACAATGACGGCATCATTCGGATGAAAAACCCGAAGATCATTCAGGCGGAATTAAGGTCAGTGACGGCCCAATACCAGTCCATAACGGAGGTCCGCCAGTTCGGCAGAGGAGGCATACTGCGCTTTTCGCCAGACCAGTCCTGTGTCCTAGATCTGCTAAAGTGCTCAACGTTTGCATCCCAGCCGGTGAGCGCGTTCATACCTTCTCATTTAGCATGTACCCGAGGTCTAGTGCGTGGCGTCGATGCCAACATGTCGCCCTCCGAAGTACTAGAGCTGTTTTCGCCAGCAGGTGCTATTTCAGTCTATCGGTGTGGACGGGTGGTTGATAACAACAAAATACCAACTGAGTCTGTAATTGTGACCTTTGCGGGATCAGTCCGACCATCAGAAATTAAGGCTTGGCCTTTAATTCACAGAGTAGAGCCGCTCTCTGCTCGTCCGCTCCAATGCATAAAGTGCTGGCCTTATGGTCACACAATTAAAGGTTGTAGGTCAGCGGTCAGGTGTAAGGTATGCGAGGAAGGTCACAATTCTAGCGACTGTCTGAGTGATAAAGAAAAGTGTTGCCTATGTAGCGCAGCTCATGCGGCCGATAGCTCTAGTTGTTCGGCAAAGGTACGTGAACTGCAAATTCTAGAGATAGTAGAACGAAGACGGTGTTCACGGAAGGAAGCAGCACTTGAAATACAAGCACGAACACAAGGCTATGCCGGTGTTACAGCTCGTAATAAGCCAACAATGGAAGCTCTCTCTGTCCCTATTGCGGAAGCGATTGAGAAGGCAGTGGAGAAGGCAATGGAGCGCATCGCTGGGAATATTTGTGAGTCCTTGGCCCAGATTCTATCGAACCAGATGGCTCAACTGTTGGGTACGGCGGAAAACAACCACAGTGCACCACGTAACATTAGTGACTCCTCGGAGTTTGCAAAGGAGTATGACTCTGCTACGCCACATCAGGCTACGGAAGCCCTTCACATTCGTCACTCCCCTAAAATTTCAAAGAAGTATGGCTCCGATACGCCACAGCAACCTATGGTAGCTGCAGATTCAGTAGAGGAAGGTAGCGTATCTCAATGCGAGCTTACCAAGAAAGTGGAGGACTCAGACGAAATGGAGATGGATCCCCGATCGCTAAAGCGCTCGAGATCCCCTTTATACGAAAAAGGCATCGCACCTGTCGATTCAAAAACCAAAAAGTACCAGAAGAACACCCTGTCTAAAGCTGATTTTCTTAAAGAAAATATTTTAAACAAGGCCATCGCTGAGGCTATTTTAGAGCAAAAATAGGGTCACTTAAAATTCTTCATTGAAATCGCCGATCAATTCACTCTGCAGCAACTGATCTAATATATTTGGCATCGAAATTTTCTCCAGATATTATTGCACTGCAAGAAACTTGGCTTTCAATGCATCAGTCTTTTCAATTAAATAGATTCAGATCTTTCCGTCTAGACCGTTCATCGAAAGGTGGAGGTTTGGCATTTTTATTAATAATAGAATAAGCCTCAAAGCAAAAATTGCGTATAAGCTCATGACACCTGACAGTGAAATTCTCGCCTTAGAAGTACCCTTACCAGGCTGCATGCCTTTTTTGGTGGTGAATGCATACTTTCCTAAAGGTGTAATAGATACTCGATGTTTAGACGCTGCAGTGACTTCTAGTTATCAAAATAAAATTCTATTCGGCGATTTCAATTCTCATCATACGTGCTGGGGTTTCCGAACTGATCAATGCAGTAAGAGATTGTGGGAGTGGACAGCGGATAATAACTTGTGTTGCCTGAATTCAAGAACACCCACTTACATTAGTGATAGGTCTCGTTCAGCCTTAGATTTAAGCTTTGTAAGTTCATCACTCACTAGTTTGTCGTGGAGTGCGTGTGATTGTGCAACTAACAGGGATCATTTGCCAATATTATTCGAGATTGCTTGCCAAGTTATAATGTCAGGCTCTCAGACTCGAGTGTTTATTAATTACACCAAATTTAGGAAAGATTTAAAATCTGCTTTGGCAACTCATTCTGAAGAGCAAGAAGATACAAAAGCCAAGAGACTAAGTGCACTGATCAAAAGAACATATAAAAATGCAGAATTCGTTGTGGAATCCGCAAAGAGCACAACCCACAGTCCGTGGTGGAACTCGGACTGTGCCCGGGATTTTGACGAAGAAAGGCAGCTTGGAAAAAACTTATGTATAACCAGTGCCTTCAAAACTGGTCTGATTACAAGTATCACGCTGCAATTTTCAAACGCACGGTCTTTTTAGCTAAGGAACAATATGATAGAAAACATTATGATCACCTTGCAAAAGCTTGTAACAAAAAGGCGCTGTTCAGGTTCATGAGATCACGTAAAATGATGCCATCTCAAAATAATATAGGGTTTGAGATTATGTCCTTGGAAGAAACAAAGAAATCCTTAGAAACCATGGCTAAAGGCCTGGAGTGTATATTTACATCAACTAAGCCTTACGATCCACAAAAACCAGCGTCAACAATAGAAGTTACTGAAGTTACAGAGGAAGAGTTAGCACAAGTGATACAAGGTTTGCCCTCGTCAGCTCCTGGTCCGGACGGAATCACAACTGCTATGATAAAAATATTATTCAAATTATCACCATGTAACCTACTGAACACTGTAAATTATTCGTTAAAATATGCCTGGATTCCGTATGAGTGGAAATTAGCTAAAATAGTGCTGATACAAAAAAGACAAGGATTCGGATATGTCATAGAAAACATTCGACCCATTTCTCTTACATCTAATATGGTGAAGCTCATCGAAAGAGTGCTCAATAAAAGAGTTATAGTATGGATGGAGGAAAATTCGATATTAAATCCAAATCAAATTGCCTTCAGAACAGATTGTTCAATCTGGTGTGCACACGCAGATTTAGAAAGCCGCATTCAGCTTGCTCGCAAAAAAAGACAACATGCGGCACTAGTGACATTGGATATAGCTAAGGCATACGATAGTGTAGAACATTCAGTATTATTAGACATATTAGAGAGCCACAATCTCCCAAAATATATATTGGCGTGGGTGAGGGAATTTTCGAGAGGAAGGGAGTTCTATTGCTTTAAGGATGGTTGCGCATCGTCAAAGTGCAAACAAACACGTGGTGTCCCCCAAGGCGCTGTATTATCGCCAGTTCTATTTAACATCTTAATGAGCCCTATACCGCATTGCCAGGACGTGAAGGTGTTTGTATATGCTGACGATATTGCATTTTTCACGGCACATAGTGACTTATATTCTTTATATCAAACGCTACAGATATATGTCAATATGCTGGAGAGATGGCTAGATACAGTCTGCATGACATTAAATGTAAATAAGAGTGCAGTATTGATATTCCCGTTATCCGATCCCATCTCGACTTCTATATGTTATAAACAAGAGCCCATTCCACAGGTGGAATCCCTTAAATATTTGGGAGTAGCTTATAATGCCAACCTAAACTGGACTCCTCACATAGAAAGCATGGCATCTAAAGCACAACGCGCCTTAGGAATTCTTTGTAGACTGAGCAGCCGCCGATATGGTCTACGCAGAAGCACAATGGTGATGATCTATAAAATGTATATGCGACCAATCCTAGAAATCGGGTGCGTATTGTTCTCAGGTGGCCCTGCCTATAAAATAAAGCCTCTGGTTATGCTGGAACAAGAAGCCTTGAGATTGTGTCTAGGACTTCCGAGGTTTGTAAGAAACAATGTTTTGTATCAGGAAGCACGATTACTTACATTGCCTTGCCGTTTTCGTATCCTAACGGTTCAGACGTTTCTGAAATTTTATAGCTATGCGCCAAGACGATCTGAGTATGATTTTATAAATGCCCCAGACAGCTTTTTTCTTGCCCATTGGCCACGCTTTCGAACACCTCAAATTTGTTTTGTCCAGAAACAACTAGATAGGTTAAATGTAAAAATTCGAGATGTGATTGCTGCGCAGGATACAAATCAAATTCTTAAGATTGAATTCAATGAGATTTCTCCCTCTAAGCCCAAATTACAATCCTATAGGGTCTTAAATAGCCGACTGTAGGATTATCTTGCACACGCGGAAACGAATAACATTATAGCCACAGATGCTTCAGTATTGGATGAAAAGACAGGTGTAGGTATATACTCACATTCGCTTGACTGGTCTTTTTCATTAAGATTACCGGATTTCACCCCAATTTTTGAAGCTGAGCTGTTGGCAATAGTTCTAGCGCTGCGAAAGCTACCTTTCAATGCCGCTAATGCGATCATAACAACGGATTCCCTGTCAGTATGTACGTCGATTACGGCGTCAACAAAATCGATGGCCTTAAAGACGCTCCTTATGCTAGTTCCTCCTCAGCTGTAGCTACTGAAATTAGTATGGGTTCCCGGTCATTGCGGCTTAGAAGTAAATGAAATCGCCGACTCTCTAGCACGAGCAGCATTGGAAGGGCCAGTACTATCAGTCCTTCCCAAAGTGGCCACTATAACGGCGACTAGATACAGAAAGCTTGCGCTCAGTGCAGACGCTATGGAAGCAATATTGTCAACACCAGAATTTACTCACTTAAGATTTCCATGGAAAAGTCATTGGTGTCCTACAAAACAGTTGGAAACCATAATAACCAGATTTCGATGTCGTGTCCCCCCGTTAAATTTCTATTTACATAGGGCTGGTCTGGCGATATCACCACTATGCAACTTTTGTTCAGAATTGGAAACAATAGAGCACTATTTTTTATCATGTCGCCGATACAAGTTGCTTAGGAAAACATTCTTAGCCCTCCCATTCGCTAGCCTGGGGTTGAATTTCACTACAGAAAACATACTTTCCTTCGGTGCTTACGATCTGGGCTTCAGCCACGAGAACGTTTTCTACGCAGTTTGAAAGTACCTGAATGAAAGTAATAGAATTAAGCTTTTAATTTCGTGATGATTAATCATGCAAAAAAATAATAATTCCAACGAACACAAGAGCATTGTTTAACTATCCTGATTCTTATTCAAGGTAATGAATAGTTGTCTTATCTGCACGAGTGACAAGCAACTATTGCACTCCATTCATTCTGACTAGGGTGTCTTTACTTTTTTAATTCTTTTTTCTGGTGGGTGGTTTCGATATTTAAAAAGAACTTACTTAATTAAGTCATCGATTCTTGGCCAATCCCCCTGAGTGGGTACGAGCCATGTCTGTGGATTCATCATCATCCTCAAAGCTCGCGGGGGTGTTTGCCACTCCGCCATCTTGGTTCAAGGACACTCTGTACTCCGTCTACAATCGGTAAATATATTTCTACCCTTTGCCTACCCTCAGCCCGTGACAACATGAACGCCTTTGCCATCGCTATTACTGGAATGGCATGTACAATTTTGTACGATAATTCGTGCAGTGCTGTCCTGACAGCCAGCGACGCAAATCAACACCACTACGTGGGACTGGCGAATTGCAGCCACTTCCATGCCCTGCCAAGCCATTTGATCGCATTGGCGTTGACCTCTACGGCCCCCTTCTATTAATATCAGATGGCAATCAGTGCATTATAGTGGCGGTTGACCATCTAACACGCTACGCCGAAACAGCCCCTTTGCCGAGCGCTGCCAGTCAGGATGTCGCCTCTTTCATTTTACGTCGCTTTACCCTACAACAAGGCGAACCTCGAGAGCGCCTTAGTGACAGAGGCCGTGCTTTCCTCTCCGGGGTCGTCGAAGCTCTGCTGTCGGAATGCCAGGTCATTTATCGAAAAACCGCAGTATACCACCCGCAGACTAACGGGCTAACGGAACAGTTAAATGCACGCTGGGTATTATGCTCTCAATGTACGTGGCATCTGATCATAGCAACTGGGACCGAGTTCTCCCATACGTCCCATTCGCATATAATACTGCAATACAAATAACCACGGGATTTTCACCTTTCTTCATTACGGACGCGAGCCTTCCCATACAACCGATACTCTACTTCCCGACCATTCTGAGGATTTCGAGTGTCCACCTATTTCTGATCCTGCTCGACAAGCCGAAGAGTGCCGCCAGCTCACCCGTACATTAACATCGGACGAGCAGCAACGCCAAAAAGAAAACAGTAGCACCTCTCTTCCGGATCCCAGCTATGCCCCAGTGTCTCTTGTGTGGCTTGCCATCACATACCAAACTCCAGGACTCTCATCGAAACTTGTCCCCTGGTACGAGGGGCCTTACACTGTTTTAGAGACAACCTCTTTGGTTAATTACCTAATAGAGCTAGTTTCTCAATCGGACGACATGCGCTGGCGTGCACGCGACATCGTCCATGTTTCCCGCCTCAAACCGTATCATTGGAACTAATTTTATCCTTCGGAGGGATTACATTGGGTTATAGCCACAGGGAGGTTTTCTCTGCTGTGTGCGAGTACATAAGGGCAACAAAGAGATTACCCTGTTAGCCTATTGTTATTACTTACAACTACGAGACTTCCTGAATGCCTGACTGAACACACTTGATGATCCTGCCGCCCGGTTCTTGGCCGATCCCCCTTTGTGGGCGAGTGCCAGCAAAGATGAAGGTACATCATCATCATCATCATTGGCCGCTGCCTGAAACTTCTTAGGTTGCCAGGATGGCTCCTTTTTCAGCGGGGGCGCTTGTGAAGAAGACGTGCCTGCAGCAAGCAGCATCGCCAACGCCCGGCTCTCTCGGCTCGTGCTTTGGTGATCACTGGACGGTTCTTCACGCTGTCTCGTCGCTGTCCTTAACGGCTAATAAATCTCTTCACATAATAAATAAATAAATAATAAAATAAATAAACGAAATGATTTTTATAAACTATTGAGTATAGCAGATTATTTGCTTTTTATTTCGCGTTTTCATTCATTCGATTGATCAATTCATCAGTATTTGACGGGTACTTTGAAAAGGATGTCTCGTTGTTGGAGATAATTGTTAGTGCTTGATCTCTACCGAAGTCTATCTATCAGACGAGCTATATCACAAGTGTGCATTAGGGCCTTTCGTCCTATGGACAGAGGGGACTCGTTGTTTTTGCTTGATGCCATGAAATGAATAATTTGTGGTTGTTATCAATTAAAATTCGACAGAAGGTTGTATTTTCTTTAAACATGCCTGTTCGAGCGCATCATAATCTGAAGCGTTTTCGGCCACATATACTTGTCAAAAAGACATATTGGAAACATGCAGCGTCGTAGAGGAAAGCACGAGGTAAACAAAGCAAAGACGAAAATAAAAAAGTAGATGCTCGCTCTTGGAGGGATTGGAGCATTGTATAAAATTTATATTACAAAGTACTGTGTGGCCAATCCTCCTTGTGGGTATGAGCCAAGATCTTCAAGGCGACAAGACAAGACACGATTGCTTTTTTGCGTGTTGTCCAGAGGAATTGTAGACACGCGCCTTATTACTCGAATTGTGGACTGACGTGATCTCTTTCTTGTGGTCCTTTAGATGCTATTAGAATGAATTAATCCATGACTGCATGGATGACTGCACTTTTTTTAGCCAGGACAGCTGACTCAGCTGAGTGTACATTTATCTCGTCATGTGCAAGGACACTGCGCCTGAACATCCTTTGCTGTATTGATTAAAGCCCTAACCGCATGCACACGATTTCCTCGCGAAAGAGAAAATTTTCTGTCGTTGAGGCCCGTCCGTCGCTGCCGTTTGCCGCGTCGCGCGTTTCTGGAGAACTAGAAAAGATTGCTTGTCGTCCAGACGCCAGCGTGGTGTTTTCCGGCGACAGTGCTGCCTCATGGCACGCGATTCGGTCACCATTTCTTTTGTATGCTTGTTATCCGCGCGTACTTCAAGGGATGCAAGGTATCGACTACGTTTTTCACATTCTCATCTCACGCGGAAATTGAGAGAGCGGTGGTATTTTCGCGTAAACCTTGTTATCGAAGGTTTGTTTTGATGTCACAATGGTGGCTTGTGACAATTTTGTCACATGCTACAATATGAAATCGTCATGTGAAGTGCGTAGTATCCGTCGTAGAGTACGCTCCTGAGCAGCCTGTCGCGGTTAAACCAAAGATTGCGAATAAAGAAAGTTAATGGTGTATATAGGAAATATGAGACAATTTTACCATGTTTTCCATCATACGCTTATGTAACGGCTGCACGATTTCACAGGCGTACCATTATGGAAAGCTCCACAGGTACATCACTCACATATTCGATTGAATATCGGCACTTATTATATCCATGGCGACGATCCTCTACACACGTAATCTAGAAGTGCGAAATTACGAGGCTGCACTGTAGGGTGCCCAAACTAAATTTCCACCAATACAGGCCTGGTCAGGCTCATTCTCCAGTGTGAACTATGCGTCATTACTTTTCGACATGTAGACAATTTACTACAGCTCGTAGATCCAAGTTAAAAAATCCTTTACATGCTATTAGAACGAATTCATCCATACCCGTGATTCTGCTATTACTGGGTTTGCGAGTGCGAAAGTTTGCGAGGCAGTGCGGAATTATCTGAATAAAACAAATAGGCTACCAAACTTGTATTATTTTTCTGTGTCGACATACGCATAACTTCTCTCTTTTTTTCTTTTTTAGTTTAGATTTTGATTTAGGTTATTATCTGTTACTAATACAAGATCCTTAGAGTAAGTACAGATCAATGATCAACAAAATTTCATTCTAAATTTGTAACGTTTTCAATGTGTAACTTCCTTTACTCTGAAATCAAATAATGCTTTATAAGACCACTCAATTATTGGCCGATCTTTCCAAGTGGGTATGAGCCACAAGTGGAGGGCAACAGGAACAAGAAGAAGAACGAGATTTCTTTTTGACCTGCAGGCAGTTTAACAGATTAAGAAAAACTCTTTTAGAAATAGCTTTACTTGGTAATGTCATGCACTTTTCTGTGCCTGTCATTTTGTTTTTTGGAGCTTTCATATCTGAGTTCTCTAATGCGGCAGTATGCGCGGCTGTCCAGGACTATATTGATGAAACTAGTAGGCTGACTACTTAATCTGTTTTATTATCCTAACGTGTTTTAAAATTTCTGTACGTATAAAAACCATATTATTGCTATATTCGACGAATAATTTCATTTTTTTACTTAAATAACTGTATGCATTCGACCAAGCCCTACACTTTCCTATGGTATTGGTAATAATTTATTATATCTCCATTATTAGAAATCTGAACAATAATTTTTAAAACCACTCGGTTCTTGGCCAATACCCTATAGTGGGTATGTGCTACGGTCAATAGGAGAACAATAACAAGAACAAGAATAAAGAGAATGATGTCAAGGCATCGGAAGCATGGTTACTGTATGTTATGAACACAACATATTGGCGACGATATTTCAACCCAAGCAACGTTCCTGCTGAATTCTGCTGCATCATCCCAATGAGCGTTCCAGGATTACAACCACCACCGTCTTTCTTGCCTTTACTTGTTCATCCGGCTGTTCCATAGAACCAGTGGAAGCAGGCTTTTCAGACGTACATAGTGGCTTCTGGAGAGTCAGATCTGACCGCCGGAAAGCGATCCTGCTCATCTGTCTTGGCATGGAGGGGCAGTGCATTTTCTTTGCATTGAAGTCGGCAGACTTGCATTCTGGCTCTGCTACCGCCGCTCTTCCCAGCTTTTCTGGTACAGGGAACATCGTCTTGCCAAACGATGCATATGACTGCACTTGCCTTGCTTTCAGGTCATTTCAAGCGTTCATTCAACGTCATCGTGGCTCGACAACGGTTCAGTCACCATGCTCAGCATACAGGTGAGACAGTGGAAGATTACGTTACTGGTTCGCAAAGTCTCATCGTTCACTGTGATTTTGGATGCCTGGCTGATGAAATGTTACGTGACCATATCGTCTGGAAGACTACGAATAATCCGCTACGTGAGAGTTTGCGCTTTGAAGGCTCCTCAGTGACGCTCTCACGAGCTATTACACTCGCTAACCAGTACGAACAAGCCGTAAGCCAAGCTAAACAATTTTCTGACGACACTTCATTTCACCACGTAAAAAGGGGAAAAGCTCTTCTCAGCCTCCAGAACGAAGAAATGACTGTACATGTCGTGCGAACTGCAAAGCGAAACCAATGGGGTATGCTGTACAAGGCACCGCAAACTTTCGAACTTGTTATCGTTGTGGGGCGGCTGATCACCTTGCAAATAATCCTGCATGTAAGGCCCGCCGGTGTAGATGTCGTGTCTGTGAGAAGATTGCTCACTTAGACGTTTTGTGCAGGTCGTCTGGATACTCTGCGAAAGTTGGACAAGTTGATGACGATGACGACTCTAGCTCTCAGTGTAGCGGCAAAACAGTTGTCAAGGAACACAAGCATGGCATTTACGCATCTATTGCAGTGAAAGGTCACACTATCTTTATTCTTGTTGATACAGGATCTTCTGTCACTATTTCGGCTGGAGAACTCTATCGTCAGTTTTTTGCGAGCACTTGCTCCTTTAGGTCGACGTCAGTGCAACTTTCCGATTACTCCAAGTCAAACATAACAGCTCCAGGACGTTCTGTCACTTCAGCAGCGTTTCCAGACAAAAGTGTTTGCATTCTTACGTATGTTTTATCTGAAGGCACCACTGCACTAGACGTCCACGCCATTGCGGCACTACAGATGAACATTCAAAGTAAATCACTTCGGTGCTTTGCATTGTCCTCCAGCACTCCTACATTGCCAACTGTGCTACGTTCCGAGTATGAAGATCTCTTTGACCAACAGCTCGGACTTGCCAAAAAATTCAAACGCAAAGTTAAGGTTGGTGAGTACACACCACCCGTTGCCAGCAAATTACGACGGCTTCCGTTTACCCTACGTGAGCAGGTGTCAGCTGAGCTGCAAGAACTTGAAGCTTAAGACATATACGACGCGTTGATGCCTCTCAGTGAGTTTCTCCTATAGCGGTTGTTCGGGAAAAGGATGGCTCAATACGAGTGTGAATTGATCTGCGAGAGCGTAGTAGAGCTATAATTGTTGATAGTTTGCCACTACCACAGAAAGATGAGCTGTTGCACAGCTTAGCTGGCGCCAAGCGATTCTCCAAGCTCGATTTGGCGTCTGCTCACCATCAACTTGAACTAGATCCCGAACGTCGCGACCTGACTGCCTTCATTGTGCACGACGGACTTTTTTGCTTCAAATGAGTATGCTTCAACTTGAATTCAGCGTCGTCAGCGTTTAAGAAAATGATGCATCTCATACTGAAAGGGTGCAGAGGTGTGCTTTTTAACATAGACGACATTATCGTCTATGGCCGTTCTCGAGAAGACCATCTCGCGAGTCTTCGCAACGTTTTGCAGCGACTTTCTAAAGCAGGCCTGAAACTAAATAATAAGTGCGTTTTCGACGTCAACTCACGTTCCTGAGACGTGTGAATGGCAAATGACTCTTTCGGCTAGCGTCATCAATCCAAGCGATGAAAGAAGTTCCGGCGCCTTCAAATATAAATGAACCTCATTCCTTGCTTGGCCTGGCGGGATTTTACACCAAGTTCCTTCCCATTTTTTCGGATGTTGTAGAATTTCTACCGGCATTGCTTAGAGGCAACGAACCATATGCTTGGACGTCAGCCGCCGAAGAGAGTTTCGTCCGTTTGAAATTGCTGCTGACAGCTTGCAAGGTTCTACATTTTTTTGATCCGAACCTTCCCGTCATTTTCACGACCGATGCCTCTCAATATGGGCTAGGCGCTGTGCTACAACAAAAGAGCAAGGAAATTCTACAGACGGTTGCCTTTGCCTCCCAGACCTTGAGCCCACAAGAACAGAAATATTCTGCAGCTGAGCGCGAATCCTTAGCATATGTTTCGGCTTGTCAACACTGGCACGTGTACTTTTGGGGTCACCCCTTAGTTCTTCGAACTGACCATAGTGCCCTTGTTACCTCGTTGTCTACTAAGGGTGTTGGACGTCGGCCATTGCGCATTTCACGTTGGTCAGCGCGACTGATGGGCGGCAACTACACTGTAGAGTACCGTAAGGGAAGTGATAATGTGGTGGCTGATGCACCCTCTCGACTGCCTTTACCCGGAGAAACTAGTCAGGTCACTGACGATCGATTTGTTGGCCTTCTTTCCCCAATGTTGACCCTGGCAGAATTACAAGCAGCGAGTGCATCTGAAAAGATAATCACAAAAGTCATGGTGTTAGTTTCGTCAACCTCGCCTGAAAAAATCTTTGAAAACGGTGTTAATGCCATATTTCTATGTGCGTGCTGAACTATTCGTTGCGCACAACTTGCTTTAACGTGTTGAAGAAATCGTAGTTCCAAAAGCCTTGCTCGTCGTTTGATAGAAGTCGCACATAAGTTGCATCCGGGATCATTCATACGAATAGTAAACTGCAAGAGATGTACCAGTGGCCTCCAATGGATGACCATGTAGAAGAACTGGTTAAAACATGTCTTGTTCGCCAGTCATGTGACAAATCTACACGGCATACTGCAGCCCGTATGCAGCCAGTACCTTTCCCTCACAAGCCTTGGGAGAAAATTACCAATGATAATATTGGCCTCTTTGAGCAAGCTTCCATCAATTGCCTTTAGGCGGTGACGCTTATTGATTATCACAGCAAACAGGCAAAAGAAATTTTCGAAACAAGTTTCTATGGCCACGTTCAAGAACTTCTTTTTACAAGTGTTTGGTCGTTATGGCTACCCGAATGAAATAATTTCAAATCACGGACCACAATACAGCTCAGCTGTGTTTGAGAAGTTCATTCGGGAACGCGGCATACGCCATTGCTTTTCTTCTGTCTACCACCCACAAACGAACGGTCTTGTAGAAGGGTTCAACAGAGTCCTCAAGTCTGTTGTCCAGATGGCAGTATACGAATGGCTTGATATCCGTGTCACCGTGTGGGGCCATTTGGGCGTCTACCGCTGCACACCTCATGCCACAACGGGAGTGGCACCCGCCGTTCTCCTGCACGGACCGCTGCCACGAACTCGCTTAAGCATTGTTAGATTACCAGATTCTTGATACGGCTGCGTGAGCAGGTCCAAGAAAAACAAGCTTCTCTAAATTTTACACTGATTGCCGTCGTGGAGCTCGGACCAGAAACTTTGCCGTCGGCGACTACGTCTGTATGAGAAAGCCATCTGTTATTGGGAAAATATCTTCGCACTCTTCAGAATCGAAGAGTTATTAAGCAACGAGAGCCAGCGTCATTTTTTTTGGAAGACGGTTGCGTATGGAACTCTTCCAAATTTCTTGTAGTACACACAGAAACCGCGGGGCAGCTGATAAGGAGTCGGCCTGGAATTCTAAATTGAAATCTGCCCTCATGATATGAACCTTTTCAAGATAGCGCACCTGCGAGTGAACAACAAGACTACTGTCCACCTACGCCAGGGCAAGAGACAGCAGCCCCAACTAATGAACCATCATCACTACCGTCAAAGCCATCTTCACTGCAGTCGGAACCATCTTCACTGCATAACACAATGTCAGACCAGCCATCATAGAAAAGTCGACGAGTGAAAAAAACTCCATCGAAGCTCAAGGACTATGTTCTACACAAGTGATGGCATTTTTTATTAGCCGGAGAAATGATGTATATAGGGAAAAAGTTAAGGATGAGAGCATGGGATCGTAGAATAAAGAAAATGGTGTCAAAACATAGGATGCATCGTGCCTGTATGTTCTAAATACCACAGTCGTGAAATCATTTTGTGGCCTCTTTATGCCACACAATACAGAAATTAATTTGTCATGTTGTCTTCAAGCAGCTTTTACACTTTTAATTGCAATATATTGGTAGGCACGCGACAGTTTTTATTCAAGCAACAATGACACTTTGTCGTAGACATGCGGTTGCAGCCGTCGTGATGCGATGGCACCACGAAGCAAGTTTGTCGCTGTCGCTAGGAAACTGCGTGCATGTGGTTAAGGCTTAGCAGCTATCAGTTGGGCTAATATATTCGCAGGAAGGCTAGCTTTAATCTATCATGAAAGTGCTATAGAGTAAGAGCTCGTTAATTCGACACTGGTCCGTTTGCAAAACTGGATAATATGAACGCATTCCCTGGTCCCGAGCAATAACTGCATTTCTCAGTGGCATAAACCCGGATAAATCGAAATATTTTGCAAGCGATGGGAGCGGGAAGCGGGAAGCGCAGCAAATGTGAGACGAAAGGGAGTGAAAACAACACTCGTTGACAACCAACCTAAGACGGCGTAGGCTGTATCGCCATCGTTATCTGTACAAACCGTATTGTAATGATGGTAATGGCGTTTTGGGTAAGCACGTCCCATAACCTAGGCCAAATTGCGAACCTAGTTGTGAGGGGTGTGGCAAGAAAGCTGCCTTTTACACCGTTGTTATGAAAACAAAGAGCAGGAATTACATGCTTCTAAAAATACGTATATTTGAAACATTTCTTTGCGATTTACCTGATATATATATATATATATATATATATATATATATATATATATATATATATATATATATATATATTTATTTATATATATATATATTGAAGGGAAGGCACGACAGGGCCGGGTATTTTCTATATTGAATGAACTTGCAGATAGCACATTTGAAAACGAAATTATTTACTAACTTGTATTCCCTGGTCCCGAGCAATATCTGCATTTCTTAGTCGCATAAACCCGGATAAATTGAAATATTTTGGAAGCGATGGGAGCGGGAAGCGCAGCAAATGGGAGACGAAAAGGAGTGAAAACAACGCTCACTGACAACCGACCCAAGACGGCGTAGGCTGTATCGCCTACGCCTACGACACGGCTGAAACGTTAGTAAATACAATTTCTTTTACAAATGTGCTATCTGCAAGTTCATTCAATATATATATATATATATATATATATATATATATATATATATATATATTTATATATATATTGTATGATGGCGTCGACAACACTCGAGACTCTCCTTTTTATTGACTCGAGTATGTGCCCCACAACCTAAACTTGACTGGTGATGATGAGTATTTACAGATGAAAAGATGGGACGCATAAATAATGCTCACACTTATTTTCCCCGCGCACTTGAGCGGCCGGCCCGGCCAAGACTTAGGCGGGAAAGGTACGGCGCACAAAGGGTTTAAGACGTGAAATGTGGACAATCTCGGAGGCACGGTAACGACGGTCCGAGGAACCCTCGACGGGAGTGACAAGGTAATTGACCGGAGATGTTCTTTCACAAACAACGTAAGGTCCTAGAAAGCGAGACTGAAACTTTTCACACAATCCGGGTGTGCGAACAGGCGTCCAAAGTAGTACTTCATCTCCAGGACGGAAGGTGACGTCTCGACGAAAGCTGTCATAGCGTTGCTTGCGGTCTTCTTGACTGGCCTCCGTGTTGAGTTGAGCACGTTGCCGTGCCTCAGCAAGCCTTGAGACGAAATGTTCTGGCGTAGTCGTCGACGTTTTTGTCATTACATTGAAGAAAGAGGCGTCAATGGTGAATGTCGGCGCACGACCATAGACGAGGAAGAAAGGTGAATACCCGGTGGTTCGTTGAACAGCGGTGTTGTGTGCAAATGTTACGAACGGCAAGATTTTGTCCCAATTATCGTGGTTCGGTCCGATGTACATGGATATCATGTCGATTAGAGTCCGGTGGAATCGCTCTGTCAGCCCATTTGTCTGCGGGTGGTAAGCGGATGTGGTCTTATGAAGTGTGCCACAAGTTTTTAGAATTTCGTCAAAAATTGTCGACATGAAGGCCTTTCCCCGGTCACTCAACAACGTGCGAGGTGCACCATGACGCAACACAATGGCTTCTAAAAAGAAGGCGGCAACGTCTGAGGCGGAGCTAGTGCGTAGAGGAGCGGTCTCCGCGTATCGTGTGAGGTGGTCGACGGCTGTGACGATCCAGCGGTGGCCCGCTGGCGTTACGGGAAGTGGCCCGACGAGGTCTATTCCGACAACGACAAAAGGTGTGTCGGGACATGGAATGGGTTGTAATAAGCCAGCAGGAGCTGAAGTTGGTCGTTTCCGGCGTTGACAAAGTGCGCAAGAAGCGACATAATTAGCCACAAAGGTAGAAAGACCAGGCCAGAAGAAACGGCTCCTAACGCGGTTGTAGGTCTTTTGAAATCCCAAGTGTCCAGCTGAAGGGTCGTCGTGCAATGCTTCGAGAACTTGTTTTCGCAGCGAACGGGGAAGTACTGGCACCCACCGATGCCCATCCGCATTGTAAGTATAGTGCTGCAGGACATTGTTCTCTAGCTTGAACAGCCGTAGCTGACGACGTAGTCTGGCATTAGGTGGAGAAGGCGAGCCATTCAAGTATCCGATGATGCGGTTACAGTAGGGGTCGTCACGTTGGTACGCGGCAAACTGGGCGCTGTTGTTTAAAGGTAGCGACCCAGCAACTGCCAGGGGTGATAACGTGAGTGAACAGGAAGCCGCTTGATCACCTGAGGGGCATTCGGGATGCGTGGTTGGAGATGAAAGTGGCAGAGGGCAGCGAGAGAGAGCGTCAGCATCCTGATGCTGTTTGCTGGACCTGTACACAACGCCAAAAGTGTACTCTTGCAAAGGCAGTATCCAGCGACCGAGGCACCCAGACAAATTCTTCAGCAAGGACAACCAGCATAGGGCATGGTGGTCGGTAACCACAGTAAATGTCGCGTCCGTACAGATAAGGTCGAAATTTCTGGATGGCCCAAACGACAGCGCGACATTCCTGCTCTGTTATCGAGTAGTTCTGCTCTGCAGGTGTTAGTGCGCGGCTGGCATACGCAACTACTCTCTCACGTGAAGTGTCGTCGCGCTGGAGGAGGACAGCACCGATTCCGTGGCCGCTGGCATCTGTGTGCAGGAAAGTGGGTGCACTCTCATCGAAGTGACGGAAGACGGGGTCTGATGTCAAAGCACGCTTAAGGGCTTGGAAAGCACACTCGCACTCGTCAGTCTACGTGAAATCCGTCCCTGACGTCAGAAGCTTGTGTAACGGCATCGCAATGGCAGCAAAGTGACGGATGAAGCGGCGGAAGTAAGACGCCAGGCCCACAAAACTTCGCAATTGTTTTTGATTGCACGGACGTGGAAACCTAATTACGGCAGCAACCTTGTCGGGGTCGGGTCGAACGCCGTCTTTGCTGACAAGGTGACCCAATACTTTGATGCTTGTGCTGGCGAAGTGGCACTTTTTTGTATTGGGCTGTAGGCCAGCGTTCGAAATGCACGTTAGAACTTCGTCCAAACGCTTAAGGTGCTGAGAAAAAGTAGAAGAATAAATGACGATGTCGTCTAAATAACATAAACAGGTTTTCCATTTGAGACCACGTAAGACAGTATCTATGATGCGCTCAAATGTTGCTGGAGCGTTGCATAAGCCAAAGGGCATGACGTTAAATTCGTAAAGCCCGTCAGGCGTCGCAAACGCTGTTTTCTCCTTATCTGCTTCGCGCATAGGTATTTGCCAATACCCGCATCGGAGGTCGAGGCTGGAGAAATATTCTGCGCCTTGTAGGGAGTCCAGGGCATCATCTATGCGTGGCAACGGATATACATCTGTTTTCGTGATCCTATTGAGCGCTCTGTAATCAACACAAAAGCGGACAGAGCCATCCTTTTTCCGGACCAACACCACAGGAGACGACCAGGAGCTGGATGAAGGTCGAATAATATCCCGTTTGAGCATGTCGGCGACGTTTTTCTCGATGATTTGCCGTTCAGCCGAAGAGAGACGGTATGGGCGGCGGCGTACAATGAAGCTGCCTTCGGTTTCGATGCTGTGCTCTGCAACGGAGGTGCGGCCCAGAACTTTGCAATGTACATCAAACGAAAGGCTGTGCTTTTGGAGCAGGTCTCACAATATTATATATATGCTCACAATATATATATATAATTATATATAAGGGAAAGAAGTGTATACCTAAGGGCTCGTTTTTCCGTGTTTTGACACAATATTAATGAGATCTAACAGAGAGTAATGCCAAGGAATGTACAGGGGAAGTTATTTAAACCAATGGAATGTAAATAAGAAGAAAGAAAAGTGGATGAAAAAATAACCAGCCGTGAGCAGGAATCGAACCTACTACCTTCGAATAACGCGTTCCTGCATCGAACGCGTTATTCGAAGTTCGTACGTCTGTTAGATCTCATATATATATATATATATATATATATATATATATATATATATATATATATATATATATATATATATACACTGCAACAAGGCAGTAGTGGGATTGGGGCATAAAGGGGTAGAAGGTCTCTGCTTGGAAGAAAAGACTACGAAGTGGATAGAGACTGGTCCCAGCCTGCCAGTGTGTCAGCCATTGCCATTGGAAGTACACATCGTAAATATCCACAATTATACGTTTCCTTGTAAGATTATTGGTGGAGGTGCTGAGTAGATTTACGTGGCTCTCCCGGTAAACAAACACGGAACTTCGGAGTGGTCGCCACCTTCTGTTTTCTGCAATGGGTCGACAGGCCTACCCACAAGAGCAACAGCAGCCGCAGCAACAGCAGCCGCAGCAACAGCAGCCGCAGCAGCAGCAGCAGCTGCCTCCTCTGATTCTCCTGGCTCCACGAGACCCCGGAACCTTCTCGGGCACAGGCAAAAACAACGTGAATGTCGAAGATTGGGTCGCATTGTACGAGCGCATGAGCGAATACTATAGGTGGGACCCCACGTTGATGATGGCCAACGTTGTATTTTACTTGCGGGATACGGCACTCACCTGGTATGAGACGGATGAGTCGCAGTTGACCAGCTCGGACATTTGCAAAATGAAGCTTGTCGAATTGTTCAGCAGGCCATTTGGGCGACAGCAGGCCGCGAGGAAAGACCTTGAAGTTCGCGTGCAGACATCGACTGAATCGTATGTATCCTATATACAGGACGTATTGAGCCTCTGTCGAAAGGTGGACGAGAATATGAGGAAACTGACAAATTCGCCCACATATTAAAAGGAATTGCCGACGACACCTTTAACCTGACGCAATGGTGATGGAAGGTCAGCGCTTCGAGCACACGAACAACCGTCGCATAACCCACCAGTTTGCACGTCTGCCTAATACTGCAGCCACTTCGACCTGCGAAGACTGCCCCAGGTTCACGCAAGCTACATCATCCAAAAATTTGACCCGGATCGTTCGCCGCAAACTCGAAGCAATAAATCATGCAACCATCGTTTCCAATGGCCCTCAAGATAACGCATCCACCATCTCCCTCATCGAAGCTGTCGTTTGCCAAGAAATAGCAAATCACGGCATTGCACCTGTATGCGCTTTTCGCACTACCGAGAGTTCGCCTTCGGTTAATCAGATCCCAGTGTACCCTTCACGCTACCTTTCCTGCTACCGGAACCCTGCTGAATGGAGGACGTCGGATGATCGACCGATCTCCTTTCACTGCTCTCGCGCCGGACACATTGCGCGCTACTGTCGCAATCGTTGGACGTCCGATTCATCCGGGAACACTGGGAAATATCGCCGCTCTGAAGACAACTATCGTCGGTTTTCTACTCGGTACCATCTCCAGCCTACTGCTACTAACGTTCAGGGCCAAAGGTTCTGCCGGTCACTATCACCATAAGGCCACCGATTTCTCTCGCCGATGATTCCTCGATCCAGGTACCCTGCACGACCTGGGCCCTCATCCTCAGGAAACTAGACCATGCAGCTCCCAGAGGTTACGCTGCATGAACGACCCGGTCTTCAAATTCTGTGTTGACGATTCCTACAGGCCGGAATATTTTGGACCTTTTGGTGGATGACATAACCTTTACAGCCCTCATAGACACTGGCGCGCAAATTTCAAACATGAGCGCTGCTCTCTGTATGAAACTGCGAAAAGTGATCACGCCTCCTCCTAAGTGTGCAGTAATGCTTGCCGATGGGAGCACATCTACTGTTCTCGGCGTGTGCACCTCTCGTGTATGTATTGCTGGCCGTCAGACCGTCGTATTGTTCACCGTGCTTGAGCAGGGCCCACGTGACGCGATTCTCGGTCTCGACTTTCTCTCTGCACACTCCACTCTTATCGACTGCTCGACGAGCCTTCTTCAGTTGAAACTGCCTTTTGACGCCCCTGTTGCCCGTGATGTTCAAAGTCGCCTTTGTGCCACCGAGTTCCTGCATCTTTCGCCGCAAGCTGCGACTTACGTGCAGCTCGTGTGTGATCTGCCTGTGCGCGATGGTGAATTTGTCGTTTCACCCATTACCGACGTTGTGCTAAAGCATTCCATTGCTGTCCCGCACACCGCCATGAGAGTACGCCACAACCAGACCTATTTGTCTCTTTTTAACTTTGGTTTCTCCGCGCACGTGCAGCCTGCTGGAATTAAACTAGGTGTCGTGTCGTCGTTGAAAGAGTGTGATATTTCTGAACTGTCAGCTGAGCATCCTACTCCTCACGTTAACTTGCTCACTGCGCCTAACCCTTCAAGCATTGACATTGCCAAAATGATAGCGCCAAATCTTTCGCTCTCCAAAGCACGAGACCTCCGCCATCTCTCGACATCCTATGCGAACATATTCGATCCAGACAACCGCCCTTTAGGCCAGACATCAGTTGTCCATCACATCAACACTGGCGATGCCAACCCAATACATCGCCGCCCTGACTGTGTCTCCAATGCCGAACGCTCTGTCATCCAGAAAGAGGCCGAGAAAATGCTCGCCAAAGCGTCTTCGAACAGTCATCTAGTTCATGGGCATCGCCGGTCGTGCTTGTCAAGAAAAAGGACAACACATGGCGGCATTGCGACATCTCAACAAGGTCCTTAAAAAGGACGTTTACCCCTTACCAAGAATAGATGACGCCCTTCACTGCCTTCATGGCGGAAAGTTTTTCTTGTCCTTTGACCTTCGATCTGGTTATTGGCAGATCGCTGTTGACCAACGAGACCGAGAAAAAACAGCATTTGTAAGCCCCAGTGGGTTATATCAATTTAAAGTAATGCCATTTGGGCTTTGCAATGCGCCGGCCACTTTTGAGCGCATGATGGATTCCCTTTTGCGCGGCTTCAAATGGTGTACTTGCTTGTGCTACTTGGATGATATATTTGTGTTTTCACCAACGTTCGCGAGCCATCTTGAGCGACTGTCCAGTATTTTCCAAGTATTCCGCAACGCTGATCTCTAACTGAACTCCTCCAAATGCCGTTTCGGCCGTTGCGGAATAAGTGTACTTGGTCACATCGTTAACGCATCTGGGGCACAGCCCGATCCGGACAAAATTAGCGCAGTGACTCAGTTTCCCGTACCCTCTTCTGCTAAGGATGTCCGGAGCTTCCTTGGTGTGCGCTCCTATTTCCGCCGCTTCATCCGGAATTTCGCCGATATTGCGCGGCCTCTCACCGAGCATATTAAAAAAGACGTCCCATTTACTTGGAGTTCGCCTCAACGTGCTGCATTTTCGGCGCTCATTGCAGCCTTCATAACTACGCCAATATTAGCCCACTTCGATCAGACTGCATCGACAGAAGTTCGTACTGACGCGAGTGGCCACGGAATCGGTGCTGTTTTAGCTCAGCGTAAGCATGAACGCGACTGCGTCATCGCCTACGCCAGCCGCTTTTTGTTCTCTGCCGAGAAGAACTATTCCATCAGCGAAAGAGAGTGTCTTGCTGTTGTTTGGGCTGTCACTAAATTTCGCCCGTACCTGTTTGACCACAGTTTTAATGTTGTAACAAATCATCATGCGCTCTGCTGGCTTTCGTCGCTCAAGGATCCCACGGGACGTCTCGGTCGTTGGTCTCTCCGCCTCCAAGAACACACCGTCTCAGTCGTGTATAAATCTGGTCACCTGCATCAGGACGCGGACTGCCTGTCACGGTATCCAGTGGATTGGCCAGGCACCAGAGAGAGAGAGCTACTGAGGCTTGCATCTTATCAATATCAAACTTTCTTGATAAAGCTTCTGAGCAACGCCGTGACCCGAATTTACTTCCCATCATAGAAGGCCTGAGTTCCGCTACTCTACCCACTTCTCTGAACTTGTATTTCCTTCATGAAGGGGTTCTCTACCACCACAACATGCGCCACATGGGTCCTGACTGCCTTCCCGTCGTGACTTTCCATTTGTGTGTAGATGTTCTCCGACAGCTTCACGATAAACCTGCCACTGGTCACTTGGGAGTTACCCACACTCATGATCGCGTCCGGCGCTGTTTTTTCTGGCCACGTCTATATCGCTTTGTGCAAAAGTATGTCGTCAGCTGCAACCTTTGTCAACGTCGAAAATGACCAACATCACTTCCAGCTGGCCTCCCCACCCTATTGAGATTCCTGCTGAACCTTTCTATCGCTGGGGCTCGACCTTCTTGGGCCGTTTCTCACTTCTGCATCCGGGAACAAATGAGTTGCCGTGGCGACCGACTACGCTACACGTTACGCGATCACCCGCGCTCTTCCAACCAGCTGCGCTACCGATGTCGCCGACTTTCTGCTACATGACATCATATTGCATCACGGCGCTCCTCGACAGCTCGTTACTGACCAAGGCCCATACTTTTTATCTCGCGTCGTCCAGGATATCGTACGTTCCTGCTCCACGAACCACAAGTTCACAACGGCATACCATCCACAAACTAATGGACTTACAGAGCGCCTGAATCGCACTATCACGGACATGTTGTCAATGTATGTTTCTCCAGACCACCGTGACTGGGATGCAACGTTACCCTACGTCACCTTCACTTACAACTCCTCCAGACATGACACCGCAGGCTATTCGCCGTTCAACCTTCTTTATGGACGGGAACCCTCTCTGCCTCTTGGTACACTCCTTCCCGCTGGTTCAAGCTCCCCCGTCACATACGTCCGCAATGCCATAGAACGAGCCGACTCTGCACAACAGATTGCCCGAGAACGACTCATACTTTCTCAAGCCTCTCAGAAAGATCGGTACGATCATCATCACCGTAAAGTTTCGTTTTGACCTGGTTCACTAGTACTCTTGTGGATCCCTCCTGTCGTCACATCGGCATCTCAGCAAAGATTCTATTTCGCTATGACGGAGTATAAAAAGTCCTACGCAAGGTCACTAGTCTCGCCTACGAGATTCAGCGAGTTGTCGATGAAGCGCACTCAATGCGACCACCGTCTACTGTTGTGCACGTCGTAAGACTGAAGCATTATATGTCGCCCAACACTCCGCTTACGTGACAAGCGCCGGGTCGGCGCTTTAACGCCGCGGGGTAGTGCCACAAGGCAGTAGTGGGTTTGTAGCATAAAGCGGTGGAGGGTCTATGCTTGGAAGAAAAGACTACGAGGTGGATAGAGACTGGTCCCAGCCCGCCAGTGTGTCAGCCATTGCCATCGCAAGTAAACATCGGAAATATCCGCAGTTATACGTTTCCTTGTAAGATTATATATTATTTCCTCAAGATCACGCCCACCTCGCGACTATTACAGATTCTTTTGAAACCTACAAGGCCGCTTGCATTAACGATAGAATATTTGATGGCGCCTGTATTTTTGGCGCTGCGCATTACCACTAGTCATTTGATCGGCGGCAGACACTCTGTTCGCCACAATCGGTGCCTGTGTATTGCTGTAGTTTTACCTTCAGTGCCCCTGCCTTTACTGGCCACGAGTTCGGCCGAATAAACGTTTCATTTAGCATCGAGTCTGTCCCTTCGTCCACGTCACGAACCCGTGATATATGGTGGAAGTGTTGCTTCTATCATGTACCGGACGCCCCCATCAAGGCGTGAACTCCGCCCACGTCACAAAGAAGGCCCCGAAGTAGGCCAAGGTCAGCGAGTTAGCCGCAGGCCACAACGCCTGCCACTAGAGTACGGGCTTCTACCCGGCGAGCTTCGGAAGATTGAGACATTGACATTGAACCCGCCGACAATGAGAGCGCCTGCACCACTTGCACCATACCTGCTCCGGCAGTCCAAAAAGCCGCCAACTTTCCGCGCTTCGCCACTAGAAAAAAAAATGGAAACCTGGGTTGAAAGTTTCGACCGCGTCGCCATTTTCAACGACTCAACTGATGAGGACAAGCTTCAGTGTGTTTATTTCGCTTTAGAAGATGCTGCTCGGACCTGGTTGGAGATGATTTGATTTGTGGGGTTTAACGTCCCAAAACCACCATATGATTACGAGAGACGCCGTAGTGGAGGGCTCCGGAAATTTCGACCACCTGGTGTTCTTTAACGTGCACCCAAATCTGAGTACACGGGCCTACAACATTTCCGCCTACATCGGAAATGCAGCCACCACAGCCGGGATTGCATCCCGCGACCTGCGGGTCAGCAGCCGAGTACCTTAGCCACTAGACCACCGTGGTGGGGCGACCTGGTTCGAGAATCATGAGTGAAGGCTCATAACATGGGACGTCTTTTGCGCCAGGTTTCTCACCACTTTTTTTTAAGTACAGCCCGCAAGGAAAAGGCTTCAGGTCTCCTGGAAACCCGTCTGCAGATGCCAAATGAAAACGTGGCACTATTTGCGAGAGATATGAATAAACTCTTCTGCCCCTTGACCCCGACACGTCCGAGGAGAAGAAGGTCTGTCAGCTCATGTGAGGCATCAAGCAAGAACTCTTTTTTTTCGGGATGATTAGGAGCCTACCAAGGGCGGTTGCCGAATCCATTTTGGAACCATCTACGACTGAGAATACGCTCAAGATGCGGAAAAGGCAATACAACAATAGCTTCTCCTCTAAAAGTTACGCCGCCCCGCTGTGGTGGTCTAGTGGCTAAGGTACTCAGCTGCTGACCCGCAGGTCGCGGGCTCGATTCCCGGCTGCGGCGGCTGCATTTCCGATGTAGGCGGAAATGTTGTAGGCCCGTGTACTCAGATTTGGGTGCACGTTAAAGAACCCCAGGTGGTCAAAATTTCCGGAGCCCTCCACTACGGCGTCTCTCATAATCATATGGTGGTTTTCGGACGTTAAACACCACAAATCAATCTAAAAGTTACACCGACATCCAAGCGCTAGGAACCACCGACCTGCGTGTGACGATTTGAGCGATCGCGCAAGAATAGCTCCGAAAAATGCTTCCTTCAGCGCAGCCTCACTTGGGCACCATCGCGCAAGTCGTACACCCGAAGATCCAGCAATCGCTGGGCATTCCTCAGCCTTCAGAGCCGCACCTGCAAACCATGCGTTATGCTACGGCAGCCCGAAGTCACGCCTCTTCTCCACACCCATGCCAAGACACCGCCTTATCTCTTTTCCGTCGCCAGACGCAACCGCCGCCTCCACCGACGCCCTGCCGTTCACATGCTGAACAGTGTGTGTGTGTATGTGTGTGTGTGTGTGTGTGTGTGTGTGTGTGTGTGCGTGTGTGTGTGTGTGTGTGTGTGTGTGTGGCACCATAAACAAAGCAAAATTGAAGAATGCAGCTTTTCGCGAGTGTGGCATAAAACAGGTTCATGTCGTGCTTTGAATGCTCGTTCAAAAGTGCGCAGTTTCTATTTTTGGGAGGGACAGGAAATTTGTGTTTTACTGATACAAACCAATGCAAAAGATGTCACAGTAGTGTAGCGAAGCCTCCGAACTCTGAAATGGGTCAAACTCTTGAGTACCTCCTAGTGGGGCTACCCAACAAGGACGCCGCTCGCGCTGAGAGCCCGTGCTTGGCCGTGACTGTCGCCATTGTATATTCTCGATGGTTGCCGGATAATAAACGCCTTAACGAATTCGTGGAGAGTGCTGCGATCCCCGTCTATGCCTTTGGAGCTACAATCACGTACCCTGCCATCTACCACGTCCCACGACGTTTCTCAGCAAACGTCTCCTCCAATGCCACCCCCTTGTCCCTGTGTCCCCAGAATCCGCGATCCACCCATCTTCACTGGCACTGATGGCACTGACGTAGAGGACTGGCTCGCCATTTACGAGCGTGTGAGCATCCCCAACAAATAAGATGAAGACGGCCAGCTGAGCAACTTGGTATTCTACCTTACGGGTGTTGCCAGTTTGTGGTACAACAACCACGCGTCCAATTTTGCCATCTGGTCTGATTTTAAGACCGCAATCATTAACGTCTTCAGCCGCCCTGCTGTTCGCAAGCTGCAAGCCGAGCAGCGCTTACGTGAACGTGCTCAGGAGGCTGGTGAGTCATTCACCAGCTATATAGAAGACAGCCTAGACCTATGCAACAAATCTAATCACACCATGTCCGAGTCTGACAAGATCCGAAACATCATGAAAGGCATTGACGATGATGCCTTCACGATGCTGCTCGCCGAAAACTCCGGCACAGTGTCTGATGTCATCACACTGTGCCAGAGCTTCGAGGAGCTCCGCAGGCAGCGTTCAATGACCCGACGCTCCCCACCACGAGCTGGAACGCTTGATGGCTTGGAGGCCAGTTATGACCAAGTGGCATTGATGGCAGACCTAAAGTCCTTCATCCGTGAGGAAATCGCGCGTGAGTTCTCGCTCGTGCCCTCTGCCCACCAACCGGCTGTTCAACAATCGGCTACTACCCTTCTCCCTCCCATCTGCCGAGTGAATGAACAGAAAATAGCGGAGGTAATGCCTCCGTACCACCCCCACAGCCTCCGGCTCCTGCGCCCCTGAGTTACGCGCAAGTGGTCGCCAGGCCGTCCCAAGTTGTTCCAGCAGCCGCCCCTTTGACCTATGCTGAAGCTGCTGCTTGACCTCCGTCCTTTTGCAGCGGGTATGCCCGCTACGTATGTTGACGTAACCCCTCAGCCTCAGCTTCAGTCCACCATGCAGCCACCGTTCCGTCCATCAGCCCTTGCGACATGGGTGAGGCCTACCCCGGTGAACACCCGACAACCGGCCCATCCGCTTTGCCTGCGGTTACGCCGGTCACGTGGCCCGTTATTGCCATCGCGTACAGCCGGCTCCAATTTCTTCACCTGTTGCTGGCCAACTCAGCCGTTCTTATCGCGAAGAACCGTCGTCTATGCCACCTCGGTATCGCCCAGGTCCATCTCGAAGATTGCCGTCTCCAGGACGTCGTTCCCTGTCCCCCATGCGGCCAAGTGCGGTTGCTCATGAGCGCAAAAACTAGTCGTCGCAGTCCCCGAGGCAAGGACTGCGACGCTATTGCAATGTAAAGCCCTCAGAGCAGCCCCTCGAATGTCATTGATGTGCTTGCGGACGGTGTTTGTGCATCGGCTCTTATTGACACTGGAGCTGCCGTATCAGTTTGGACGAAAAACTCTGCCGTTTACTTCGAAAAGTGACGACGCCCCTTTTGGGTGGTCCCTCCGTACTGCAAGATTGCATCGTATACATCCTACAGCAGGGTGCACAGCTCGCCTTGTCACTCAGGACGTTCTGTATGTCGCCCAGTTCATCATTCTGCCATGCTCTCATGACGTCATCCTGGGATGGGTTTTTATCTTCCGCCATGACGCCGTCATCCATTGTGCCGCCGCCGAAATTGAGCTCTCACCCTTCTCGCATTTGACGCCAGAAGACAGTCCCTAGACACTGAGCAAGATTCTAACGAAAGACGATACAAAAGTGCCTCCAAACTCGACGACGGCTGTGTCTACTGCGCCGGTCTCTCGGACACCATTGCACTCGTTTCGCCATCTGACCGCGCTTGCAGCAGGAAAGGGTTTCTAGTACCTTTCGTGACCGTGCAGGTCAACCAGGGCAACGCTGCTATTTTTGTAACCAACCCGTCCCCGTACACTGTTACCTTGCGTCGAGGGGAATGTCTCGGTGGAGTGGAACCAGTCGACGACGCACAAGTCCTGGACGTACCCGATGACACGCGCTGTCTCAGGTCGCTTACCATCAATGCTGTTTCCAATTCTGATTCGTCATCTGCTGATGTATTTGGCCCCTCCATCGCTGACAACCTTATGGCCGTACTGCGTTCTCAACTTCTGGACCTGTTGCAAGAATATTGTTTTTATTTCGATGTCGGGCTAAGTTTTCTCGGTCGCACGTTCGTTATTACGCATCGCATTGACATTGGTGCCCATCCACCTTTACGGCAACGTCCATATCGCGTGTCGCCTGCTGAAAGTCGGGTACTTAATCAGATTGACGATATGCTCCAACGCTACGTTATTCGGCCTTCGGACAGTCCATGGGCGTCTTCTGTTCTTGTTGCGAAGAAAGACGGTTCCGTGCAGTTCTGTGTGGACTACAGACAGCTCAATAAGATCACTTGCAAGGATGTTTATTCACTGCCACGCATCGATGACACGATTGACAGCCTTCATAGCCGATTTTTTTTCTTCTCTCGATCTACGCTCGGGGTACTGGAGAGTACCCATGACTGACGACGCTCGACCAAAGACCGCTTTCGTCACTCCAGACGGCTTGTACGAGTTCAACGTCATGCCGTTTGGTCTATGTAATGCACCTGCGACTTTTGAGCGCATGATGGACACCGTTCTGCGCAACTTGAAATGGTACACGCGCTTGTGTTACCTCGACGATGTCATTGTTTTTGCTCCAGATTTCTCCACGCATCTCCAACGTCTGAAAGAAGTTTTCGCACGTGTGAGCAACGCTGCCTTGCAACTAAATCTGAAAAAGTGCCGCTTTGCCGCACGGCAACTCCCCATACTGGGGTACGTCGTGTCCAAAGACGGCATTCTTCTTGATCCTGCGAAGCTTCGGGCCGTGGCCGAATTCTCCAAACCTGCATCTGTCAAAGAACTGCGTAGTTTCGTGGGCCTGTGCTCATACTTCCAACGCTTAATACGAAACTTTGCCACGATCATATCACCGCTGACGAAGCTCCTTTGAAGTAACGGGCTCCTCAATTTGTGGTCACCCGAGTGCGAAGACACGTTCGCGAAACTCCGCCATTTGTTGACGTCGCCTCCCATTCTACGCCACTACGACCATACAGCCCCAACGGAGGTGTACACGAAAGCCAGCGGTGTAGGCCTCGGCGCTCTCCTGGCACAGCGAAAACCCGGATTCCCTGAATATGTCGTAGCATATGCAAGCCGTACGCTCACGAGAGCCGAGACAAACTACACCGTCACGGAGAAAGAGTGCCTGGCGATCGTCTGGGCCCTTACAAAGTTTCGACCTTATTTGTATGGTCGCCCATTCAATGTCGTCACCGACCATCATGCACTATGCTGGCTTTCATCATTGAAGGATCCCTCTGGCCGTCTCGCCCGTTGGGCTCTTCACTTACAAGACTACGACATCTGTGTGCTGTACCGCAGCGGACGCCAGCACGCTGACGCTGATGCCCTTTCACGCCCCCCTCTACCTCAAGATAAACGTGCCCGGCTCAGTAACCTCAAATGCTGTATCTGCCATCGATGTTGACATCTCGCTACCGAACAGCGAAAGGTTGATTGAATCGCCCCACTAATCGACTTGCTCTCTGATCTGTCCGCAACACCATGCACGCGTGCCTTGCGTCATTGAGTTCACCATTTCGCCATGCGTGACGGCCTCTTACACCGACGCATTTACGACTTCGATGGCCGGCAGTGGTTACTCGTCATACCACGCAGTCTGCGGTTGGAGATATGTGAATATTTCAATTATGATCCGCAATGTGCGCACTCTGGGGTATCCAAAACTTACCACTGCATTCGACAACGCTACTTCTGGCGCGGGATGTACCGCTACATGCAGCAGTTCGTTCGCTCTTGCCTCACTTGCCAACGCCGTAAACCGTCAGCACACATGTCGCACACCAGTCTGCAACTGTTACCTTGCCCTGACCGACCCTTTGGGCACGTAGGTATCGATTTGTATGGACTACTTCCTCTGACGTCGGCTGGTAACCACTGGGCCATCGTTGCCGTTGACCATTTAACGCGATACGCCGAAACCGGCACTCTACCTGCGGCTAGTGCGCGCGATGTTGCGTCCTTCCTGCTGCATCGATTCATACTGCACCACGGACCACCCCAAGAGCTTCTCAGCGATAGAGGCCGTGTCTTCTTGTCGGAAGAGCCGTCGAAGCTATTCTGACGGAGTGCCAATCTGTCCACCGCAAAACTACTGCGTACTACCCACAGACGAATGGCCTCACCGAACGCTTTAACCGCACCCTCGGTGACATTCTTTCTATGTACGTCGCTCCTAACCACACTAATTGGGATAATATACTGCCCTTCGTCACCTACACCTACAACACCGCCCCTTAGAGCACGACCGGTTTTTCACCTTTCTTCTTTCTGTACGGAAGGCACCCGTCGCACACCATGGACACGATACTCCCGTACACGCTGGATCCATCTGTGTGTACACCTATTTCCGAGACAGCCAGGCTTGCTGAAGAGTGTCGCGAGCTTGACAAGACTTTTATGACGCAAGAGCAAGAGCGGCAGAAGAGTATTCGTGATGGCTCCACCACTTCTGAGCCCACGTTCCTTCCTGGTGCGCTTGTATGGCTCTCGATCCGAACCTCTGTAGCTGGCCTCTCTTTCAAGCTACTTCCCGAATTCGAAGGCCTCTATCGTGTCATCGAGCACACCTCACCCGTGAACTACCTGATCGAACGCGTTGAACAATCTTCTGACATGCGCCGCCGTGGGCGCGACATCGTCAACGTGGAGCGCCTGAATGCTTATTATGACCCGCTCATAGTAACAAGCTGTTAGGTCGCCAGGCAGCTCCCTCTTCGACCCCGGGGTAATTGTAGCGAAGCCTCCGAACTCTGAAATGGGTCGAACTCTTGAGTACCTCCTAGTAGGGCTACCCAACAAGGACGCCGCTCGCGCTGAGAGCCCGTGCTAGGCCGTGACTGTCGCCGTTGTATATTCTCGCTGGTTGCCCGCTAATAAACGCCTTAACAGTAGCAATAAATGTTCTAGGAGTTTTTCAGTGCCATATGTAACCAGATTCAGACAAACTAGGTACCTAAATTTTCGGTAGATTAGCAAGAACACTAGACAAACATGCACTATAAAACGTTTGCCACACAGCGCATGAACGCCAGCAGTTGCTTAACAGCTATACAAAAGAAACTTGAACATCAATGATGAATAAAAAATTTGCATTGCGAAGCGTTCGTCGACATCAATTAGGTGACACTAATCACGGCAGACGTCTGTGCGCACAGAACACCAAATATAAACGTCGCGTATACACGACACCACCATGACTCCGACTTAAAACATTTTCGCCAATGTTTCACTGTGGCTAGTGCGTAGACGTCCTTCATGTCGTCCACCGTATTCACAACTCTCACTGCGTATCCAGGCGCAATGGTATATGCTTATTCTTCAGATTTAGTAATCGTGACAGTTCTTGCCGAAATCGATTAACGCTCAGCCATCATCACAAGACCATGTCTTAGACTTTCAGCTGGCGCGAATGATGCCTTAAGATATCAAGCATCTTTAGTCGCTTCTCCTCCATCAAGTTGTCGCGTCGCTGGTGCACGTAGTCTCGAATGTTGGGCAGACCCGAGATTACGCAGGCGGCGAGTGCCGAGCGCGCCTCGTTCATATCCGTAGCCTCACACCACTGGTCGGTGGTTGGATCGTAGCACTCGACTAGGTTGGTCGTGCTCTGGCCGTCGAAGCCACCGATGGCGAACACCAAGTTGTCAATCACCTGCGACGAAGAAACTCCATGACGATAAAGATAAAACGACAAGCATTCGCTTAACTACGTCCAAAATTACTACATTGGAGAAGTCCCCGTTCTCGTCGGGCAAGGCCCCTAATATATTGAGTGGTTATGCTGCGCTGGGGCTGTTTCTACCGCAGACCGACATGCAGAAAGTTCGAATGGCACAGAGAAACCCAACTAGGTCTTTGAACAGCAGCATGGAGGTGAGCTTACTATAGCAGACAGTGAGATGTTAGTGCTGTGCATCATTCAAAACTAAAATAAATTAACGCAGCTAAAGTAAGGTAACTCGATACTGCAGATTCGTGCTCGAATTTTTTCGCTTCAAATAAACACTTATCTGACCCTAAATTTCTAATTTTATGTGCCAATCCATCCATCTATCCATCCATCCATCCATCCATCCATCCATCCATCCATCCATCCATCCATCCATTCATTCATTCATTCATTCATTCATTCATTCATTCATTCATTCATTTGTCCATCCATCCATCCATCCATCCATCCATCCATCCATCCATCCATCCGTCCATTCGTCCATCCGTCCGTCCGTCCGTCCGTCCGTCCGTCCGTCCATCCGTCCGTCCGTCCATCCATCCATCCATCCATCCATCCATCCATCCATCCATCCATCCATCCATCCATCCATCCATCCATCCATCCATCCATCCATCCATCCGTGATGGTCTGCTTAGCTGGTATAGTCCGAAATTGGCTCTGGAGCACATCAATGTGCGACGCACAACCAGTATGAACTAATTATGGTTTAAGAGCCTATTATATTTTTGTCGCGTACATTCTGAAAATCTTTCTTTTGTAATAGAGTAGACTTGGTATCCTCGAAAAATAAAAAAATATTGAAAATATTGTGTTTCATGACTGACATCAGCTTGGTCACCTGAATAATAAATGTTCGTTTGCTTAGAGTCGTCGGTTCAAACAAGTTCACACAAATGATGACCTGGACCAGACGTAAACCACATCGTAAGTCTTTGTCCCCCAGCTTCTCTTCGACGCCATAGACTCGAGCTTCCAAGAATCTCAAGAATATACAGGGCCTTCCGTCGCCGCACTCAAGCTTCCTGAATTCTGCCTGCAGATTATGATCTCTGGTTTATTCACACTGAAGCGCAATTGGTCAAGAACCCCATCACTTCATCACAGGCGGCTAAGTGAAACCATGTCTTGAGTTGCGCTAACCCTGACCACCACAGTTTGGATCCGTGAAGTTTTGTTAGCTCTACCTCCTCATGACCTTTATGACACTCTGAAGCGCGATATACTACGACGCACGACGAATTGGGAATCTCGACGCATTCAACAGCTCCTATCAAAGGAGGATTTTGCCGACAGAAAGCCTACTGAAGTGCCTTGCCGCATGACCCAGCTACTTCTGCTCAAGAGCCTTACTCGCAATCCAGAATACTTTAAACTCTTTCTTAACGGACGCGAACAGATTTCTATACACTGCAAGAAGCCAGCTTATGTAGAGGCTAGCAACTCCATCTCATGCACACGAACCGATCAACAGCACCGCTCTCGTCGAAGCGACCAAATGACAAAAAAAAAAACGATGAATCGACCAAAAAGGACGGATCTTCATCTTTATGGCTGAGACACTAGCTTAGTCATGAAGCTATTGATTATTTGGTTTGAGCCTTCTGTTCCTTTACTCTCAATCTCGGGGGGCACATACCCGCCAAGCTCCACCCATAAAGCGTCTGGGTAAGCGACACACAGGAATTTACATGGTCGTTATCAACCCGGAAACCGTAAGAATAGGCTTTGGAAATGCTCACATATTAGCTTCAACAAGCCCGTGTCGCTTAAGACCTCAAAAAAACGCAGAAAAAGGAAGTTATGGTTCATCCAGAGCTACATACAAGTTTTCTGAATGGCAGCCAGGTATTTCACCCCAGAGCTACACCAGTATTTGAACGTGCCGCGGAGAAATATCCTATACGAGTTACATTAGGGCAGCAAGAAGTGTGCTTGCAGTGTTGGATAACTAGTTTGACGAAAACATACCAGACATTGGATATGTACTTCTATGACGTAACAGTGTAACAAGCTGTAGCCAAACGTTGGCCATCGCGCGGACTCGGACTTGGCGAAATTCTTCTCAACCAAACTCTCTCGGATTCAGACTCGCTGAACTATTCCGCGGCTGGACTCACTACAAATCCAACGCACTGAACGGATTGAATTCAGCCGAGCTCACTCAGAGTCCTACTCGTGTTGTCTGAGTTTTATGACTCATATCTACAAGTAATCAATTTACACACGGGTTCGTATGAGATGAATAACTAGAATGCGTGGAAACTTGCAGAATATTTCTCTAAGCAATACATTATCGACAGTATGGCTGAACATTGCTAAAATGAGACAAAAATACAGCGAGCATAAAGATTCGACAATCTGGAACGTAGAGCTGCGTATTAACCGGCCTTTGTTCACGCTTGGTTTTTGTTTGAGTCAAAGCTTCCAGTTCACCTGTCTTTGTTGGCGGCTGGCTTGCGACTCAGTCGTCCAAAGTTCGGTGATTTTCTGGCCTCACCTCAGTCGGAATCCTGGCGCTGGCATATCGCTATTACGTTGCTCACTCGAACAGACGAGTGAACTCTTCACCTATGCCGTGTTTCAAAAGCTGGGACGTTCCAAACGTACACCCTGCTCGGCGTACTGACGTGAGAGGACACCGTTATATGTGATGCACTGCAGCACTCGGTTGGCCTGTTTGTGTACTGACTTTAGCTGCAGCATTCTCTTTCTGCATATTTTTGTGTACACAGGACCTGCAGCGCCTCCTTTTCAGCTGCCTATGTATTTTGAGCGGGACGCCTATGGTCGCCAAGATTTCGCACCACCTGCGCGTGATCTCGGAGGCAATGGAGGTTCCAAGGGGACGCCAAATGACATGAGTCGACCGCCCGCACATCTAAGGTGCTCTTTACTTAAAAAGCCTTTTTTACAATATGAAAGCTCTGTTATCGCATCATGTTGTTTTTTTTAAAGAAAATATTCGCTGCTGCAATAAAAAATGAATGAGTATTCGTGCTGTGAAAGTGATTGAATACATATTTTGAATACCATTCTTTACTGCTCTGCTTCTTGCCACATACACCTTTAGTCGGTTAGAACTAAGGCTGTGTGAATATTGGAAAATTTTGATGGTGAATAGATTAGAGCTGTACTCGATTTGCTACTTGAACTAAGCCAAACATATCAAAAATACTGAATATAATTCGAATATGATATAAATAAGCAGCAGAGTTTCGTGTTTATATATTCAAAGCTGGCAGGTTCACGCAGCGCATGTACTTACACCGACGCCATATGGATTACAGAATGAAAGTCACTTGCATACAACTCTAGCGCCGCTGAAGCAATAGTATTACAAGCCCACCAACGTCATGATGACCTTCATGATTAAGGTAACTTGTGTATATTGGCTAATACTTAGGTATCAGTTTTATTTGAAAGTTGTTTACAAAGTACCGCCTTTAATGCGGTAGTCATTGCGATATTTCAGCCTGAACTTACAAAACCTTTGGAAGGCTCTCGTTGTTACTGTATACGACGCCTTAGTTCAAATAAACAAGGTATTTTGAGTCGGTTGGAAGTAGCCGTACAACATTCCTCTGTGAAAGCGTGGGATACTTGTGCCAAGTTAAAGGCACAATTCTCGGACTGTTTTCGAAATTGTTGCTTTGCGAGGCTAGGGTTGTTTTGAAAGTAGTTGCCTTATTATTCGACAACTATTCGAACAGAATTCGATTCGTATTCGTGTGTAATTCAGTGTCGTCCTTACTCGACATGTATACGATTCGTTTTTTATAATTCACTATGCTTACTACCTTAGTTACAACCTTTAAAACGTAGTGTTAGCCCAGCCCACAGCAATTCGGTGCTTGTGCCTGGCAGCCTTGAAAAACAGTCGCACTAGCTCGTTTGAACTCGGGCAGAGTTTACATTTCTTGGCGAAAATAAGTACTAACGCATTAAGAGATAAAGATCACTACATAAAGCAATACATTTGGTTGAGCAAGAATGTAAGAATATCTCAAAGTTTTCTGGAACTTAACAGTTACCAAGATACGAACCGGTGCCACTAATATGTATTTACGGGTGAGTCAACTATCTTGACTGCAGAAGTTCTTGGAGTCACTGAAAGAAGTAATCGTTGTATATGAAGCATCTCTGCAAATTCTCTGTGGAAGGAACAACCATGGCTTTTGGCGGAGATGTCCCTTTTAGGTGCGAAACACTCTAGGGAACCGGGCTGTCATTTGCTGTGATTGCATGCTGTCGGCGTCCCAACGCACGAAAGGTCACACCTAGCTTACCTAACTGGGCACAGGCTTGCGCCAAAGAGATGTGTTCTTCCTATTATTCTTGGAGTGCTAACGAAACCACGCATGAAAATGGAACAAGAGGAAGCGAGCCCTAAACTGCAAGATAGAAAATAAAAAAGTAATATGATAGTAAAAAAGCATCAAACAACAACTGCTACACGGAGAGAAGCTGGTGAATGACAAGAAAGATAGTCAGTAGAAAAGGACAAAATCCCAAAGAAGCCCAGCTTGCACTTCCTTCAGACTTCACACCACTAGAACGAAGCTGCCTTCATGTTTTGCTTAGGTTTTATATTTACTGTATGAAGTTGAAATCTTGCGTACTATGTATTCGTATATTGGGTTTACAAACACTACCTCTGCGGAACATTATCGCACTTAAGGTCTCTCAGTTCTATTTGTTTGTTCATTCCATACGTGGTGGTGCAATGAAGTGCTTTAAAGGAGCGCTTCTTCTATTTGTGGTCAGTATGGTGTTCAAAACGTGACTTCGGTACGCTTTTGGTTGCCATGAAAGCTGTTTCCTTTCGTTTGTTTGATACTGGAGAAAGTAGGCCTACGAGAGAATAACCTACGGCAACGGCAAAGTTGCTTCTTGGCGTGTACATGTTGGGCAGGCTGACCCAGGTGTTGGTCTCCGGGTTGTACTTCTCGGCTGAGAACAACCTGTTGGTACCGTTGAAGCCGCCGATCGCGTAGATGTAGTCGCGGAAGCCGACGCAACCGACTCCGCTTCGTCTGTAGCGCATGCTCGCGATGGCTGTCCACTGGTCGGTTGTCGAGTCGTACCTCTCGGCCGAGCTAAGGCACTCGTGACCGCTGAAGCCACCTGTCACGTACACGTAGCCATCGTGCGTGGTGGCACACGCGTCGCTGCGTTGCACGTTCATGGGGGCGATCATTGTCCACTGCAAAATGCAAGATGATGAAAGAAATCAAGAAAACGTCTTATGCACTTGCTTAAGTCGAACCAAATGTGAAAGTGGCTAGACGTCGCTCCTTTTTGTCTAACCACTTTCTCTTTCGGTTTGGTTAGACTTAACACTTTCGCTTAGTTCACTTAGCCTAACCACTTTGGCTTTCGGTTAGACTAAGGGGAGCGAATCTCTTTTTAATCCAACCTTGTCCCGCATAAGCCGTAACTGGCAGTATTTCCCGAACAGTAAAATAGATGGAACTGTCACATAAAAGTACATAAACATCACTTTTCTGGCGTTTCGAAGGGCGCTAAAAGACTGAGAAACACCTAGAGGGAATAACACGCTCAACTGTGTAGCTTCCCAAGCTGTTTTAGCGCATGCAAGTTCGAAAACACGAGAGCGGTCACGAATGCCACTCTCAAAGTTTTTAAAGCTGCAGAAAAGCAGGTGAAGTGATGTATTTTAGGTTGTGAGAAAAAAAGGCGAGGGCAGCGGCGCTGCGCGGCGGTGCAGAGTTCTACGCTCCGCACGTCCTCTCCCAACTCCAATGCTCTTCTGTGGCCGAGAATCTTGCTTCCTCTGTCCATAAGGTCCACTTGTGGGCTTAGCAATGGACTTTGCTAGGTTGCCACACTGACCCTGGAGCGGTCCTTGAAATCTGCATATTCTTTGACTATTGCACATCTTCTTTCTTCTCTTGTAGACGTCGCGACACCCGTCCTCGCCCTGTCTCACTCGACGTCTTCAACGTCATCATGGTTTATGCCGCACCACGCGAGCACTTCGCTTCATTTTGCTTTATGCTCCACGCACTTTTTAAAGACGCACACGTGAACGCTCACCACTCAGCGCAGCATTGCTGTATAGTTTGACTTTTTTTCCGGGCACAAGCTCTCCCAAATTATTTGTTTTATCTAAAAACTAATTTCTCACATAAAGGCTACATTGTTTCCCCTAATAAACTGTTTCACCACTCCAAACACTCCGGCGGCTATCTTCGTCCTTGTCAGCACTCCGTGAAGACATTGGGACTTTGAATCGGCCTTTTCTGGGCGCCTCGGTAGCGCATGGTGAGGTGTTCCAGCACTTAATTGGAGTTGAAAGCCATGGTAGCTCCAGACTCCAATTTGGATTACGGTATCACATTCACAGGGATATTCTACGAGGTCATCGAGCCACGGTCGTCTCACACAAACGTCTCAAGAATAAAAGATATGCAGATATCTGTTTTAGAGACCGAGAAAGTTTGCCTTCTTTTTAATTTCTTTGGTGAAAGCGCGCTTTCTGTGGGCGAGAAATGTTCTTGATCGAGCACGTCATGGGTTGATTCCACCGCTGTTTGTTTCTTTAGAACACCGTCAACACCTTTACAGTCTAGTCAATAGAATGCCCGACTTGAAAATAAACGTGGAGAATGAACCTGTTTTGTGCCCCGGGGTGCTCAGCCGTACTGTTAAATAAAAGGGAACCCCCCTCCCCACCTACGTATAATTCCATAAAGTTCACTTAAGGAATAAGCTTAATACCGTCTTTGCAATGTCTCAATCTTATTTCTTTCTCTGAATGAATTAGGCTTGCACATTATTGCGATAAATTATTTTGACCTAATATAGACATCCATCGGAGTTAATGGTAATTTAGACTTCGCACCTGGTTTGTTCGGTGGTCAAACTTCTCAGCCGTGTTATGCCTGTGCCGACCGTCGTAGCCGCCCATCACATATATTATCTCGTTCAGCACAGCAACGCTTACGTAGCACCTGAAAAAGAGGCCATATAAAAAAAAACTTCTATTATTCTTGCAGTATCGGTAAATTCTAAAGAAACCTCGTTGTAGCTGCAGGATTGACTGCATGTACACCAAAGCTTGCAGTATTTGATATTCAAGCTGACGTCAATAGACTTCAGCTTAAACATCAAAATACTAACTTCACGACAGCTACAAACCACACAAATATTTAAAACGAGAGTCTTGACCACAGAAACGTGCCAACAATCTGCACTGAGTTCGCAAGAACCAGTGAAGTTTTCTCTAAGCGTGACAGGCTTCTACATCCGCTTTTCACAGAGGAAACAACTATGTCACACAAAATAAAACAGCGGAATTATAGTTTAAGAAATGTGGATAGTACATCTATTTAGAAATTGTTATAGGACGAAAGTTAGACGTGTCTACAACGAGGAAGCTGAACATTTTTTGCGTGTTGTGTTGTATATAGGGCGAAGAAATGATGCTATAGCATCAAAAGGTAATGTCAGGCGGAATACTACCAGCAGCTCAAAACATGAAGAGCTTAGGTCAAGAGAAAAGCACGCATGAAATGAGAATTCACAAGACGAGCGTAGACTAGCTGTCACAACTCGACATTTAAACAATGGTTCTCTAACAGAAACAAAAAGGCAGAACCCCCGTACAGTGCCAATTGATCATATTGACGCAAGGTAGGCTGGCAACTATAGTGGTTAACATCTCAGGAGGATAACAAAGTAGTTCTGTGGGCGCGTGCTCTGGTGTTCGTGCTTTTGGCCTTTGGTCACAAAAGTAAACGCCCTGTATTTGTGCCTGCGTCCCTGTGCCTTTGTGACATTTTCTGGTAGAGGTGCTGGGTACGGTAGATGATACGGTCCCCAGAGAGCACTCCTGACGCAAGCCCATCGAGTAGCTCAGCCGAACTTACCCCTGTGCACGTACGTTCCAGCCGTCGTCTCAAGGGACTAGAGCCACAGCACCAAGCACCACCTAACGTCACCGCGCCAGCACCAGTGCACCCGGTTGGCAGCCAGCCCAAGACGACGAAGACATTTCATGAAGCTGCTTTTGAAGATGCCGAAGACTGGCTCGAGCATTTCGACCACGTCGCCGTCATCAACGATTGGACCCCAGAGCGTAATCTACGCTATGTGTACTGCTTTCTCGAGGACGCCGCGAAAACGTGGTTTGAGAACCATTAAACAACGCTTACGTCACGAGATGAGTTTCACCGGCAGTTCCTCAAGGCCTTTGCCCGAGAGGATAGGAAAGAGACAGCGGAGCGTGCTATAGAGGCAAGGGTTCAAGGCCCTAACGAAAGAAAGGGTGACAACTTACATATAGGACATGGATCAGCTTTTCAGGCGTGCGGAGCCCTCAATGACCGAATCCAAGAAAGTCGATCACTTAATGCGTGGTGTTAAAGAAGAGATTTTTGCGGGCCTGATTCCAAACCCATCTGTGACACTTGCCGAGTTCAACGAGGAAGCCACTGCCATGGAGAGGGCCCTTCAACAGCGTGCCAGGCAGAATAACCGGGGGTACATCCAAGTGAGGTCACTTCTGTCCCTCTCGGCAATGACATCAGCGCTTTGCGAGAGCTCATCAGAGCTCTCATTAAGGAAGAGCTACAAAAGTTGCAGGTGACTGCTTCAACTGTAGAGCAGCTCTCCTTTACGGAGATGGTACGCGCCGAGCTACAGCAAGCCGTTCACACTCCCGCACAGTCCGAGGCGCCACAACAGAGGCAATGCGTCGAAATGAGCTACGTGGAAGCAGTCTGACGTCCTCCGTAGCGCAGTTAACGCAGCGTGTTTTATCCTAACGAGCGGCGCGCTCAGCAAATGGAGGTAGGCTTCCGTCCTCGCAGCCCGCCGTTGATCGCCGTTGCACGACGGAGCAAGAGTGACATCTGGTGTACAACCGACCACAGGCCCCTTTGCTTCCACTGCGGGGAAGCCGGACACGTCTACCGAACATGTAAATACCTCCGTGTGGGTCTCCATGGATTTCCGCCTAATGCCCCTCGTCCACGACCTGACGAGCGACCACTGGAAATAAAGAGCTTCATCTCGAATCGACGCAGTATCGAACATTGGTCGCACGAGCCCCGCTCGTCGTCGCCTGCTCGCTACAGGTCACCGAGCCTAGCATACTCACGCGATGCTCCGAGACGCCGTTCACCCAGTCCTACAAGTCAGAAAAACTGAGTTCAGCGACCACTGGAGGTGAGGCCACTGACACTGACTCTACGGAAGATCCTCCACTACGACGATAGCGACGGCAGCAAAAAAGTGTACAGACGCAGTCAAACGTGGTACGAAGAGTTGTGACATCAAACATTGTGGTAACCGTGGACGACGAAGAAGTAATGGCACTAATCGACACTGGAGCAGACACGTCCGTTATGAGCATGAGTCTTGCCTGCAGGCTGAAGAAGGTTTCTACCAAGTGGGCTGGGTACACCAGGAGGCCATCTTCTCACTCCAGTGGGACGGTGCACAACGCGAGTCGGTATTCATGGATTTAGGTATCTAGGAGAATTCGTAATACTGCCTATTTGCTCGAGGGACCTTATTCTCGGACTTGACTTTCTGCACAATAACGGAGCCATGATTTACTTGCAAGGGTCGCAGTTGACATTTCCTACGGCACACGCTTTGGCGCGCAACCCTCACGACAGTTACGTCGATGCTTTGAGAATTGTTGACGATAACCTCACGTTACCGCCGAAGAGTAGCGTGTTGACTTTGCTAACCTGCGACGTTTTTGATGAATTCAACGACAATGAAGGTGTTGCAAAGGCAAATATCTCGCTGCTGCTCAAACGAAACATCTGCATAGCCCGATGCCTTGTTAGGGTAGAGAATAAACGCTCTCGAGTCCTGCTGATCAACTTCAGCAATGAGTTTCAGCATGTCCCTGGAGGAACCACTGTCACTTTTCTCACTGAAATTGCCGACTTTTCCCATGTAAGCGCATTGAATACGACTTCACCGCATGCAAAATCGTGTGCTGACCGGGGCAGCCACATTCACGTTAATCCAGACTTGCCAAAATCACGAAAACAGTGGCTGCTGAACCTTGTGACGGAATTCTCGGACTGCTTCTCCACAGCATCTAAAGTTTAACGTACTACCGTTACAAAACACCGCATTGTTACCGAGGAGTCGGCGCGGCCTCTTCGCCAACAACCATACCGTGTGTCGCCGAAGAAAGAGAGGTGATTAAGCGTCAAGTACAAGAAATGCTGAATGATGACGTCATTCAACCCTCGACCAGTCCGTGGGCGTCACCTGTTGTCCTAGTAAAGAAAAGAGACAACAGACTGCGCTTCTGCGTCGACTACCGACGGCTTTACAAAGTCACAAAACGCGACGTTTACCCCTGCCACGGATTGATGATGCCTTAGACCACCTACGCCATGCCCAGTTCTTTACATCATTAGATCTCAAGTCAGGGCACTGGCAAATTGAAGTTGACGACGGCGACCGTGAAAAAACGCATTCGTGACTCCCGACGGGCTCTACGAATTTAAAGTGCTGCCTTTCGGTCTCTGTTCCGCTCCCGCCACATTTCAACGCATGATGGACACTGTACTTGCTGGAGTAAAGTGGCAGGTGTCTTGTATACTTGGATGATGTTGTGTTTTCAAGCACGTTTGACGAACATCTTTACAGAATCAAAAGTGTCCTCACTGCAAAAAGGAGAGCAAACCTTACTATCAAGCCCGAAAAGTGCTACTTTCGCTATCAGGAACTCAAGTTTTTCGCCCACGTGAAGAGCCCGGGGGGTATTCGACCAGATCCGGAGAAGTTGGCTGCCGTTGCCGATTTCCCTTGTCCTAGAGACAAGAAGGCTCTTCAGCGATTCCTCGGACTCTGTGCCTACTACCGCCGTTTTGTCGAAGTATATTAAAAAATTGTGAAACCTCTTTCAAGACGGCCAGATGTACCCTTCGTATGGACGGAAGAACAACGACAAGCCTTCGTAGAGTTACGCAATCGATTGCAGACAGCCCCAGTGCAGGCACAATTTGACGATACTGCCGACACTGAGATTGACACGGACGCCAGCCACGTAGGAATTGGAGCCATTCTTGTTCAATGACAGGACAGCGCAGAGCGTGTGATCGCTTACACGAGCCGCAGTCTCACAAAAGCAGAGGCTAACTACTCTACCACCGAAAAATAGTGCCTAGCAGTCGTTTGGGCCATTAGCAAGTTTTGACCCTAGCTATATGGCAGGTCATTTCGAGTTGTCAGTGACCACCATTCGCTCTGCTGGCTTGCCAATCTACGGAATCCATCAGGCCGCCTCGCCCGCTGGAGCCTGCGCTTTCGAGAGTACGACATAACGGAGGTCTACCAATCAGGACATAAGCATACAGGTGCTGACTCTCTATCTGTCTTGTGCTCCCATTTCCCCGACGTCGTCTGACACTGAACACGATTTACCGTTTCGTGGCATCATCGATGTGGTCTGGATGGCTGAGCTTCAACGTGAGGACACTGAGCTACTACCTGTCATCCAGCATCTTCAAGGAGAAGATTTTATCGTCCCACGCCGGCTCTCATATGTATTAACATCGTATTGCCTGCGAAACAATGTTCTCTACAAGAGAAATCTTCAAAGCAGCCAGGAAACCTTTCTCCTCGCCGTTCCAACGACACTGCGCGAGGAAGTTTTGCAGGCGTGCTACGACGTTCCTTCTGCCGGTCACTTAGGCTTTGCTAGGACATTAGCGCGCATACGACAAAGGTACTTCTGGCCACGGCTTTATTCGTTCTTTCAGCGCTATGTCCGCACCAGCCGTGACTCTCAGAGGCGTAAAGTTCCACCCGCAAAGCCCGCTGGCTTCCTCCAACCTTTAGATTAATCTCGAGCACCGTTTTAGCAAGTGGGAATGGATCTTCTTGGTTCCTTCCCCACTTCATCCTCAGAAATTAAGTGGATAATCGTCGCAACTGATTATCTGACTCGCTATGCAGAAACCAAAGCTGTGCCAAGTGGAACTGCAGTTTAAGTCGCCAGATTCTTCGTCCACGACATTATTTTGCGTCATGGTGCACCTGCCGTTTTCACAACCGATCGCGGAGCAGCATTTACGGCAGAGTTATTGCGACAAGTCATTGAGCTGACGCACACTAACCACCGGAAAACAACAGCTTATCATCCCCAAACGAACGGCTTGACGGAGCGGTTAAACAAAACAATCACCGACATGCTATCTATATATGTTGATGTAGACCACAAAAGGTGGGATGAAATTTCGCCGTACGTCACGTTTGCTTATGATACCGCTGTGCAAGAGACCACAAACCTAACACCATTCGAGCTTGTTTATGGCTGCCGCGTTACAACACCGTTAGACGCTATGCTCCGCGTAGGCCAGGACACTAGCGGAAACGACAGCGTTGACGACTTCGTTGGGAAAGCCGAGGAAGCCCGCCAGCTTGCACGGAACTGCAATCGCACGCAGCAAGATGCCGACGCTCGCCGTTACGACCAAGGCCGAAGGAACGTCCACTATCAACCAGGTGACTATGTATGGGTGTGGACACCAGTTCGACATCGTGGGCTTTCGGGAAAGCTAATGCGACGCTAGTTTGACCCTTACGAAGTTGTGCGCTGCCTCAGTGACGTGAATTACGAGGTGGTTCCTCAAAGCTCGGATACCAGTTTAAACCGAAGACGTCCACGTCCAGAAGTAGTCCATGTAGAACGGATGAAACCGTACCACGCCCACGAGTTATGAACTGTTCGAACTTTTTTTATTATCCACAACAGCGCGGGCTTATGTGTTTCTTTCGTTGACGTGGCCATCTTTTTTTATGACCATCTCCAGCATCTTAGTCATTCGACCGAGACGGTCACTCTTGAAAGGGTGAAATTGACGCAAGGTAGGCTGGTAACTATACTGGCCAACATCTGACGAGGATAACGTAGTAGTTTTGTGGGCGCGTGCTCTGGTGTTCGTGCTTTTGGCCTTTGGTCACGAAAGTAAACGCCCTGCTTTTGTGCCTGCGTCCCTGTGCCTTTGTGACACTATGCGAAGCACGAATGAGGAAAGTTCATATGTCACAAAATCAGCACAGCTTTACGAGGTGGAGGCCAATTAGTACGTACATTACTTCCATGTCAGGATTATCATGTTAGGACGTGTCATTTACCCTCGTCATCACTTCACGTCCCTTCATGCCAAATTTGGTACCTGTGGAGCTAGTGAAACAGCCGCGACGTGCTATGAGGGTAGCATGTAGTCTAATGTAGTCTAGTTTTACATGACACGCATGACATGATTATCATGTTTGGACGTGTCATTTGCATTCGTGGTCCATTCACCTCACGTATTACCAAATTTGGTATATGTGGAACTAGAAAAAAAAAACGCGAGCACTCTATGAGCATAGCATGTGGTCATGTTTTACATTACATGCATTTCATAATTATCAAGTTTGGACACGTAACTTACCTTCGTCGTTCATTCCCGTAACGTTATACCAAATTTGGTATATGTGGAGCTGGCAAAACGGCCGCGAGCGCAACATGAGCGTGGTATGCTGGCATGTTCTTACATAAAACGCATCTCATGATTATCATGTGTTCACCCGTCAAATACCTTCTTAATTCATTCACGTGACGTAATACTAAACTTGGCATATGTGAGGCTAGCGAAACGGCCGCGAGTACATCATGAACGTGGCACGTTGTCATGTTCGTACGTGACACGAATGTCATAATTTTCTGTTAAGGTCTGTCGCTTGAGTTCGCTATGCAGTCATGTCATACCATACCAGTTTTGCAACATGTCACTTGAACAAAACCCCCGCAAGAGCAGCAAGATTCGGAAATCAAAATCATGACATTCATGACATACATATGATTTTCACTTTGTGACTAGTCACGCATAATCGTCATACAGTTATGTTATGCCATATTATTGATAACATTAATGAAATGGTCAGGAGAGCTAAACGTCGTAGGCGGCTGTAACGATAGATAGACAGATAGATTGACAGATAGATAGATAGATAGATAGATAGATACGCTCAATGTCGCCGATGTTCGCTAATAAATGCTTTGCATTTAAAAGAAGGCGCACGACAGGAACAAACAATTATACGCAGGGCGAGCATGAACAACTGAGACAACTCTTCATCGTAAGTTAGCAGCTTGCTCTTTTCGTAAACGCAGCAGCGGCAGCGAGCAAATTGACCTTTCTGCTCTCTAGAACCACGAGTTTTATAAGGACACGCGCAGAAGAGACCATGCTCCGTAGATGCGCGGTCTCATAGAAACGCGTGAGTCGAGAACCTTTCGAGCGCGCCTAACCCTTGACCTTCCAGCCATTTCACCACTAGTTCTCAGGACCACTATAGAATAGATGATGTACATAGAAGCTCGCCGTTAGCGAGCTCGACAACGTACGCTCCGTTGCCTAATTTCGCGCAGCGCGCTGTGGAGCAAGAGGTCGCAGATTCAGAGCCTGGCAAGAAAACTTGTTCTTCTCGTTCTTTCCTTTGCAATCTAGTGGTGTTTATTTTACAGCGTCATATACGGGACGAAAATACGTCAGCGGAGCCATCGTGAAATGTGGTATAAAATCACTTTCTGTTAAAAACCTTAAACATGCGCTGCCTGCAAGAACTTGCGACAGCAGCCAATAGATCATCATTGTCGCTCTATAATAATGAATAACGTGACCTTCACACGAAAAAAAATTGTAAATACCGTAACTACTTTATTTTCGCTGGTGCCTTTGGCGTCTTACGAGAGACAATGACGAACGCCTTTCAAAATTTTTGCGGTGCTGTACTTATGGCAAGGTCTCACAGATACGGTGCCAAAACTGCTCAAACCAACTTTAAGTCACGTCAACTTTAAATGCTAATTACTGCTTGACACGAACGGCCGGTTTTGGCGACCCCGCTTTACGGCAATGAACGGGCGCCGTACTTCCCCACTGACCGTGGGAACGGCTGTCGCATTAAAGGCAGCCGAGAGGTTCAGAATAGGGTGCTCTTCTTTGAACGTCACCGCCGACGTTTGATCCTTTTGTAACTGTGGCAGCGTCTGCAAGGTTGTGGAAGGCCGCGATGTACCCCGCACAAGGATTACACTTCGGGACGCACCGGCTGAGAGCCAAACAGTCTGACCATTTCCCACGGATAAACCATGGGAAAACCTCTGGTGGCCAAGTCGTATGACAACACCCAGACAGGTTGTCACTCTCGCTAGTTGAGGACCCACTCCTAATTAAACAGGGGTGGGGTCAATATAATTTTTGGGGCGGAGTTTCCATCAATGAAACGCGCGTGATTGGACCCATGTAGAGGTCTCTCGTCCCCAAGGAAGAGAGCGAGGAGACACGAGGGGGATTTAAGCGCAGGATTTTGCCCTGCTAGGTAGACTAGTCGCTGACCAACATGGTGTAGAAACAGATCAACGAGCATTTCTCCTAGAAGATTTAGTGTGGCTCTGTATCGGCTGGCCACCTAAAATTAGCCGTTCTTCTAGTTGTGACGGGATATTAACGTCTGCAACGTAGACATCGGGACTTCGCCTCGAATAGCTCAACCTGCTCGAAGTCGCCTGCAAGCACTAGCCTCCCGGAGCCACCAGCGTTGCAACACCGCCGACATCGCAGTCGTGCCAGAACTCTCTTCCACTTCTCGCATCCGATCATCGGGGACGCAACGCTGCCGGTCATCACACGTATGCCTTCACCTGTTTATATCTTCGAACTTTCTCCTCCGTCGTTCTATTGTTGTTAGTTTGTGTAGTTTGTAATAGTTCTCTCTCGTATGCTGATTTATTGTTTTTTTATATATTTGTCAGTTGTATCAAGTGTTGATGTATTTTGTTAGTTGTATTGAAGTGTTGTACTAGATCCCATCTGCTGCAATATCACTAGAGTAGAGTTTGTTTTGTTTTCTCACGTCTCTGATCTCGTCACTGTCTCTGCTTGCGTACGGAACGAACTAACCTGCTGTCATTTCCGTCGCCGACTTTGCACTGGCGACGCTAGAGTGGCAGCTTGTAACACTGCTTCAGGGAAGACATTACGTGGTCGTCGTGCTTTAATTATTAGTTTTGTGCTAAGCAAACACAAAATCACAGTAATGAAAAACAAATAATTATGCAAAGACTGATCAGCGCAGTCGCGGGACGCTTTATTAACAACGCTGAAAGTGGTACTGTTTAAGGGGCCAGTCAACAGGCTCCAAAACGCGCAGGATAAGCTCGCGCATTTTTCCTGCGCGTGACCAACCTCCTTCAACGCGCAGTGACGTCAACTCGACGATCGGCGACGTGACGTACTACGCAGGTCGTCGATTGGTCTACACCGGGTAACAATAAAGAATAATTCAGTCAACGTCGCCGATTGCCGAGTTCACGTCACTGCGTGTTGAAGAAGGCTGGTCAGGTGTACGAAAGATGCGCGAGCTTTTCCTGCGCGTTCCGGAGCCTGCTGACTGGCCCTTTGAGGAGGTTTACAGAACGTGGGCATCATAAATTGTGTTTCTATAGGGCAATCAGCTTTCAAGTATGTGCTGAGACTTGACAAAACCGCGGCTAATCTGTAGTCGGCGCTCCTGAGAATACCTCGAACCTAATATTACAGCCAAGACTACGCACTGAAAGTTGTATTACATTCTCAAAATCAACTATTTCTCTTCTTTGGAAAACTGCTATATTACTCAAAAATAATAGCGTCATAGGTACAAGTATCACGCCATCGGCTGATTTGAGCATGGCACTCAGGGTTTATGGGGCCGCCGCTCCACGTCGTGACATGTCCACGCGAGCGCGCTCGATCACATAGAAAAGGCGTTCTTCATAAAAAGAAAGAATAAAGTACTAAATCTGGCGAGGCACGTATGACGTACTTCCTACCCCCATTTCATGCCTTCAGGCTTAGCTTTCAGCGCTTTCGTCGGGGGAAAGAAGAGAGGAAGCAATTGTACGGGCACGCAAATCTGTAACTCCGCTCGCACTGGACGCGCTCTAAATATTTTTCCAGCGGTTCATTTGGGAGGTAATAAGCTCATTTAGGCCACTCAAAAAGTGTTGCAGAGATTATTTAGTAAACAAACCTTGTCTGACGAAAGCGTTTCTAAGCATCTCTTTATAATGCCACGTTTCTTCCTGACGTTTTGTTATCACCCGGTTACACTGTGCGTAATTTTGAGCCCAGACCACGCCTGCGTGTTCGAGAGGCTTTGGGACCGAAGTATAGATTACAGATTGTTCTACAACCTGCGCGGCCACTAGCGATAACGCTAGAATATTCGACGACTCATGTATAAATGCTGACGTGCTTCACCGATTCGCAGTTTATCCACAGCAAAACAGTTAAAACAGAACAGTTTTACGACAACTGACGCTCTGTTCGCAGATATCGGTGCCAGTGGGTATCGCTGTAATCTTACTTTTCAATTGTTGGCCACAATTTCGGACCAAACAAACAGTTTTATCTTCAATATGTAGCCTGTTCCCTTCGTCCAGGTGACGACTCCGTGACATCTGGTGGAAGTGCTGCTCCTTTCTTCTATGGGACACCCCCTTCAAGCCATGAACCTAGCCCTCGTCACAGAGAAGACCCCGACGCCAGCCACGGGCAGCCACTTAGCCGCAAGAAACAAGGCCTGCCACTGGAGTGCGGGCTTCTACCTAAGAGAACTCTAAAGCCAAAGGCGTTGATGACGTCCTTGACGACAATGCCAGCGCCTGCGCCACCTTCACCGCTCCTGCTCCGGCAACCTAAGGATTCGCCAACTTTCCGCGGTGCACCGCTTGAAGACCCGGAAAACTGGCTCGAAAAGTTTGACCGAGTCACCGCCGTCAACGAGTGGACCGATGAACACAAGCTTCTGCATGTCTATTCCACTTTAGGAGACACTGCTTGGACCCGGTTCGAGAATCAAGAGTGAAACCTGGCAACGTGGGACGTTTTTCAGGCCAGGTTACTTGCCACGTTTGCAGGTGTGGTCCGCAAGGAACTGGCTGAAGCCCTCCTAGAAACCCACGTGCAGCTGCCAAACGAGAACGTGGCGCTCCTCACAGAAGAGACTATCAGAGTTTTGTCACGCCGACCCCGAAATGCCTGAGGACAAGAGAGTCCACCTCCTTATGCGAGGAGTTAAGCAGGTGCTTTTTGGGGACTGATGCAGGTCTTTGCGAGCAGCATCCAAGAATCGGTTTCATAAGCGACGACTATAGAAACGACCCTTGAAATGCTCACATGACAACTCAACCACTGCTCGGCGCCAGTCACTGCAGAGATCCAGCCACTCTGCTCCGACATCTGCGTGAAACCACAAGAGCCGTAGCGAGTGAAGAACTTCGCCGCATGTCTCCTTCGTGGCAGCGTGAGATTTTGTCAATCGCAGAGGTTGTCAGAGAACAAATTCCGAAAACGCTGCACATGTCTGAGCCTGGGCACCTGCAACCCCAAGCCATGAGCTATACGCTGCTGCTGCCTGACGACACGCTCCACCCCCACGTCCACGTCAAGAGGTAGCACCATCCAATTTTAGTGGCCAGACACCGCTGACACCACCACCGGCGGCACGCCACTCACCTGCCCCCAACTCTACGCACATTGAAAGACCGACGTTTGGCGCGCTCCTGATAACCACTCACTCTGCTACCACTGCGGAGAAACTGACCATACATACCGCCGCTGCCTGTACCGCCAAATGGGCCTACGCGGCTTCGCCATCAATGCACCACCCCCGCGGCACGTTGAGCGACCACGCGATATTGCTGAGCGCCTGATTACAACACAACGGGCACGTCGATGTTCTTCCCGTTCAACCTCACCGATGACAACAGCAGAGTAGCCCCAAGAAAGGCCGTTCTGGGAGCCCATATTCGGAAAACTAAGAGCAGCAACAAATGGAGGTTTGGTTGCTGTACGAAGAACTACCGAAGATTCTCCGCTGCTGACGACGTGACGACACGTTAACACGCTTCAAGCCAGACAAAGACCTGATGTAGAAACTTTCCGGTCTGAAAGAGACCTGACGATGCTGTGTGGAAGCGGTGGAGTAAACCGACGTAGCTGTGACCCGACGCCACGATCAAACCACAACGCAAGACAGTAAATTAGTGACCTTGACGTAATATTTTACGGCCACAACGCCAACGCTCTTGGCACTGGAGTTCACTATTCTTTCATCAGTGGCCTTTTCGCGACGGAGTTAAAGAAAGTGAAGACTGCTCGGCAAGCCCCTGAAATACGCTCCGCTGGGGGTCATCTACTAGCTCCGGCTGGGGATCAACAGCAAAACTCACCATCAATAACCGGACTTACGCCACCAGCTTTTCAATTCTGCGGCACTGTTCCAGGGATGTGATACTTGAGATGGACTTCTTAAGGGGAGATGCTACTCGAGGACACCTTTTTAAATATTCACCCTAGAGTAATGAAACTTGAGTTTATGCTGATTTCGAATATATAATTAGTTGTCTTGCAAGTTACACACTTTTAGCTCTGCAACATGACAAAGTGAAAACCTTAGTGCTTCCCCCACCTCTTTTCATCTCTAAAATTCTGTAATTTTTAGCATTCGTAGTTCATAATGATTCAAATAACGTGTAAAGTGCAAATAACTAGTTAGGAAGCAAATACAAAACATGTAATACGCGTAAAAAATAATAGTCTTAAAAAGTCCACATTTCACCTACCGTAGTAAAGGTATACAAACAATGCTTTTATTATACAATAAAATATTAAAATTCAAACTAGATAGTTGCATTTGTGATACTTTGCAAAATATTTGGGCAAAAGTTCATGCAGATCCAAACACTAGAATTGCGCAAAAAAAGGGCCACATTGGAAAAAATAGCAAAATTTGTGTTTTGAGAAAAACGAGTTTTAAAGTTAAAATTGAGATTTTATTTATGCAAGATATCATTAAATCAGATGAAATTTGCGCACCAAAAAGAACAATTTTTCTTGTAGTGGCCACTGCTACTAAAATACGCCAGCACCATGAGTTTGTCCCTCTCGGCTTTTTCAAGCCGACTCCTCACAAACATTTTGCTCACAGACAGGGCCATGAAACAGATGCCAACTTCCGCACTATCTGGCAGAGCCTTGTGCCCACTTCAAGCTAGGAAGAAGTTCGAGAGGGCTGCGAAGTCCAAACTAAATCCAGTGCCATGCCATTTCGCAGCCATGTTTGTGCCACGTCGTACAAAATGGCAAGGTCGTCCCTGCTAAGTTCTCTCAATGCGAGCTCTTTCGGCCTCGCAAGATTAGCGCTGACGTCATCCATTGCTGCATCACGAACTTTCCGGCCGTCGGATGTGAATAACGTTTGAGGCATTGGCTTTTGCAAGCCAGCAAATTAACTGCCGCAAATCGGACCAGCTGCTCGTAGCCTATCCCTACTGAGCACGCTGCACAACGGCTTTCACTTGCGAGAAATGCTTTTTTTCATTCATAACGGAGATAATTACACGAGAAAAGCATTGTTCAGCTGCGCTGCTCGACAAGACATGGACCCCGTAAACAAGTTTCACAGCACACGCAGGCGCGCAGCAGCCAATGGCGGTCTCCGATTCGTACCATATGATAAGCCAGTCGCGGCGCTCGAAAATTGTGCAGAAGAGTGCTTCTTTTCATTATTTCTTGTGCTGCATCAGCGAGAGAAACTGTTGGTATTTGAAGAGTGAGGCTTGACCATTCGACTCATGCGATCAACAATGGCGAGCGGCGACGCATTAACGGTGGCAAGGTGCTTGAAGACTGCACACTTTGGACCTTCTAACAGGTAGCTTGTGCTCTTTAGATGCAATTTAAAGTATTTCCAGTTAGGTCTCGGCCTGTAATATTTTTTGCATAACAGTAGAGATAATAATCTTATGAAAACATGCGAAAATGAAAAAATCGGCAATTTTGAAAAAAACTCGCGTTTTTCGACCCGAATCTGTCCTCAAGTCAACACGGCGCAGTCATCGACGTAAAGTCTGAGGCAATAATGCTATCCACACGAAACGCACTTCCACCACAGAAGCCGTCAAACAGGCATGCCCTGAATTTACTGGACGTCCAAGTGACCGTTCCTCTTAGCTCGAGCGTCAGCATTTCTGTCGGCACTGAAGAATCAGCAGACATGCCCGGCATCGTTGAAGACGACCAGCACCTGTTGACCAACCGCAAAATTTGCGTCACCAGAGGAATAGCGGAGCTGTGGCGAGGTAACGCAAGAGTGATGCTCACCAACTTCAGCGACGAGTACAAGCACGTGAGCAAAAGTACGGCGGTTGCTTACATCAAAGAAATATTGAAAGCCAGCATTGCTTTCGCCTTCATCGATTCTGCTGAATGCAGTCCAATAACTTAAGCGCTTCAACCAGTTTTCAACGTTAATCCGAGCCTTTCGACGCATGAACATTGCAAGCTTATAAGCCTGCTCCTGAAATATATGAACTGCTTTTCTCATCGTCAAGAATTCGACAGACTCCCGCAGCGAAGCATCCGATCGTAACAGAAGAAAGTGCCAGGACACTCCGTCAAAGCCCGTACAGAGTACGCGAGGCCATAAAGAAAGAAGTCGCCGAAATTCTACGCGACAGTATCATTCAGCCTTCAAGGAGTCCATGGGTGTCACCGGTGGTGTTAGTGAAAAAGGACAGAGCTCTACGCTTTTGCGTCGACTATCGCCGCCTGAACAAAATCGCTAAGAAGGACGTGTACTCGCTCCCCCGGATAGAAGATGCCCTAGATCGACTTCACAATGTGAGGTAGTTTTCATCAATGAACCTGAAGACCGGCTATTGGCAAATCGACGTCGATGCGAGAACCGATAAAAAACCCCTTCATAACACCACATGGCCTGTTCTAGTTCAAGGTCATGCCTTTCGGTCTTTGCTCGGCACCTGCGACATTCTAACGAGTCATGAATACAGTCCTGGCTGGCTTGAAGTGACAGAATTGCCTCGTTTACCTGGAAGACACCATGGTGTTTTCGTCGAGCTTCAACGAGCACCTCCACCATCTCGAATCTGTACTTCAAACAATCAGGAGCTCTGAAGTAACCCTAAAGCCAGAGAAAAGCCGCTTCATGCAAAAGAGCTCCTGTTTTTGTTCACTTGATCAGTAAGACTGAGTACGCCCAGACACACAGAAAACAGCGGCCATCACCACCTTCCCGCCACCTACCGACAAAAACGCCGTGCGCCGATTGCTCGGCTTGTGCGCTTAATACGGATGCTTCGTCAAAGACTTCTCCCACATCCCTGAGCCACTAAAGCACCGATGTCGATTTCATGTAGAAAACGGCTCAAATTTAAGCATTTGAGAAACTGAAACGACACCTGCAAGCACCGCCGCTACTTGCACTATTTGAAGAATATGCCAAAACAGAGTTACACACCAACGCAAGCAATGTAGGACTCGGCGCCGTCCTTGAGCAAATGACTAATGGCCTGGAAAGGGTTATCAGTCATGCCAGATGGTTGCTATCCAAGGCGCCGAGGCCATCTATTCCACAACAGAAAAGGAGTGCCTGGCTATCATCTGGGCAATGTCAAAATTTTGCCCTTATCTCTAGGCAGGCCTGTCAATGTTGTGAGCGACCAAAATGCCCTCTGTTGGATATATAACTTGAAGGAACCCTCAGGTCGCCTCGCGCAGTGGAGCCTAAGACTTCAACACTTCGATATTACCGTCGTGTACAAGTCTGGAAGAAAACACTCTGACGCCGACTGCTAGTCTCACGCTCCCCTCAATCCACCACCACAGGACGACCAGGAGGATGAGTACTTCTTGGGAACCATAAGTGCCAACAACTTAGCCGAGCGACAGCAAGCCGACCCGGAACTTAGAGGGCTAGTGGAATACCTCAAGGGCTGAACCAGTGTTCGCCTAAAAGTCTTCAGGCGAGGACTGGCGTCATTTTCTCGAAGATTAATGTCCTGGTGAATAACAACTTTCCTCCGGTCCGATCAAGCTACCTTATCACTGTACCTTCGGCAATGTGACCGGAAATTCTGCAGGCCTTGCATGACGACGCAATGGCGAGCCACCTTGGTTTTTCCCACGCGCTACCGAGAATACAAGAAATTACTACTGTCCCCGCCTTGCCACCGACGTCGCTCATTACTTGAGGACATGCCGGGACTGCCAGTAACGCAAGATTCTACCGACAAGGCAATCAAGTTTTCTGCGGTCCACCGAACCACCTCGCCAAGCGTTCCAGCAAATCGGTAGGAAATTACTTAGGCCGTTCTCAATGTCGGCACTCGAAAACAAATGAATCATCGTAGCTACAGACTACCTTACCCGCTACCTTGAGATAAAAGCCCAGTCCAACGTTAGGGCATCAGAGGTAGCTAAATTCTTCGTCGAAAACATCTTCATGTGTCACGGCGCTCCGGAGGTTCCCATCACCGATACAGGTACGTCATTTACCGCTGAGCTAACCCAAGTGATTTTGGTATACAGCCTGACAAGCCATCACCGTACGACAGCATACTACCCACAGACCAATGGCCTCACCGAGTGCCTAAACAACACTATCGCCGACATGCTGGCCATGTACGCCGACGTCGAATACAAGACATGGCATGCCATCCTTCCGCAGGTGACCTTCGTATACACCACCACCGTACAAGAAACGACGTAGATGACGCTGTAGAAGTTGGTCTACGGAAGAACCCCAGCAACAACGCTCGGCGACATGTTACTTATCGCCACCAACGACGAAACCTTGGTGTGAATGGGTACGTTCAGCGCGCCGAAGAAGCACAACAACTCGCCCGTCTCTGCATCAAGAACCAACAGATGAACGACAGCCGTCTTTACAATCTTTGATGACGCTTGTGCAATACCAGCCCAGGGACGTGTTTGGGTATGGGCGCCGATACGCCGACGTGAACTCCGTGAAAAACTTCTGCAACTCCATTACGAGGTTGCCCCGACGGCATCAGCAACTCTATACGGCGCCGTGCATGGCCTGAACCATCCATGTCACGCACCTCAAACCGTTTCGCGCGCGTTAACATAGCTAATGACTGTATTATTTGTTGTTTCTTTATGATTATGTTTATTTCTTGTACCTATTTGTTGTACTTTTTTGCCTTAATGCTTATTTTTGTTTAAAACATCGAGGCGATGTCTTTTTTCAGCCCCGCCGTGGTGGTATAGTGACTTAAGTATTCGGCTGCAGACCCGCAGGTCAAGGGATTGAATCACGGTTGTGGCGGCTGCATTTTCGATGGAGGTGGAAACGCTGTAAGCACGTGTGCTCAGATATAAGTGCACGGTAAAGAACACCAGGTGGTCGAAATTTTTTGCGCCCTCCACCACGGCGTCTCTCAAAATCTTATCGTTGTTTTGGGACGTTAACCTCACCTATCATGCCTTTTTTAAAAGGGGGGTATTGCCACGTTCCTTCCCCAAGTTTTCTTATTGCGTGGTTACACCGTACGTAATTGTCAGCGCAGACCGCACCTGCAGTGTTTCAGAGGTCTCGGGACTTAATGATATGTGAGATTTAACTTCCCGAAACTAACATATTGTCGCGACGTTAAAGCATAGGTCTTGCCGCAGAGATTGAGACACCAGAAGTAGGTCAGTTCTTTTATTAGAACGCGCAAGAGAGTTCTTCTTTTTCATACATTTCCTTGTACTTCATAGCACATGCACAACTACCATTGTCTTTCTTTTTTACAAGCACGTGACATTTGCCCCCCACACCCTAAGAAAGAAGCATCGTTCCGATGCGCGACTTAGGCGCTGTGCTAGGCGTATGAAGTGGTCGCGTCAACTGGATAAATACGGTTTCATAAGCACGACGTGTACGAGTTCGGGTAAATGCTTTTGGCGCTTAGAACTACAGTCAGTGTGGGGAACAACTTCATAGTTCACGTCGTTCAAGCGTCGCGTGACGCTGTATGGGCCAAAGTACCGTCTTAGCAGTTTTTCCGACAGTCCACGTCGACGTATCGAAATCCAGACCTAGACCTTGTCGCCTGGTGTGTAGCTTATAAACTTGTGGCGAGGGTCGTACCGTTGTGCATCTTGATACTGTTGATGACAGATGCGCACACGCGCGAGCTGTCTGGCTTCCTCGGCGCGCTGAGTGAACTCTTCGGCGTCTACATGGATGTCGTCAAACTCATGCGGCAACATGGCGTCCAACGTTGTCGTGACTTCGCGACCATAGATCAGCCTGAACGGCGTCATTCCAGTGGTTTCTTGTCGAGCGGTATTATAGGCAAAGGTCACGTACGGCAATATCTTATCCCAGTTTTTATGTTCCGTGTCAACGTACATGCTGATCATGTCTGTGAGAGTCCTATTGAGGCGCTCCGTCAGTCCGTTTTTCTGCGGATGGTATGCAGTTGTTCTCCGGTGAGCTGTACCGCTGAGTCATAGAACCGACTCAAAAAGCTCTGCAGTGAAAGCAGGTCCTCTGTCTGTGATCACTGCTGTCGCAGCGCCATGGCGAAGGACGATGTTTTCAATGAAGAACTGAGCGGCTTCTGCTGCTGTGCCGCGCTGCATCGCTTTAGTCTCCGCATAACGGGAGAGGTAATCAGTGGCCACGATTATCCATCCGGTTCCTGTTGTGGAAGTTGGAAAGGGACCCAGGAAATCCATTCCAATCTGAATGAACGGCTTCGCTGGTGCTTCAACTGGATGTAAAAGACCGGCTGGCTTGCTGGGAGATGCTTTGTGTCTTTGGCATTCAGTGGAATTTCGCACGTGATGGTTAACAGCAGCGGGTAACTTTGGCCAGTAGTACTTGCATCGTAGTCGGCACAATGTTCGGGTGTAGCCTAGATGACCAGAAGTTGCTTCATCATGGCACGCTTCCATATTTTCTTTTCGAAGATAGGCAGGCACGACGAGCAAGTGCGGGTTGCTGGTTGGTAAGAAGTTTTTCTTATAGAGAACATCGTTTCGCAAGCAAAAAGATGGCAGTCCTCTGGCTAATAACCGCGGCACATCCTTACGTCGTCGTTCTAAATATTCAATGAGTGGTAACAGCTCGGGGTCACTGCGCTGCTCCTGTGCAATAGTGGCCGTGTTGACAACTCCCAAGAATGCCGCGTCGATGTTTTCGTCATCACGAGCGACAGTCTCCACTGGCGACCGTGAGAGACAAAAAAATTATGGTGAGGCAGTGATAAAAGAACATAAAATAATGTGCCTCTGCCCGTGCCACCGTGGCAGTCGGTGTCAGTGTGCCGCTTCCCAGATTTATAGTCGATGGTCATGTCGAACTCTTGAAGCCTTAGGCTCCAGCATGCCAAACGGCCAGATGGATCTTTAGGGTTGTTGAGCCAGCACAAAGAGTGATGGTCGCTAACAACCTTGAAGGAGCGGCCGTAGAAATAAGGACGAAATTTGATGACCACCCACACCACGGCGAGACACTCCATCTTGGTGGTCGAGTAGTTCTCCTCCGTGCGAGAGAGAGTTCTGCTGGCGTAGGCTATTACTCTTTCACAGCCGTCTTGCCAATTCACCAGAACGGCACCGAGACCTACATTGCTGGCGTCAGTGTGAAGTGCTGTAGGGGCTTCCTGGTCAAAGTGTGCGAGAACTGGAGGTGTTTGCAGACGTTGTCGTAGTTCATTGAATGCCAACTGCTGTTGTTCACCCCAAAAGAAGGGGACGTCCTCACGTGTGAGTCGTGTCAGTGGTGCTGCAATAGACGAAAAGTCCTCCATAAATCGCCGGTAATAGCCGCACAACACTAAGAAGCGTCTCACGGCCTTTTTGTCGCATGGTGTAGAAAATTGCGCTACGGCGTCTATTTTGGCCGGGTCAGGTCGAACGCCCTCGTGACTGACGACGTGGCCTAGGAAGCTGAGTTCGTTAAAACCAAAATGGCATTTTTCCGGTTTTAAAGCAAGGCCGGCTGAACGTATGGCTTGGAGGACGGTGAATAAACGGCTGAGATGTTCCTCAAATGTTGCTGAGACTACACTAACATCGTCCAGATAGACCAAGCATGTTTGCCACTTCAGCCCTGATAGTACGGTGTTCATGAGACGCTGAAAAGTGACTCGTTCCGAGCACAACCCAAAAGGAAGCACTTTAAATTCGAATAGACCATCGGGCGTCACGAAGGCCGTTTTTTTCACGATCTCTCTCGTCGACTTCTATCTAACAGTAGCCGCTTTGGAGGTCCATTGAAGAGAAGTAGCGCGCATGACGCTGCCGATCGAGTGAATCGTCTATGCAGGACAGTGGATAGACGTCTTTCTTTGTGACTTGCTTCAACTTGCGATAATCAATACAGAAGCGCAAGCTGCCGTCTTTTTCTTGACCAAAACCACGGGGGATGCCCAAGGACTTTTCGAAGGTTGTATGACGTCATCCGCGAGCACCTTGTCTACTTGCTTCTAAATCTCCTCGCTCTTTTTCGGAGCCACACGGTAGGGGTTCTGCCGAAGCGGTCGCGTGTTGTCTTCAATAATAATGCGGTGCTTGGTCAATGGTGTTTGTTGGACCTTTGACGTACGCGAAAAGCAGTCTTCGAATTGGTGTATAAGTTCAAGCAGGCGCTTCCTATCAGAGGGCGGTAGCGTAGAGCAGATGTCCACCGACAAAGTTGTCGAGGCGGGGACAGCCGCGTCATCTGGTTGCAAAGCAAAACAATCTCAGGCTTGGTCTACATCGTCATAGTAGGCAATTGCGGTACCCTTCTGGATTTGGCGGCGCTCGTTGCTGAACTTCGTGAGGAGCACTTCTGCCTGTCCACCAGTAAGCGCCAGGACGCCCCTCAAGATGGAAATGCACTGCTTGAACAAAAGAGCGACTATGTGCTCCACTATCATATCTTTATAGCAAGGACACTCACTGGACACCGTCACAAGGCAGCAGGATCTCTGTGGGAGTGTCACGTCGTCGGCTATTCGCAAACGGCTGCGTGGTTCTTCGCTGCTGTTGTCGGCATTCGGATGTGCGCAAAACGTCACCAAACGTTGAGGGATGTTGATAACAGCGCCATGATCTTGAAGAAAATCCATGCCCAAAATTAACTCTTTACAGCAGTCTGGCAAACAGAACGAAAGTGGCCACTAAGCTAGAATCCCCAATGCGAAGTCTAGTGGTGCATTTACCCGTGGGAGTCATCAGCTGACCACAAGCACTCCTTATGTGCGGCCCTGTCCATGGTGTCTTGACCTTTCTAAGGCGATCGGCGAGCTCTTGTCGCTTGATTGAGAAGTCGGCGCCAGTGTCGACCAGTGCTGTAACGTGATGTCCGTCAATGAGAACGCTCAGATCGGCACGTACAACTTCATCGGCATTAGTATTTGTCGTCGTATTCGTCGTCGTAGTCGTCATACCTTCTTGCGATGATTGGGGGAACTTTTCAGTGTCTCGACGATTGGCAACCTTGCCCCCCGAGGTCGCATAAGTTAGTTTCCCCGGCGCGGGCTAGGCGAACGGCCTCTGGTGACGTCCGCGTAGCTCTGAGGGGAGTCACGGGGACGCGTAGGTGATAGAGATCGCCAGCGACGCGGGGGGGGGGTAGCTTGGGCAGGCGATAGTTGATCGGCCTCGTGGGCACGACGGTCTTCGGAGCGGAAAGATGCGAAACGAGAAAAGTTCCCGAACCCGCTGCGGAGAACCCGGTCACATTGCCCGCTATCGCCGTGACGGCAATAGCGGGAAATGTGACCGGGTTCTCCGCAGCGGAATGAAATAGGTCGACGGTCGGCCATGCGCCATAAGTCAGTTCGGCGAACTGCTGGTTGTCTCGTAGCATCCCGTTGCCACCAAGGTGCGGCAGCGGGTCGTGGCTAGAAGGGCGGAGCCACAAATGTCGGTGGAGGGCGACGGACCACATCAGCGTAGCTCACTGGATGTTGCTCAGGACTTGGCGCGGGTGGTGTAATGGCTTGTCTCAACTCCTGGCGGACGATTTCAGCAACAGATGCGGCTGGTGGTTGGGCAAGGGGAACGGGGAGGGCCCGAAGTTCCTCACCCAGTATTTTTCTAATTATTTGTCGCAGGGAACTTTCGCATACGGCAGTGTTCTGAGCTGCAGCACTTACTGCCGGTGGTTCTGCAGGCGGTCAAGGTGTTGGCGTCGTTGTTGCAGTGCGCACTCGATGACAGTTGCCTCTCTTATGAATTCATCTACTGTGGTAGGTGGATTTCGTACGAGGCCCGCAAACACTTGTTCTTTAACACCCTGCATTAGGTGACGCACTTTCTTCGCCTCGGCCTTGTCAGGGTCAGCTCGTCGGAACAGACGAATCATACCCTCTGCGTACATGGCGGCTGTTTCATTGGGTTTTTGCACGCGGGCCTCAATAACTTGCTGTGCGTGATCTCGTCGGTCCGAATTCAAAAATGTAGCGAGGAGCTTTCGATGGAAGTCTTCCCAAGATTGAAATGTAGCCTCGAGGTTCTCATACCACGTGCGAGCGCTATCTTCTAGTGCGAAATATGCACGGCCAAAATTGTGCTGTTCGCTCCAGTGGTTGCATACAGCGACCCGTTCGAACTGTTCGAGCCAGTCCTCGACATCCTCGTACTCTTCCCCACGGAAAACTTCAGGAACGCGAGGATGTTCAAGAGTGGTCTGCGATGGCGGGATAACCGTGGATGTCGTAGGAGCTGCCATGCTGGAAAGAGGCGGAACAGGTGTGGGCTCGGGACTTAGGGCTAGTAGGCGCCGACTGAATCGGCGCACTGGAGTCGTGACGAGGGGCTTAGTCTATGGACTAGGTGAACGGGTCCGAGCATGACTGTCCTGCATCAGGTTGTAGTACCCAGCAGCTTCACCAGTGTCACGACGCCAAAATAGAGGTCTTGCCGTAGAGATTGAGATACCAGAAGTAGGTTGGTTCTTTTATTAAAACGCGCAAGATAGTTCTTCTTTTTCATCCATTTCCTTGTACTTCATGGCACATGCACAACTATCATTGTCTTTCTTTTCGACAAGCACGTTACAATATGGTTATCAGAGACACCGTAGTGGAGGGCTCCAAAAATTTCGACCACCTGGGGTTCGTTAACGCGCACCCAAAGCTGAGCACATAGGCCTACAGCATTTTAGCCTCCATTGAAAATGCAGCCGGCGCCGCCGGGATTCGATCCCACGACCCGCGGGTCAGCAGCCGAGTACCTTACCCACTAGACCACGGTGGCGTAGCAGCCTTCAGGACTGATTGATTGATATGTGGGGTTAACGTCCCAAAACCACCATACGATTATGAGAGACGCCGTAGTGGAGGGCTCCGGAAATTTCAACCACCTGGGGTTCTTTAACGTGCACCCAACTCTGAGCACACGGGCCTACAACATTCCCGCCTCCAGGGAAATGCAGCCGCCACAGCCGGGATTCGAACCCGCGACCGGCGGGTCAGCAGCCGAGTACCTTAGCTACTAGACCACCGCGACGGGCAGGCTTCGGGACTGAAGGGACTGAAGTAGGCCGTTTCGTTAAGATCACGCCCACTTTGCGAAGATTACAGATTGTTTTGGAACCTGCGTGGGCACTAGCGATACGCTAGAATAATCGATGACTCGCGTACAAAGGGCGACACACTTCGCTGCTTGGCAAAAGATTGGTGGCTGAGGCTCTGTTCACCGCTATCGGTGCCAGTGTGTATCGCTGTATTCTTAACTTTAATTTTTTGGCCACAAGTTCAGCCCAAATAAATAACTTAATCTCCGACCTATAGGTTGCCCCTTTCGTCCACATCACGACTTCGTGACAATATGTAAACATACCTGAACTTACTAAGTTTGAGACTCTGCTTTTTTATCGTTTACGAAGTCAATATGTCTGTCTGTTCCTGACGCTACTCGAAAAGTTGTCGGTCGCAACTCAGTTGCTCTTTTTTTTCTTCACAAATAAATATCAGCGACGAGCGTGCTGAATCACTTTGCGGTCATCCTTTTTGCGGACTGATACACGTCTCTGTAAATAGCGGCAGCTACTTCACACGACCAGTAGAAAGAGAGTACGCCTTCATTTACACGTTTGTTAAACAGTCTTTTTAACACTGTATTATCAGTTCTTTCCTTCGCTGTCTTTATTTAACAATGACTTCGGAATACTACACATGGCAGTGATACAGCTTTAGACAATTGAAAAGTCAAGCATATGAAATATCAAAAGGCGTTTTTGCTGAGCGACGTTTAACGTTGCCACTGACACTGATTCATACAGTGACTCCACTGGATTCGATGAATGTACCTCTTAATGTGCATAGGAGTCACGGAGCGCCACTTCTTTGTATAGGCATTGAAGCATCGCACGCTGTTGAAGTACTCATCGCCGTTGAAGCCTCCGAGGACATAGATATCGTTGCCTATAGCCGCGAGTTTGTGGTATGCTCGGGGACCTTCAGGGTCCACGGCTTCGACCTAGATCAACAGAAGAAATAAGAAAAAATATTTGCGTTATTTTTTCTAAAATGTATTTACATGCTAAAAATATGCTGATAGACGTGTTATGTGAGTTATCTTGTTTAAAAAGTTACATTCCCACACTGTGCGGAAAGGGTAAATGAGCTGGAAAAAGTGGCTTTAGGAGACTGGTCGACGACTCGATAGGAAGGCCTATCTTTGTAAGTAGTCATGCCATCCTACAACCTAACCTATCCTAACAAATAATTGATGACAGAACTGATATCCTTTAAGGGAAATTGACAAAGTCCTTCATGTGTTCACCTAAGACAATGTGACAGGAAAGTCATCTGGCTGTTTATTCTTATTAGATATTTTTTATCCTCATTAGCCTTGTTTCGGGTCCCACTAGGCCTAGCCAAGCCAACCGCTCAAACTGTTTGACGACAGTTGGACCACCACCCGTCCAACTGCTCCAACGTGAGTGGTGGTGCCATTTTTGTTCACTTCATATGTTTGACGCGCTTTGAGCAGGACAGAGTAATGTGATTCGAATCTGCACGAGGGGCTGGAACCTTGACAGCACATCGGCAACATGGCAGGCAATACAGCATTGTGCATATACATTGCGACTAGGAGGTATATTGTGTATCGCGTGATATCTCACTGTAAACCAATCAATTGAGCCACTGCGAATAATTTAGAGTTAGGCCCTTTCACATCCAATAAATGAGTTCATTTATTTCGTCAAGTAGATCAGAGTGCCTGCAATCCCACCAAACCGAAGGAACAGAACTTACAAATCCTAAAATCAACATATATATATGTGACATATGAAGCGATGGTTAGGAGAAGTAGATGAGGAAGAAGAAGTCAGAATAGAATAAAGATGGGGTATGAGCCATGCCACGTCGCCCATTCATCGTAGCGTCACACAAGTCGACAGAATAGAATAAAGATGGGGTATGAGCCATGCCACGTCGCCCATTCATCGTAGCGTCACACAAGTCGACAGGATCAAGACCTCCCAGCCACTTCATCAGTGTCTCATCATCGACGCTGTTCTACACAAGACGCCCTGACCATACATCGACTACGGAATCATCTCCTAGCCGCACACAGAGACCAGCACCATGACAGAATCATCGACCGACCTTCCCCTCCACAAGTACACCGGAGCAGCGGACGATGGACCTGTACAGGACTGGTTCGACCTGTTCGAGTTCAACGCTACCGCTGCATCTTGGTCGGAACGGGCAATGGTTACGAACTTCAGCAACTACGTCACCGGTGAGGCATTTAAATTTTACCTCACCCACATATTCGACAATGATGAGTCTTGGCAAAAGATAAAACAAGAAATGATCGTTTGGCTAAAAAATACGATGACGATTACGACGAAGACTTGCTTGTAACCCACCATCCACAGACAACTGCACTCAGTCGTCAATTTTACAGGCATTCTTCAACCATTCGAACGCACAACAAGATTCGACCTCTGACAAAAGACGAAGTGGCACACGAGTTCAGTGGCAGACGACAACGCGTATTTTGGGAAAAACACAGCCATCGAGCACGCCTCCCTTCTGCACGAAAGTCAGCATTTGCGAAGTCATCGCTTCAGCATATGACCCCAGACGTTGCCCAACCACCTGATGCCGTTCACTCTTCGCCTGGCATACGTGGTCCACCACGTGGGTTTTCATCACGCGGTTCTTCAAGCGCTCCTAACGCTCACCACTTGCCTTATAAGGACGCCTTGCTCATGGTAGACCAGCTGACGCATGAAGAAAATACCGAACAACGTCATGACTACTCGAAGAGTGAAAATCCTGATTTTAAATCACTTCGCTCTTTCGTCACTCACAACGCCCACCTCGCGTCTCACACGCCCACTATGGTCGGGATAGAGCTTCGGAACTCCGAATATACTCAGCCAAGTCCAGGGCCAACCGTCCACATTCATGCGTCAGAACAGCTTACCTCCAAAGTTGCGGACACGGAGAAACAGCCCCAAGTAAAATCTGACCAAACCAAGCCTCTCGCAGTGTCACCGTCGAGTTCACAGCAACCCGAGAGGCCAACCAACACAGGAGGCTCGGAAGGATCAACTCCGAAGCTCTGCCCTGTGCCAGGAACGCCCATCAAGAATGGCGTTGCAACAGCCTCAGCAGATTTTTCTGCCAATTCTGGCGCACTATCTTCATTGCATGACACAAATCGCGACACCCTAACAAGTATCAACTATTTGCTGGTCACGTCAACCTACAAAGAAAAGCGGGCTCGTGGTTCCAAAGGAAGTCCACCTCGTCAGACAGTGCAACATCAGCAATTCCAACAAAAGCAACAAGAGGAACCCCAACAGCTAAAACGCCCACACCAACATCCGCAACGAACAACTAAAACTACATCGCAAGAATACTTGCAGCCTGAAGATTGATTGATTGATTGATATGTGGGGTTTAACGTCCCAAAACCACTACATGATTATGAGAGACGCCGTAGTGGAGGGCTCCAGAAATTTAGACCACCTGGGGTTCTTTAACGTGCACCCAAATCTGAGCACACGGGCCTACAACATTTCCGCCTCCTTCGGAAATGCAGCCGCCACAGCCGGGAATCGAACCCGCGCCCTGCGGGTCAGCAGCCGAGTGCCTTAGCCACTAGATCACCGCGGTGGGGCCTTGCAGCCTGAAGAGTGTGGTGATTTACATACACTAAAGAAAAGTCCGATTCCGCATCTGAGCTATCTTCGCAGACAGAAAAGCCAAGGAACTTTTCTGCACCAGCGTTCGAGATTGCGCCTTCGGTCTGAACATCTGCGTCATCACCACAGAAAACTCCCAAAAAGCCACAAAACAACCGCTTGCGCTCTGCAGGAACACCAGCAGCGCCTAATCAGCCACAATCAACGGGCGCGCAAATTGCATGCATGACGTTTGTATGACCCACAACCAAAAATGCGACGCCTACGAAACATTCAATCCTGCACAGTGTTCCAACCTCGTTCATTCTTTGCCTTTGCAAGAATACCGGCTGTATTTCCATCTGTTTCCATGTCCAAAGCGTTTTTGTGTTATCCAGGACGCAACCACCAGCCTCGCCCACCAGAACTCCTGCGTTAACCGGACTGCTGCACTTTCCCCTGAAGTCTTTGAAAGTTTACGGAACTCCCCTGGAGCATAGAACGAATTGTGAATTTTTGACTTAGTAACTTTTTAACCTCTACTTGTTAACTTTTTCTTGTTCGTAATCCATGCCTTCTTTCGGGGGGAGGGGGAATCGTGTGACATATGAAGCGATGGTCAGGAGAAGTAGAGGAGGAAGAAGAAGTCAGAGTAGAATAAAGATGGGGTATGAGCCATGCCACGTCGCCCATTCATCGTAGCGTCACACACACACACACACACACACACACACACACACACACACACACACACACACACACACACACACACACACACACATATATATATATATATATATATATATATATATATATATATTTCCACGTTTCAGCCAGGAGTCTGGCCTTCATCGGGATTGAGGGTACACTTTGTTGGTGCTCAGCTTTATACAATCTTAAATCAGAGGGGGGAGAGAGAGAAATAGGAAAAAAAGAAAGAAAAACAAAAAAACAGAAAAAAAGAAAGAAAAAATGAAAAAAGGAGAATATAAGGTGGACTCCCCCGGGCACCCCCTTTCACTCTTCCTTCCCCTTCCCCCATCTCTCTCTCTTTCTTTTTCTCTTTTTCCCCTTTAGGAAGTCTGCGGTCTGTGTATCCTTCCTTTTACTACCGTATTATTCCCGACCGGACGGCACCTCCTGGCTCTGGCGGTTCGATGGATGTGGGGCAAAAAGAGAGCGCCCCGTCGACATCTCGTCGTAGAAAGAGGGGCGCCGCGTATTGCCGCAGAGGCTGGCAAGCGGGTGCAATGGCAATTCTTGCCCGCTTCTGGATTACGCTTGCAGTAGGGGCCTCCCGACAGTGCACAGGGTTGCTGTTGGGCATGTCATATTTCGCACAATTGATTGGATAGTAAGATAAAAACAGAAACAGACGACAGCTGTACTTAGGAAGAGTAGTCACACTTGGAATTATTTTGAGTTGTCCAGTGCCCTTCGCAGCTGCAGTGCCGTGCACTCTGTAATATTTTTTTCATTATTGCCGTTATTGGTAATGCTTTAATTGCTGAGAGTGTACCCAGATTATCATTTATTCTTTTATCGAGGGTGTTAAATTGGTGGATAAGGTATGACTCTCGTTGTTCACATTTTCGGTTTGATTTAAATTCGGCCTCTAAGAGTGTTACTGATAGTTTGTCAAATGCATGGTCGGGAAGACCGAGGTGTTGTGATAGGGGTAGATTTGGGGCTGATTTCGCATGGGCTCCGTGATTATTGAAGTGAATCCAAAATGATGTTTCTGTTTGTCCAATGTACTGCATACTGTGCACGTTGCGTTTGAGTAGGTATACCGCAATAGAGAAATCACATGTTAGTTTTCCTCGTATGTTAATAGGAAGCTTGGATTGTGTGCTGGTTGCTTTGTGTTTCTCGCATCGCTTTACATACAAGACATCGCGACTTTAAACAAAGTTGGCACGAATTATTAGGGGATGAGGTATATTTGAGAGTGGACAACTGTCTTTGAAGTTGCGTGGTCGTTGGTAAATGACGCCAGGAGCGGATGGGAATGCGCGTTTCTGACGTTCACTTTGTTCCAGAATGTTCTAATGTCATTTAAGAATTTTGTTTGCATTGGGGAAATTTGTGCTGTAAGTTAAGCAGAGGTTTGTTGATTGTAGGTCTTCTTGCGGTGGTCGCTTCATAAGTAAGTCATTACGTTCCAGTTATCTCGTTTTTTGAACGGCGTCATCAATTACATAAGGGGTTTTTTTGTTTATCGAGCATAAGCTTTGGCCTCTGCGAGCTTTTGTCAAATATATATATATATATATATATATATATATATATATATATATATATATATACGTGTGTGTGTGTGGTGATTTCTTTTATTCCTTGTGCTACAGTGTCTTTCGTAAGGACCACGCAAAACAAAGGATCGATATGCTGCTATTCTTGTCCAGCCTTAAATACGGACGATTGTTTTAGCGGATGTCACTATAGTCTTGAGTATTTCTGCATCGAAATCACTGGTTAGGGTCAGTACTTTGTGCCACCACCACCAGATCACCAGACCATCAGACGTTGCTCCTGAATATTTGCTCAAACCGCAAGAACATATGACACCATTCCAGAGTATAAAAAATGTTATCGTATATCGTAACTCGGCAAATGTTCATTGGAAACTCCTTCAGACAAGCCACAAGTTGAACAAGAATGTTAACATTGTTTTTGACAGCATGCTTACTCACCAATTAGTTCTAGTGGTTAGACAGCTTAATTCAAAAAAAAAGGTTCGTCTCGTGCAATATTGTACTTTCATTTAAAGTGGCCTGTCCCATCATCATTTAAGAAAGTTTACGATTCCTTTTATCCAACTCAGTCAGTAACAGAGGAACGATGACTTCAAGCTTCAAGGATTATGCGAGGTCTGATGATGTGTCCATTGTGCAGTTCATCAAAAGCTGATGTAGCTGTTCAAATTGCGGTCGACGTTGACATGCTATGAAATGAATTTGAAAAATGTGCCATCACTGCATAAGGTCATTCGCAACAACCAGGGGCTCAATGCAGGATCGGACGAGTTTCGCAAAACTCGGAATCTTCCCGAGCTCTGGCAACACCCCCTTAGGAACGAACCAACAGTACGAAAAAATAAATCCACCCCTCAGTGCGGTGTGCTTCATTGGGTACGATGGAATCGCTTATCGCGTCAAGGAAGTTCGACTAAGTTGGGCGGTGTTTTCAAACCAGAGGCATCTTCTTTCATTTCTTTGCCGTTCCATTGAGTGCCGAAGTGCACCCACGCAAGAAAGGTGTGAGAAATATTTTTGAGGAATGGGGTCTTTAAATTAATTTTCAAGCTTTCAATGCATGCAATAAGTCTGTTTTAGAATAATCAGTATAGTGGCCTCCTAAATAAGTACCGGCCGAGCTTCTTACAAAATCGCAACCGCAGCTAAACATGAGGCCAAGTGTTCATTCTCTTGGTCAGCCTGTACATTCTAGCGCGCTGCTCTGGTGATGCGCGTCGTTTTCGTTGTCGTCATCCGCTAGCATCCGAGCACGTGCGGCCGGTTAATTGGCTGTTAGGAGAGAAGATCCTAGAGCCATGGGTCTGTTCTTTGTAGCTCGTGGGACGTGACTGCCTAGTTAATTACTCACTCAGCAGGTGCGGACTGGCAGACAGACAGGCAGACAGACAATGGACAGTTTATACCGATAAACCCTCCGAAGCTTCGCTCCACTCATTATCATTCACTCCGTGTATATGCCGAAATTTTTTTGGCTGGAAGGTGTACTTATTAGTTATGCCAGGACATGCTATGACCTAACTAATAATGCCTAGTCATGGTAAGGCTGAGGCAGCTACACCCATTTTAAGAAGACCATGCTGAAGAGGTTATGTAAAACTAGAACCGGGCTAACTAAAACGTGATAGTTGAGCTAACCATGGTAATTAATGGAATGTTATTCATGAGAACGTTAAAACCATGTTAATTAGCCCTCACTATAATGATGAAAAGAAGTATCCTGCTATTCAGGATATCGTTTAATAGTACGATACTGGTCATGGCCTCGGTAATTGCGCCCGACATAATTGTATTTTAATTAAAGCCTTATGAATGAAAACAAGACGTCTCAGTGTATTGGTCATTAAGCATCAGCGAATTAGTACAATCAAAATTATTACGGAACTGGTGCGGTCTTCACTTCGAAACCGATCACGCACGTTAGCAAACAGCCAACTTAAAAAGCTGCAACAAGCTAGGTTATCACAAACTTCTCTATGGCCTCAGCTTTTCACAATTAGTGTAATCTCGCCAGATTATGTTTTATATGCAAAAAAGCTACCGCTTAGCGTTCACCGCATCAAATGCTTGGAAGTAACAGTCACGAATGGAATTTGGGCCTTCTCCGAGTCAACGATTCCGGCTGCGGCGGCTGCATTTCCGATGAAGGCGGAAATGTTGTAGGCCCGTGTACTCAGATTTGGTTGCACGTTAAAGAGCCCCAGGTGGTCGAAATTTCTGGAGCCCTCCACTACGGCGTCTCTCATAATGATATGGTGGTTTTGGGACGTTAAACCCCACATATCAATCAATCTCCGAGTCAACGAGTTTTGATCCTAGTTCACGTGTCCATCAGCCTGATTGACAGAGCCCACGGCGAAGATCGGGTACGCCCACGACGTTTGCTCTTGTCGAGGAGCAGTACTCGCGTCAAGTGGCACGATTAATGTATCCGCTTTATTACGCAGACTATGCACACATGCACGCGGAAGTAAAAGTGATATCACCGCACAGGTACGATGTCTTGCATTCAATTTCACCGCGATCACAACGTATCCAATCACAGCCGCGTTGCCGACAAGATGCGAGCACCCCTGTTGAACCCTTGTTAGAATACTTGATAGAAGCGAAACCAGCAGCACGAAAGTGGTGCGTGTGCACCACTGCTGCTGTCCAGAGAACATATTCCCATATTACAGGTGGAACGAAAGATTTCTTGATTGATCTGTGGTTTAACCTTCCCAAAACCACCATATGATTATGAGAGACGCAGTAGGGGAGGGCTCCGGAAATTTAGACCACCTGGGATTCTTTAACGTGCAACTCAATCTGAGCACACGGGCCTACAACATTTCCGCCTCCATCAGAAATGCAGCCGCCGCAGCCGGGATTCAATCCGCGACCTGCATGTCAGCAGCCGAGTACCTTAGCCACTAGACCACCGCGGCGGGGCAAATGGAATGAAAGAAAGAACCTGTGTGGAAGAGGACAAACGCCCACGAACACGCCTGTGGGAGGTGCGTGCTGAGTTGGTAAAAAGACAGCCCGACAATAATGCAGACGTCGCTGCACTGCTAAAATGTTAAGTGAGTGACAGTGCTGACGTGCTCGCACGTGGTGTTTCTCTGATAACAGTGGAAATGTCCCAGATGCGTTTCGAATGCCACGTGCGTTCATGTCGCCATTTTTATCAACGCTGTCATCACGCGCTCTGCAATGTCTTCATGCCACAGCGACCGCAGAGCGAGCTCGGAGCAAGCAAGGCTGCCCGGAAAGCTCGGGCCATCCTGCATTGCCCCCCAAGTCTAAAAAAATAGCTAAATGTACCCAATGAATCACGCATAAAATGAACCTTCTGGAACACAAGTTAGGACAAGTATGCACGAACTTAACGTGCTTTCATACGCATTAAAAGATTTCAACTTTAAAAGAACGCTACTAACCTTTAAACACTATTCTATGAAGTTTTGGAACATTCTAAGCGATTGTAAGAAACAGGTATTACATATAACAGTCGATGGAAGTGTAGGTGTTGGTGTGAATGCGATTGTACATCATTTAACAATGTTTTTCATAGCATGTTTGCTAAGATAGTCTCGATATTATTTTTTATTATTTACCTGCTTCGCCAAGTGACATTAGAGCGGGAAGCATACATAGCATATGAATGGGTACATAACAATACATTCATAAAGCATGCAAACCACATAGTTCGCATGAATAGAGACAGTTTGAGTAGGCATGGCGATTCATTGTCGCGGAGTAAGAACAAAAAATGAGCAGCGAAGAAGGATCTCCTTTAAAATTTATATCACGTATTTCAAGTTGTTGATCCCGTATTTGCGAAATATGGTGGCTGAAAATACAATGACTTGCTTATTCTTGTTTTATAATAGTAAACGTTATTGAAATATTTAATTTAAGGTTACGAGGACGATGTTCAAGAAGAGGCCTATTCAACGTTTTTAGCTTTGTCATGCTAAGCATTTTCTTCATAATTGCCAACCACAAAATAGATTGCTTATATTCTGCATTTTTTTTTCAAGTTTCTCAACGAGTTCCTTTGTGTAGGGGTCCCAGCAGACACCTCTCAGAACAGTGTGTCAACCCAATAAATGGCCTTTCTCTCACATTGTAGTGTTTTTGCAATTACTTTGAATTTCAACTCAAAATCTGCTTGTGGTCCGGAGAATAGCCTGTTTCCTTGACCACTACGCAGATAGTAGTGTTCATTTTGTCACCGTGCTCTTTCGGTGTTCGCTGCTGAGAGCAAACCTGCCCAGTTTTTAAAAGAGGGCTCGTGTTTCTATCTTTAGGAAATCATCATCATCACCATAATCACCCTGACTTCATCCAACGCTGGACAAAAGCACTTCCCATGATACGCTATTCAACCTGGTCTTGTGCTTTCTGCAGCCACGATATGCCTGCGATTTTTTTGTGATAGCAACTATACGGATACTCTCTTCTGAACTTTGCCACCGGCGTTGGCGTCCGTTGTCATTCCCCGTTCTTGTATACGCATCTTCGTAAAAAAAAAACTCAAGGAACAACAAGTTGAGATAGACTCCAGAACACGGAATCGATCGTTAGACCTTTGATAGACTTTTTTATTTTTATTTACAAAATACTGTCAACCCCTCCTTGAGGGTTATTACATGAGTGGAAAAGAGAAGAACTTTTTACAAGCAAGGCAATGCAGTGGGAATAAAAGAAGAGTACACAAGAAACGAACACAAGAATAATGACATCATGACGTGCAACAGTCACCATCATAGTACTAATGCATACATCATACAGGAATAGCAATACATTGCCTACAACCAAATGATAAAGAAAATAAAATAAATTGTTAGATTGTGGATGCTTTCACCCGTATGCAATTTGGTTAGCACATAGAAGTTGGGGGCGCCGACATGAAATTTACAACTCTATCTAAAAGTTTTTGGAGTGTTGACTTTGCTACAGTAGCTAAATCAAGCGCATTCCACTCTGTTATTACGCGAGGGAAAAATGAAAACCTGATGGTATTGTTACGGCACAAATATTCTTCGAAGATCAGGCCGTGTTTTGGCGCACTTTCCCTTTTGATTTTATAGTAGTAAAGGCGGAGGCATTAGTTTTAAAGTGGCCGTTCAACAATTGGTAAAAGAACTTCAACCGATGTATTTTTGCTCTATCGCAGAGCGTAGGTAGATCTGCTTGGAGCAGAAGCTCGGAAGGTGAATCCGCTCGCTTATAGCGGTTAAAGATAAATCTTACCGCCTTGCGCTGCACGCTTTCGAGCAAAGCTATGTCAGTATTTGTTGAAGGAAACCACATTATATTCGCTTATTCTAGCGTAGGTCTTATAAAGGTAATGTAGAATAAGCGCTTCGTAACTGTGATAGCGTAGCGTAGTGTCCGTTTTAGAAAAAACAACTTGTTCATTGCCTTTTTCGTCACTTGTACATGCGCAGTCCACTTGAGGTCAGATTATATTAGAAGCCCTAAAGATTTATACTGGGTTGCTGTGCGAAGGGTGACACCATTAAGCGAGTATGAAAATAATAGTTTGCTTTTGTTTCTGCTTACGTTCATCACGACCGTTTTTTTCAGAATTAATAACCATCTGCCGATCTTGGCACCACTGGGCTACGTGTTTTAGAGATCGGTTAAGGGCAACCTGATCGTCAATGTGTTTGATTTCGCTGTAAATCATGCAGTCATCTGCAAACAGTAAATTTTAACATTTACTAATTCAACAATGTCATCAATGAATAACAGGGACAAGAGCGGAGCGAGAACAGATCTCTGTGGTACGCCCGGAAGGACTTTAACATTGTCAGAATTCTGTCCATTAGAGTGCACAAACTGGTGGCGGTCTGAAAGGTAATAAATAATTCAACTATTGGACCATTGCCTAGTTTTTCTATGAGTTTAGTGATGAGTTTAGAGTGAGACACACGGTCGAAGGCCTTAAATAAATCTAAAAAAATTACATCGATTTGCGATTGTTCGTTTATTGCCAGCCCTAAGTCATGTATAGCCTCTGCGAGCTGAGTGACAGAGATAGCCCACTTCTGAACCCATGCTGAGAAAGAGAGATGAGGTTGTTTTCTTCTACATGCTTGGTTATTAACTTTAAGATAACATGCTCGAGAATGGGCAACTAGTGCAAGAAATGGGCCGGTAGTTCGATGGAATAGAAGTATCACCAGATTTGTGCACTGGCACAACTTTCGCTGTTTTCCACTCCGCCGGAAGATGGCAATCGCTAATTGACTTTGTAAATATCAGATGGAGGTACTTGCTAATGGTTTCATCATAGTGTTTAAGGAAGGTGTTTGGTATTTCGTCTGGGCTACTGCTTTTCTTTTCATCAAGGTCTAATAGCAGTGAAAGAATGCCAGGTGCCGTCATATTTATAACGAAAGTGATCCACCTTGGTCAACGTGACGGGAACCTGGTGCAATCTTTCCGAAGTTATCAGAGCTAAAATTAGAGTAAAAGTATGAATTGAAATTATTCGCCTTTATCTTGCACTCTTCAGCTGGAAAAACTGATAATTTCGACCGTTTTACGCTCATGTAACGCCAGAATTGATCGGGTGCGCTTCTGATAAACTTTTGTAGGATGTGTTCATAAAAATGCCACTTTGCGTCTCGTATCTTTTCTATTAAGGTCGATGTTAACGTTGCTATTTGTGAGCTAGCGCTTTCAAGCGTTTTTTTATACTCGCTTCATTTTGCGCTTAAGGTGAATTATGTCGCGGGTAACACATGGGTTGTGCTTTCTGGTAACCAATTTTCGTTTGGGAATAAAGTTAGAAATACAATGCATGATATGATGCTTAAACTGTGTCCACACTTCATCTATTCTCACGTTTTTATCTGCACATAGCTCATCAAACTCGAGATACTCGTGGGTAGGTAGTTCCTTATTGCCGCGTCATTAGCTTTATTGAAGGAGGGCACATAATTTATTGGACCAGGCTGCCGTATTGGACTTGCTAAAGGCAAAGTGCACAGAACTATTTTATGATCCAATATGCCATCAATTGTTTCAACACTTGCACTATCGGTGGAAAAATGATCACTCGCAAATACAAGGTCTAACACTGAGTGTGACTGTCCTTGCATTCGTGTATTTTCTACAACAAGCTGAGTTAGATTAAAAGCAAATAAGGATTCGATGACTATATTATTCGACAGGGAGCCTGGACTTGATGAGTACAAATGTACATGAGGTACGTTGAAGTCACCCGCCATTATTATCCTGCCACCGAGTGTATGTAAATTCATATAATCAAGAACGGGGTTTAGGTACGTCGCATCAGCATTCAGGGGCCTGTAAACGGCGCCAACATACACGTAGCTGTCGTTCAGGAGAAGCTTACACCAAACCGCTTCGACACTGTTCACCTATGGCATGACTGTGTAAGCAATTACCTGCCGTAAAACAATTGCTACTCCGCCGCCTCTAGTGTCCCTATCTTTGCGGACAATTGTGTAGCTCGGTGGCACATCTTCATGGTCATGTATATTCGAATGTAGCCACGTTTCACTCACAGTAACAATATAACATTTTTCGGCCAATAAGACAGCTTCAAATTGTTTTGCCTTGTTCGCAAGACTTTGCGCGTTAACATTTAGAAGGGCTATGGGCGTTGTTGCCGAGAAGACTGCGCCGTTGGTAGTTGCTCTCCGTTTTTTTTATTTACTTCTACGACATTTTTACTGTCTTCATCCCAAGTAAAAAGGCGTCCGTTTATCTGCACTCTGTCAAATATAAGCCTTACCCGTTCCCCGCTATCGTGGTTTTCTTTTGTAACTTTCCACAGTTTTCTTCTAGTTTCACGCACGCCAATAAAGTAATACTCGCTTATTGAATAACCGCTCCCTTTGAGTTTGGCACAAGACTGCAGTAATTTACCTTGAGAATTATTGGCCTGTTTTTCGGATCGCCTTCTCTAGTTTTATCAAGACGGTGAATACGTTCAATGCCTGCAGCCTTTACGTCTAGGGTATCTTCAAATATTTCCTTTGATACGAGGTTATGAAGCTCTTGAAAGGACTCATTTTGTTTTTCCTCAACGACGTACGCAATCAGGTTCGACCTGCAACTTCTGTTCTCGAGTTCTTTGATTTTTCTGTTCATGCCTTTGATGTTCTCTAGTTCCACTATCCGCTTTACGCAATCAGAAACCTGCTTTTCCAGTACGCTAATTTTCTCAAGTTTCTTATCAATTTCAGTTTCTGATTTGTGACAAATTTCTCTTTCTTGATTTTCTTTATGTCGTCCGCGATTACCTTTAGTTGCTTTGACCAATCGCCCTCTGTAGGCCCTTGATTAGTTTCTACGTCGCCACTAAGAAATAACAGGTAGCAAAGAGCATTAGTCACGTTAGTAAGCATTTCGCACATTGACCATGGGCATGGCAGCAAGAATAAGCAAACGTTATTGCTACGGTAACACTTTCCGTATCGTTCGCTCACCTGTACGAAAAACATGATCGAGTTCGAAGACCGTATCATGGCATCACCGCCATGCCCACTGTCAGGTGCAGCGCTGAAGAGCCGTTTTATAGTCCCGTTGACAGATGCATCCGTTAGCACCCCTGGTGGATCTGATGACGTCATTTTTGCTCCTCCGGCAGCGATGTTTAGCCGATGAAGGACCACGGGCATCAGCTTCTCTTGATCGGTGACCAAGAACATAGATGGCGATGAAGGGGCGTTGTTCATCGGTGATAGCCACGCTGGGACAAACAGCAATCCAAGCAGAACCTGTACGATATATATGATTGGGTTTGAAGACCGTATCATGGCATCGCCGCCATGCCCACTGTCAGGTGCCGCGCTGAAGAGCCGTTTTATAGTCCTGTTGACAGATGCATCCATTAGCGCCCCTGCTGGATCCGATGATGTCAATTTTGCTCCTCCGGGAACAATATTTAGCCGATGAAAGACCACGGGCATCGGCTTCTCTTGATCGGTGACCAAGAAGCTGGCGATGAAGGGGCGTTGTTCATCGGTGATAGGCACGCTGGGACAAACAGCAATCCAAGCAGAACCTGTACGAAAAACAATATCGGGTTTTGATTGATATGTGGGGTTTAACGTCCCAAAAACACCATTTGATTATTAGAGACGCCGTAGTGGAGGGCTCCGGAAATTTTGACCACCTAAGATCGGGTTTGATGACCGTATCATGGCATCACCGCCATGCCCAATCTTACTTAGGTTTGTTCGTGAGCGCGCGGCGTTGATCACTGAGCCACCAAGAAACGCCTCTTTCCACTTTGAAACGGCAAAGTATTTCTATCTTTCACTTAGCGCTACGGACGCCTGTTTCGGGGGGGGGGGGGTCGGAGGGAAATAGCATATGTTAAGCACTACCAGCAAAATGGCACGATGAGCACGTTCGGCGTAGAGTTACTGTATATGCTGATTCAACGTAAAGCTCGGCGTAAAGCTCAGCGCCCGGCTTGTGGCGCTGTACCGCGCTCATTTCCCACGCGTGCTTTGCTCCTCGCAGAAAAGGGGCCTTATCCGCGCACTTATCCTGGGGTAAGGAAGAACCGCGCGCCTTTGGCTTTCATCAGAACGATTGCGTTTAGTTGCTGGGTGCGCAAAGATCGTTTTGCTCGATCAGCAGGCCTTATTCGCGAAAAGAGGCTGAATTTCAAACACGCTGAAGTAACAATTAGTTCGCATTCATATCTGTACTTATGATCATGTTTTGTGCGCATTTTTGTTTGAACAGCACGTGATGTGTCGAGCTGTAAACTTTGGTACCTCTAGTGCCATGTGTTATGTTTTCGTGCGTCATTTGGGCGTGAACAGCGCGCTGCACGTTTCGATCTGTTTGCGGTTGTCAGCGTTACATTCCAAGTTGTTGCTATCACATTCATTCCTTCGCGGCGAAACTGTTACTTTTTAAATGTCATCGGCCCATTTAACTTTCTGTCTCCTCTTCGTTCGTTTGCCTTCCGGAAGAATACTGTCAGCTAACCTCAATGACCAACGGTTATCCTGCTTACGTGCTAAGTGTCCGGCCAACGTTCTTTTTTATTTGAACTGTGATTTTCACAACCTAGGTTTGTTGCTTGGCCCACTCCGTTTTGTTCTTATCTCTTAAGGTTGCACCTATCATTTTCCTTTCAATAGCTCACTGCGTCGTCTTCAATTTAAGCTGAACCCTCTTTGTAAGCTGCTAGGTTTCTTCTGCTCCGTAGGCAGGTACCAGCAAGATGCAGCTGATATAGCTTCCTCTTGAGGGTAAGTGACATATCATCATTCATAATTTGGGATCACTTGCCGAATATCATCCAGCCCGCCATTATTCTTCTAGTTAGTTTACTCTCAATGTTCGGCTCCGCAATTTTTACCAATCCTAAGTACACATATTCATTGACAACTACCCATGGCTCTCCATTTATCGCGAAACGCTGTTTTTTCGCGAGAGTGTTGCCGATTACTATGGTTTTGTGCACAATAGTTTTACTTAGGTTTTGTGCTAATAATACATACTTTTCTGCTTTCTGTGTTCAGATCTATAATGAAGAGCTGTAATTCGTCTCCTGAATTACTTATCAAGGCGATGTCATCAGTGAATAGCAGGTTAAAAGGTACTCTTCATCAACTCTAACTCTTAACTCTTCCCAATCTAGAACCGTTGAAACCACCTGTAAACACGCGGTGAATAGAATTTGAGAGATTGTGACTCCCTGCTTTACTCTATTCTTTATTATGATTTCGACGCATTTTTTGTGAAGAACTATGGTGGGTGCAGATCTGTGTCTATGTAGGCCTAGAAAGGTGGCACCTGGTCAAATTACTCGAAGAAACATGCAGCGCCATCAACGGCGAGAAACGGAGCTGAACTACTGCACAGAAAACTACGCGGAAATTCCACGCATTACTAAATGCAACTTGTGCAGTTCGGCAACTGTATACGTATTACTTTCGCACATAAGAAACGGTTGTCTAACAGCACTCAGACACACACGGCACGATTTACTGAAAAATAAGCAGGGAATGCGGCAATATTACAAGATATCATGTTTACACACATCGATGGCTACGACCTCTGCTGCGAGCTTTATGCCGGCCTGCCGCAGGAACCACCCTTTACGAAAACACTCTGACGTGCGTCTGTACTACGCCACATTGAAAATATGATTTATTCCCTAAATTCATGTCCTTCTTCTTTTGTATTGGTCTCCAAAAACACTCGCACAACATATCTATGGAGTCAATGATGATGATCGAGTGGGGCAAAGCGTCCGTTTGTCTGTCCTCCTGTCTCTTTCTATGTTCGTCCATCCATCCGTCCGTCCGTCCACTCGTATCACACTAGAGCACGCATCGGATGGACTGACGCTTCGCCCCACTCATCATCATTCACTCTTTGGATATGCTGGGAACTTATTATGCTAGCGCTACCTATCCTTTCTGTTCGCCAACTATACTGAGACTACTAACGCCGTCTAGTAATATTACTTCCAAGGACATCTACACACAATGCCATCTGTAGAGCAATTCATACCTTGCAGGTGGCTACAGACGTAAACTATAATCCTTCAATACTTTTACTAGTCATGAAGCTTCGGCGAAAGTTTGATATAGACACAGCAGCAACTGCTGGGGTTGTACTCACCCCTGGCGGGGCATGGGAGCGGCCGCGGCGCAGTAGCTGTACGGCACATGCCGGAGCTGTGAAACGGTATTAAATATAGCCGTAAAGGTTGAATACGGCTTCAGAGTGATGTTATCTTCAAGGATATCGGGGAAAGCTCTAATACAGTGAAATTTAGCATCGAATGAGGTCTTGAAGCAACAAATTTGACGACATGCTGATTACACTGTAAGATATGCCACTGCTATGAAATCATGCTCATTTTCTCTCCTGAAGCATCTAGTGAAAACTTGTGTACAATCTAGAGTTCTTCAACAACTCTGGTGGTCGTTAACGCGTCGCGGAAATGCAGTGGTTCCAACTTTTGACAGCACACATCCAGCCATCCAAGCAGTTTATACATTCGGTGTTTTTATATACGAAGTTGTACACCTTAAAATTGCCTCGCACGTAACAAACCAATGGCCACTTTGAATGAATCAGTCCTTTTAATTTAGCAAGTGATGGGGATTAAGTGGCACCTAATATGACGTTTGCGTCCTTTCGCGTTTTTAGATGCGGAAGCATCTTATACTCGCGCCTTGTAGTGCGTCGTCCGCGCCGTCCGCACCGCTTCTCGAACATTCGACAGCTGACGCGCGCGCATGCGCCGTCGCGCCGTCGCCCACCATCTGTGCCGCGCGCGCTTCTCCTTCGAGAACATTCGACAGCTGACAGCGCATGCGCCGTCGCGCCGTATATATACTCATGGTCGGCGCTCGCTCGCTCAGTTGCCGCTCGTCCGTTGGTTTGTACGGCGCGTCGACGTCCGAAGTCGCCGTGAAATGAATGCCAACGAATCCACAAACACAATGATCGACATCCCTTCGACCAGCGTCGCCCTTTCGCATACGTGTGTACGTGTTCACTCATTTAACACCCCCCCCCCCCTACAACCACGTTAACCAATTTAGCCATCGACCCAAGTAAGTCGCAATTTAACACCCCATTTCACAACCACGTTAACCAATTTAGCCATCGACCCAAGTAAGTCGCACTTTAACACCCCGTTAACCAATTATATGCTCCGCATCCTCCTCAGTGTTCCCCCGAGGGAAGCTGCGGGCAATTTTTTTTCTTCATTTATGACTGCGGTGTGTTCGAAGTTTCGTTGGCCGTGCAATCTAGTTCCTCGGTCTTCTACTCTGCTGTGTAGCTTACTCATGCTGTGTTTCTCCTGTCCTTCATTGGTGTGGTTACTGTAAGGGCGAAAGCCTTCCATGTCTTCTCAAATGTCAAAATTGAGTGACTGCATCCCGCACCGCAGGCGTCAACATGTGACGCAAAAAAATATATCTTCTCATGCTCACTTATAATGTAAAAAAAATTTTACACGCTTTTACAGCTTGCGCGATTTCGTATTGCATTGTGGTGCAACCGATCTTGCACAGTAACCGTAGCAAACATCTATTCCTAGCACTGAAGTGTCTGTTGCACGCAATAAATGGACGCTTTGATTTTTTCAAGCTGCAAGGATCTGCATGTATCTCCACCTTTTCAGCATATCACCTCCACACTTTTTGTCATCTCAGTGCCTGTATAAACAAAAACGGTCAGCATTCAAGTTATCAAGCTTCTGTGTTACTTACTGGCATGGAACGAGGAAGAGGTGGCCGTATGCTCACTTTCAGTAAAATGCGTCATTATCCGTTGCAGTTATGTCAAAAGGGCTCATGCACAGTGTCGATGTAGTCTCAACAGTCTCCAGCTCGCGGATGGTTCTCGTTGACGCTTGGTAGGCGGGTGAGCTCTGAATTTTTTCGCACTGTAAAAATAAGTTGTGAGGCCGTGGAAAATCCTCGGCACAGTGTCGGCAAAAGTTTCGGAAGGTCACGCGGTGACTTCACAACAACACCTACGATTAGCCACTGGTCCACGCGAACGATGTCACTCTCAACTAAGTGCTTTTCGCACGGGCGCACACTCGGTGAATCAAGTGTGAAACCACCAGTGTGTGGTCGCGTCATTGCGCGCTTCCACTTTTCCTGCCGATCACTGTATGCAGCGAGAACTCGGAGACTTATTCGTCGCTTCTTTTCCAGTCGGATCGACAACCAGGTACCCCGCAGGTATGTGGCATGCTTTCAGATCTTCGGCCACAGCATACTAGGCAAAATAGTATTCATACGGTGACAAACTACGCGATGGCGTGGTACGATATGACGCACTGACCCGACAGCGGCCCCAGCAGCCAGCTTCCTTCCGGTTTGCCCGATGCCCGGTGCCAGAGCCCGGTGATGCAGCGCTGCACCACAGCCTCCACTCGCAACGCACAAAGCTCACCCATAGAGTTAGACAAAAGCTGCACGAACAGTGAAAGTATTCAAGGACACTGATACTACATACAAACAGAGGCGGGACTCTAAGGACTCGCACTCTAAGGAGCTTTGCCCCTTAAATCATACACTGTTAACTTTGTAAAAGGCTGCCCGGCCCCGCAGTGTTAAGGTACTCGGCGGCTGACCCGCAGGTCACGGGATCAAGTCCTGGCTGTGGTGGCTGCATTTCTGGTGGAGGCGCAAATCCTGTAGGCCCGTGTGCTAAGATTTGGGTGCATGGTAAAGAACCCCAGATGGTCGAAATTTCCGAAACCCTACACTACGGCGTCGCTCATAATCGTATGGGGGTTCTGGGATGTTAAACTTCACATATCAATCAGCGAGAGCCTAACCGTTTTATCAAACCTATAGCCTTCGAACACTCGCACTTGAATACAACACAGGTGTAGCTGACAGAGAGACGACGATTCGTAGCAGGCCAGTTAACACTGGAGTGGCCGTCAATCGTCCTTCAAGGCGCTGGTGGCGCATCGTGGATATACTGACCCAACCGCCAGAACGCTAATTGCATTTGCAACAGCACCGAGAATTGTGAAGGGCAGATCACATGATAGATACGAAGGCTGATGTCGAGGATAGATTACGCAATAATGTCCCATAGTATGTATGATCGGCTAAGAGTAATGAACATGGATTAATATGGGTGAAGAAGCTTAGGTAGCGATCACAAACGTGTCAAGCTGAGTTTTGGAAGAGAAATAAAATTGGAAAGGTGGCATTACGAGCCACCACATGGTAATATTTATTCAGAAAGGCAAATAGAAATAGCAACTAAAGAGATTGTGAAAATAATCACCGAGGATGCTAAAACAGAGTGGACGTACACAAATCTAACTCGATTGTTTAGATTAGAGCTTGCTAAATTATCCAGTCAAATCAACCGGGAAAACATACAAAAACCCAAGAGCTGGTGGGATGAGGAAGTTAGGAGAGCCATAGTAAGACATCAGGAAGCTTCCAGAGAACACACATATGCTAAACAGAGGGGCGTACCGGTAGATGATGTCAAAATTAAATGAGATAACTTTTTGAGCTGCAGAAGAGAAGTGTCCGATTTGATCAGTGACAAGGTTAGAAGAAAAAGGGCTCAATGAATGGCGGAAGTAAACAACAGAAACAAGAAGGTGGGCTGCAAAGTTTTGGAACCATCTCTATTCTCTGAGTAATAAGACAAGCATAAAACAGACGTTTATACCTACAGTTCAAGGGGCCAGACTAGAAGGGGATGAGGCAATGATATATATAAATTCAATAATAGAAAAATTGAATCATCACGAAAACACTGCGTGCACCTTACCAGATGAGGATGGACCAATTAGCTCAGTGGCTCCACTCAGACAAGGAGACTGGGAAAGAGCAGAAAAAAGGGTTCTTAATAGCACGTGAACAGATCCTGACGGCATCGTAATCGTGCTAATAAAAAAAAAACTAGGACCAAACTCTGGACAAACAATAAGAGAGGCACGAGCAAAGCAATAATGGGTGGGTGGTGAAGCTCGTGCCTCAAAGCAATAAAGGGTGGAAACTAAGAAGGATGAGCATGATCTATAAAAGGAAGGGGGGCAAAAGCGTCCTAAACAACTACCGTCTTATAACAGTGACATCAGTAGTTTACAGGCTGGGGATGCAGATATTAAAGGAAAGACTACAGACATGGGTGGAGAATGAGGGGGTGCTGGGAGAACTACAAAATGGGTTCCGTAAACGAAGAAGATTGGAGGACAATTGGGTTTCATTGATGCAGTGTATTGAAATAGCCGAAAAAGAACACAGGCTCCTGTGGCTGGCATTTCTAGATCTCAAGGGAACTTACGATAGTGTGATTCAAAAAGACTTGTGAGGAATACTGGACACACTAGATGTGAAAGATGGAATAACTAATCTTTTAAAGGATACCTCTAAAACTAAGAAGGTAGTTAATAAATGGGAAGAACAGGTAGCTGAACCTATACAAGTACTTCGTGGGCTTCGACAAGGATGTCCCCTGTCACCTTTGTTATTTATGCTGTATCTCCAGAGACAAGAAACCAAATCCTCTCTTTTGCCAAGCAAGGAAAACACATTGAATAGTATGTACGAGCAATAATGTGTGCAGATGATATAGTATTAAAAGCCGACAACAAACCATATCTGCGGTAATGTGGGAGGGGAGATAGGTGAAATTTGAAGTTGAGCAGGGAAATATTGGCAATCATGATTTCCAATCATACCAAAGGCAGTGAGCATGAGATACAGGAAGTCACGCTAGAAATAGTGGATAATTATAACGAGGCTGAGTATCTAAGGGAGCACGAAAGATACGTAATGACTAAGGGCACTAGGAATGCAGCTGTAATGAAAAATAGAACATTGTGGAACTACAATATGTATGATGTTGTGAAAGGGATTTGGAAAGGTGTGATGGTCTCGGGTTTGACGTTCGGCAATTCGGTCTTGTGCATGAAATCAGCAGTTTAAGCAAGATTGGAAATTGAACAACGTGGCATAGGTAGACTTGCTTTGGGTGCACACGGAAATATCCCAAATCAGGGGGTACAGGGAGACATGGGATGGACATCGTTTGAGTGCAGGGGGGCTAGCAGCAAGATAGAATCGAAGAAGTGATTGAGAAAAATCTGAGAGGAGCGTTGGGCCGGGAAAGTCTTCAGTTACTTGTACATTAAGAATGTCTACACTAAATGGAGGAAACGAACTCGAAAATTCTCACGCATGTATTTGGACAACAGCAGAATACCAAGCCAAAAGGAAACATTGGTCAAGAAGAAGGTGAAGAAAACAGAGAGGGACATGTTAAAGATGGGAATGCTTTCAAAATCATCACTGGAGACCTACCAAACTTTTAGGCAGGAGATTGCAAGGAAAGATATTTACGATGATTCGCTGGGTAGTTCTCTGCTCTTCGAGGCTAGAACGACAGTATTGCTGACCAAGACGTACCGAGCGAAATACGAAGGCACAGGCACGATATGTAGTGCGTGTCGAAGGAGGAGGAAACGGCTGATCCTTTGATCCTGTTTTGTAAAGGCCTCCGCCCTATAGTCGAAGATAATGGCGCCAAATATTTTCATGCATTGGGTTTTATGGACAGTAAAGGTGAAATAAATTTAAATGGGTAGAAATAACCAGAAGGAGGCTATCTGATTGGTGGCTAGAATCGAGACATGATTGAAATTCAATCTTTAAACACACAGTGATAGTACTTAGTTTTATAAGCAAGGTGGCTGAGCCACCACCCGATCTAAAGGGCACAGCCGGATACATCTATCCATCCATCCAAGCAGTGTAATGCGGCCCCACTTGTATGTGCTGCATGTTTCAGATTTTAAATTACTCAGAGCATCACTTTGGAAAAGGTTATTCAACCGTTACTCAAGTTCATTCATTTGCAGAGACTGTAGATCAAAATAATGAAATTAACGTCATGTTCCTTGATATTAGTAAGTCATTTAGGAGTTATCCACCACAAACAAATTACAAAACTCCAAGACATCAATTTACCTGCTATATTCATTACCTGAATGTGAATTTATTTAACAGAACGTTCACAGTTTGTGTCAGAAAATGGGAAAAAATCGAGTTTCCTGTAATGAAGACGTGCTACAAAGGCAGTGTTCTAGGGCAGCTAATATTTTCACTTTGTGTAAATGACATTGTAAGTGCAGTACTACCAGAAAGGCAAAGCAGACGGCTCTCAGAAGATTGTGTGCTCTTTCGTGAAGTTTCTTGTTCTAATGATCCACAGAACTGCAACTTAAGTCCTAAATACATATTCAACTGGTGTGATTGCAATCATATGGCACTAAACGCACTAAATACTGTTTATCTTTGTTAAACCTGCTCAAAAGCACGTCTTCATTTTAATTATACCTGAGCTAGTTATTTCTACAGAAAGTAAAAAAAAACAGAAATATCTATGGTCATAGTTAAAACTAAAGAGCTGTCTTGTAACTTACAAATAGACAACGCGGTTCTGCGGCATTCCTTAAGTTGTGTTTGTATAAGTTCAGACATTCTCTGGTTAACATTAAACTACATAGTTACCTTACGTACACAAGACCAAAACGAGAGTACACTAGTTTACTACACCCGTTTCACAAAACTAACAGAAAAACTTGTACAACTACAAAGAATGGTTGTTGAGCTTCCCTAATGTAAGTTTCAAATTACGAACTCAGCAATTGAGCAATATACAGCCAACAACATTACAACAGTTTATGTTTCTTCTTGTTAGTCATAAGTTAGCTCTTGAGCCGCATGGAAATGTACCTCCTCGCTCCACTAGGTACACACTTACTCATCACGCCCATTCTTTGAGCCCATATTTTGCTAAAGCCAACGCATTTCTGTCTTTCTTTTTCCCGCGTAGTGTATAACAGTGGATCTGTCTAACTTATCCAGTTTTCTGTAGCACAGAGGTCAGTGTGCTCTGTTAGTATTTGTAACGTTTAATTTTATGTAATATTTCGCCATATTATCTTTTATGCGTGCCTTTACAGCTGTTTTGATTCTATTTGCTTTTGTATATTCGTATGTTATCACATGTATTTTTTCTTATACCTTGCCTCTTGCACCTTTCCTGGTTGGACCAGTTCCTAGTTTGCAGTATTTATCAAAGACACAAAAATTAGGAGTATGCTCTGGTTAATTTGTGCATTACCCGTTGGTTTGGGTGCTGAATGTAAAGTAGTATGGCTACAACTACGTACACACCCACGATAAGTTTTCGTTTAAAAAATTTCAAAGTAAAGTGTTATGTGTGCGTGTATGTGTTTAGAAGGAGTGTGGTCGTATGTAAAAAGTGAAAAAGGCAGCCCCGGAGGCAGACAAAAATTTGGAAGCATTGCCATGGAAAATATTGAATCCTAATGATAAAATAAAGCAGAGAGATAGGTCTTCGTCACGTAACAGCAAAACACAGCTACTAGTCAGTTTAGTCTTGTTGTGTTCGTTTTGGGATTGGTGCGGACCTAATAGCACCCACGGGGCCCCGAGCATTGGTCAGGAGGGGTGGTGTCAGCAAAGATTGGCTGCCCGGCCTAGTGGAATCACGTGCCCCAACCTCCAGACTATTTCTGTCCGCCATGAGGCAGCCCCCGTGGCACTGTTGAATCTACGCAGCAGCGTTTCAAGCAGTGGCGTAGCCAGTGGGTGACTCATGCCTCCTTCCCTTCAAATTTGTTTTTTTACGGTATCGCATACATACGTTAAAGGTCTACTTGTCTGCCCAGCTACCCCCTCTGGTTTCAAGCCGTGGTCGCAAGTGTACTGGTGGCAGTGCTCACCTTAATCCACCTGTCAGCTTTGGTGTCGTAGCTCTCGATGAAGCTGGTCGGCGCTCCAGCCATCCAACCCCCAATTACAAACATCACCTCGTGCGGTATGCGCGGTCGCGCGAATACGGGCGTCGGCACTTCGCTGTTGTGCACCACCACGTCCAGGTCATACAGGAAGCGCAGCGTCTGCATCACTCGTGGCCTGCAGGCCGACGCAGTCACACACCAAAGTGGCACAACAGTAAGGTCTACGTAAAATGCGCGTACTCCTGGAGTGAATGCGGCAAATGGCAAATGAGGGACTGGGGGTTCCGGATAAAGAAATGCATGGCCAAGGAGACACATAAACTTTACGTACTCAAGTGGGGAATATATTATAAGTTAAAGAATATTGTAAGTCGCGGTACTTTATCAGATCATCATGCTCCAATATCACTTTGAGGACATTCATGATTATTCACTAATGCAATGAAGTGCTCGCTATTTGTGAGTGCACCTGGAAGCAGCAGGTCAAGGGCCAAGTTTCCCGTTGGGGACCGTTGACTAACTATTATATAGTTTGCGAATTTATCGTACAGAACCTAGAAGAAGCTCGTACAATATGAATGTTCAGAGACTTTTCTGAGCGCCAAAACGATGTCAATCTGTAGGAAAGAATCACACCGTTTCACTGTTGTCGATAAGACGATGACGCAAGATCGTTAACACAGGTTACAAACCTGTGCTTCTAGGAAAATGTGTCTGACACTATGCAAGCGTATCTGAATCTGAAGTCGCAGGTTTAATCTCGGCCAAAGTGGGCGCAATAGGATGGAAGCGAAGTGCTGGAGGCCCATGTAATAAATGCTAGAAATGCTAGAACCCTTGTAGAGTGAGGCTCCAGTAAAAAAAGCTCCGGGTGGTCGAGATATCCGCAGAAAAAGAGGAAGGAATAAAGATCGTAGAAAGAAAGAAAAAAAGCGAGAAAGGAAGAAAAACAGTGGCAGATGAAAGGCTCATAAATTTCTATCTTCCTTCATTCAATCTTTTTTCGAGGCCATGATACACCTATAAAAATTCCGGAAAACACACACAAAAGCAATCTGCATGGCACTTACCTACAGCCGTCGTCGTCGATGATGTACTTGTGCGTCTTGATCTTCTCCACGAAGTAGTCGGTGGCCACTAGTCCCGTGCGCACACACTCGAGCAGGCGCGCCATTTGGCATGTGCGACTGCCCGGGTCGAACTCGATCCAGCGGAGTGTGGCTTTCCACACGCTCTCCTCCTTAGCGACGTTTACATTTTCGTCCGACAAAATGGCCACCATCTCGTCCACGTCCAACCGCAGGAACTCTTCGCTACGCTTGGCCACCTCGACGAAGTGCTCCATCAGGTAGCTACGCATAAGGCGAGAGCATTAAAAGGATCCTCCAAGAAATAGTCCATGTGTGCAGAGTGATAAAGACTATCTGAAAAGTGTACTGTCATTAATTAGGGCAAAATCTTGAGACGCCACATGAAACTCTAAATTTGACTATCGGCGACGAAGGTCCCACGGCGTCACTAACGAGTGATGGGACCATCATTCCGTGCTGACGTCACATATCCTATCCTTATCACAACGTCCAGGTCGCAAGTTGTGACGTCATAAGTTTTGTTGTGATGTATTCTAAGGTAACGGCACACGATTACAGTGCCAAGATTACTTAAAGTGTGATTACCACCAAGCGGCACATGTGGAACCCTTGAGGATGCTTGGTGATGCATCCTCTGAGCAGCGCGCTCTCCCACGTAGACATCAGGCCGCGACGAGAAACGCATGTTTGCATACTATATTGTTGGTTTTTGTTTTAACTCGATAGCGTTAGAGGGCTTGTGTCGCAGAAATTCCGCCGTTGGAGTCGACATCATTCGTTGTAAGCGAAAAATAGTCCGTGAGCGAAAAATGAAGAAAGAAGCAACTTAAATAAGGAAAACTTTTTTTGAATTTCATTGAGGATGGAGCCCGGGCCGTGGGCGTGGCAAGCAGATGTCCTATCACAAAGCCACGATGTTACTTACAGCGGCTTCGGGAAAAAAAAACACTACAAAAATGCCAAGGATTGGAAGAAGTCTCCTTAACGCTTTTCGTTCGACAGGTCTCACGACGAAAACGAGCCCATTCGGTGATTTGTAGGTGCACTTGGGAGGCTGTTGCGATAGGCACCGCTCGCTGCTCATCAGCGAGCACCAAAGTCTTGCTCATCTTCTCTGGACGATAAACTATTATCGCGCATGTGCCTTGATGTGCTTTCTCGCGCCGTTCGTTCACGGCGTGCCTTTATATTCTACTACGCACCATGCTGTGGGTCATTTTTTTTGTACTCCATCTTACGGCAAGTATGCCGCATTTAAAATTTCGTTATTCTTTCTCACAGCGTATTTCTCACCCGGTTGATGATGGATTATGGGGTTTAACGTTCCAAAACCCTCATTTCATTATGAGAGACACCATAGTGGAAGGCTCTGGAAATTTTGACCACCTGGGGTTCTTTAACGCGCACCCAAATCTGAGTACACCGGTCTACAACATTCCTCGCCCGGCTTCGAGCTTGTCTCGGCTAAACGTAAAAAGTCAATCAAACTACGTCAAAAAAAAAAAGCCGGGAAAATGCAACCATCGCCGCTGAAAACACACAAGGATTTTCAAACAGCTCTAAAAATGGACAACTACGTTCATCTAGCAAAAAACATATCATGCCTTTTCAGAGGCGTTTATTAAGCAAACAGCAAACGCTAGATAATGTGCTGCAATCTGTGAGGGATTGTGAGATCATGGCCTCTCAAACGGCAAGCGCGTGGCGTGTATCTTGGAGGCCATGCGACTCTTGCTTTAGATCAAGAACCTGTATGTACCAGGCGCGCGCGCGTGCGTGCACGTGTGTGTCTGTGTGCCATCTGTGAGACAATGTGAAAAACGCGTCTCGACTACAGCAGAGCGCCGTTCTAGCCGAGGGAAGCGGCCACACTGCAAAGTCAGTGCATTACTATAGATACGTTACGCTTGCGCGCGCGCGTGTGTGTGTGTGCGTGCGCGTGCGTGGCGTGCGTGCGTGTGTGCGTGTAAATTCCACTTTGTTACGTTGAACAGTTTCGCCGTACTCGCAGTACAATGGAGGCTTGTACAGCGGAAACGCCTTTGGTGCTCACACAACTTTCATTCCTACTAAGTAACTCTTCCGATGAGGCATTAAAATTTATTGCAAAGAGGGGATAATAGCTTTTTGAAGTAGCCCTATTCAGTTTTTTTTGTGAAGCACAGTGAGCCCACTGTATCGCAAACAATGCGTAAAAGGCGGAGTGGTTGCGGCCAGAATGGGACCACCACCTTATTAGCGAATCCTAAGGGTCCCTCATTTTTTTGTTGTTTAAATGATGTCTTAAGGAGTGAGGTTGACCTGATGACAAAGTGACTGTTGTGTGCCCGTTTGCAAGAGCAGGTATAAATCATGCAAAGAAAAGTTGTCTTTGTACATTGTGCCGAAGGAAACAGATGTGTTTCTAAAGTGGCAGCGCAACATTCCGAGAGTGGGCTCGACGCCTGAGCTTGCCTCCCAAATAATATTTCAGCACAGCATTGTGGAAGCATCCCGTGACGTCACTGGTGCTTCAATTCAAGCTAGGAAAAAATGGCGAGTTGCCGCTCGAGCAACGCCACAGAAATGTGAGGGCCACGATCGAACTGGCTACAAAGGATTTTAGCGTTTCATATCTCCTTGTGTAAATGTTTCAGCTGCATCATACCTTGCTTATTGATTTTTTCGAACTTACATTTTCCGTATTTTCCTGTTCGTCAACAGCCATGACCACATTGCTGATAAATGTTTTAAATAAAACTACGGCACACTTCCGCACCAAGTTAGTGTTTGTCCAACTGATTTTGCTTACAAGCAGCTTTACAGGCAGCCCCGACGTGGTGGTTTAGTGGATAAGGTACTCGAATGCTGACCCGCAGGTCATGGGATCGAATCCCGGCTGCGGCGATTTACGATGGAGGTAGAAATGTCGCAGGCCCGCGTGCTCAGATTTGGGTGTGCGTTAAAGAACCCAAGTGGTCGAAATTTCTGTAGCCCTCCACTACGGCATTTCTCGTAATTATATGGTGGTTTTGGGACGTTAAACTCCACATCTCTATCTATCTTTGCTTACAGGCAGCTATAATCATTCTTGTGTTACTGCCGCCCAATTTTTCATAACTTCTTGTCATACAAAGGTGCTCCTAGAGCCTGTGCATATAATACATTCAAAGGATTTCTTAGCGAACTTCGGTGATTTTGAGTCTGTCTGTCTATCTATCTATCTATCTATCTATCTATCTATCTATCTATCTATCTATCTATCTATCTATCTATCTATCTATCTATCTATCTATCTATCTATCTATCTATCTATCTATCTATCTATCTATCTATCTAGCCGCTTACTTTCGGGTGCTCTCGTGGTCACCCCCTTAACTTGGCGTGAACCAAAATTAGCATGGGAGGGTAAGGTGGTTTGACAAATATGATGTGCTGGCCAAGACATGAATAAAGTTGCAATGCGGTCGCGTACGTCGTCAAACACTTCCCGCTAGGCAGTGGCACATACCCACAGGCGGGTATGTGCCGCTGTTATGCGGTTATGTGCCACAAGTAATTGACACTTAGTATCTATGCGGCTATGTGCTACAGGTAATTGACACTCAATATTTACCCAGGAGCAATGAGAACACAGATGGGCAATTTTCACGCACCAGCGCTGAGAAATACCCGATGTGAACGCTAAAACGTTAACAGGCGTGGAATAACTCAGCCAGGAACCATCGTCGCTATGATAGAACGCGATATTCGTTGTCTTTTTTTTGCCGTTTACTGACTGGCAGATTTTATTTACACATCATCTTTCTTTTTTACATCCTGTCCCGCCACTCAGTTAGACAGCATTTCCAGGTGATGCAGAGCTTTAGCGGGTCTCTTAAACACTTTTCAGTTCTGACTTTTGATGGTGTAAGCCCGCACCAGTCCATCACGACCAGGATGTACTTACAATATTCGGCCTAGTGGCCAAAAAGCACCGATTCCTTTTGTCGTCTTGCAGTAGTACGACCTCGCCTACTGTTAAACTTCGATTAGGTTCTTGCGGATACCGATGCAGAGACCGCAGTTTTAGGATATACTCCTGTCTCCATCTTTGCCACAGATGATTCAGTAGTCTTTAACGATGCTCCAGTTTTCGGGTAACACTATTCCTAGTAGTGTGCGGCCAGGGTGAAGTTTCACATGGGCTAGGATTAGGATGAACCAGGACTGACCTACCGACAAGAAATTGAGCAGGATATACCGGTGACGCTTTCCCTGCGTGCGTATACGTGTATGTCATAGGGCAGGAATTAATACGAGCTTCAGCTTCTTGAAGCAACGTCATCAGTTCTTCACTTCCTAGACTGGTTTTCCCGAGAGCTATCCGAAGGGCTGACTTGATCAAACGGATCAGCCTTTCCCTCCAGCCACCCACCACGGGGCGTGAGGCACAATAAATTTCCATGATATTCGATGATAGGCTAGAAATGCAGCAAACGGAAATCCACTGATAAGCTTTCTTGCGTTTCCTAGTTCTTTGCTTGCCTTCTTGAACATCAATACGTTGTCCGAGTACACTGTAATGGGTACTAACGGCCGTGTATCTGGGTGCGTAGCCCGCCACTTAGGTGCAACACTAGACCAGGAACACTGCATCATGTGGTGTCCAGGATATGTAGTGGAAACAAGTATCGATAGAGCAGACAGTGCAGCTGGAGCTATTACTCACTGAGCAACCATCCCTTGTCCAGATACCCGTTTGCTACTCCAGTCTCCCCACACTCCTTGAAATATCTTAGAACACCAGCGTCGACAACGACGGCGATACTCACGGCTGAGTGTAAAAGAAGCGCATCAGCGGGGCCGCCTGCACACAAATACATATCCGCACCTTCGTTTAAAACATGCGATGCACTCAACCACATACGCGGGTTCTTTCCCGTGGTGCGGAGGACAGCCAACACTTGCTCACATTACATGCGTCTGTAAGTTAAGGCCAGCTAAAATTGCTACACCTCAGATTTCAGTGAACAAGTTCATGACAGAGCAGTGGGAGACCTTGCTCGCCAGCGAGAAAAAGGAGGCCCAAGTAGCACTCCTGGACCAGGCGTGGCGGGCTGCTGAGGCCAGTGGAGCCCTTGGCTTGGGGCCCCACCCACCTTTTTATAACCCTCATTTCATTTTTTTTCTCTGTAATGCACGTTCTCCATCCATCCATTCAGAAGGCAAGAAAATAACTGTCCGATGAGAGAGAATCTGTAAGTTTTAGATGTAGAGCTCTTGTGGTTGCGCCGGTAAATAGCACAATGTAAACCTTGTGTGATGTAATGTCTAAGTTGATGTTGGGCCCAGGACTGCGAGCCAAGGAATTTGATCGATTCACGAGTGCACACTCACATAAGATAAATATATTACCAGGAAGGTATGGAAACGGTTATAACGCTCATCTAAATTAAGGTAAGGCAGTCTTGTGGAGTCCTTATAAACGCGTGTCTTCTTGGTGGCTTCTTGGTCACCGTGGCTTCTTGGTCACCGCTCCCTTGTGGCGGTGCGCCCCTGACTCGCTGATTTCCTCCGCATAAGTCGGCCCACGCCACAGCACAGCTGTCTTTTTCACAGCAGTCCAGTAGCGTTAGTTTACCTGCTACCACGCTCATCCGACAGTACACCAGGGTTGTGCCAGCCACCTGGAACGGCAGCCGTAGCAGGAGCCTACAGTAGACCTACAGTAGACCGGAGCTCGCAGCCACACTGAACGGCGGCGGGACCCGCGGCACCTTGCCTGAACCCTGGGCCAGTCACCCAGCCGTACTACAGGCTTCGTTCTTCGGTTACCCAGCTGTCAGGGACGGCAGCTGGATCAGCGGCGCACCACGTGGTCCCTGGGCCAGTCACTCAGTGGCATCCCAGGAACAGAACAGCATGTTGAGAACGTCCATGAGTTCTCCGGATCGGACGTCTAGCCGGGAACTGCTTCTATCGCTGCTCTGCCTTTAACACCAGCAAATGCTGGCAAGCGCTCTTTTTGCCGCCAGTGCGTACGCTCTCTCGTACTCTTCTACGGCGATCGCGCAGTTTCGGTTTCGTATTTATACCTACTTCACACTTTGGTACGTAATAGGTCACTACTATTGAGCTCCATATATATTGGCCCTGAAAAATTGATTGCAACCAGTTTAAACGGCATGACATAGTAGCTCGATCTTCCGCAGTGGGGCATGTTACACATTCAAGGCCTTCATTCGGAATCGTTTGACAATGTAACAATTATTGATCGACTTTTTTTGTCTCGTGGCGTGCTTGAACAATCCAGAATCGTTGACGCATTACCGTCAGTGTGGCTGATATTTAACCCTGTAAAACACGGCAATGTGCGTTCTTGATTACCAGTCTCGTGAATTCATGGTAGTGCGGCAAAATCAGTGGATGTTTTTTTTCTTGGCTTGAAAGTTGCCCTCTCTGTAGGCGCCTACGCAGATGAAGTTGTCCTTCTGTATTCAAAAATAGATGCAGGTCATGAAGAATTGACCACCTTGAGATCGCGTGTCCGTTGGACAGTTGCTCTATGTCCTGAGAGAAAGCTTCTCGCTGTGCTCTTACTATGCAAAACTTCTCGACCATATTCAGCTTGCTGCAGAAATAGGCACTGTGTGCGGTTCACGTGCGCGCCATAACCTTTCCAAAAATCTGTACACGAACGCTTTAACGCGAAGAAGCCTGGTCAAGCTGCTGTACTTCTTGGCGTTTATGACATCTTAAATGAATTCTTGCGTCAGAAGCAGTAGTTTTGTCTGCAAAGTTTCTGATTCGTAGGTGTTTTTGGAAGACAACAGAAGCAGGCTCCACTGACCAGGTCGTTTGATGTCGAATTAACCATTCTGGGTTATTCCACTAGTTGACGCTTTCCGGAAGGCCGAAGCACAGCCTCTGATAATCCCGAAATCAGATAATCTAATGGGTTCTCCTCTCCAGGACTATAACGCCATTGCCCTCTGTCGGTGCAGTTGGCTATCTCGGCCACTTTGTTTCTCTCGAAGGGGTTCGGTTTATCTTCCTGTGCCCCAGTCTAGCTCAGAACATTTGTCGAGTCTGATCAGAAGGTATGTGAGAAGTGTAACGAAGGCGCGACGCCAACACGGTCCCGAAGGCGCCACTGCTCCGAAACTCACCGCCAAGGTCACCAGTCGTTTGGTAGTGTGTGTTTCTCAGCTCACGACTGCTTCAGCGAGGAGCTAATAGACGAGTGGACAAGACGAGGGTACGTTAAGACGAGGTTCATGTAGAGCATACAAGTAGAGGCGTTAGAAATTCGGCACTCAGACCGAGAGCCGAGATCGAAGAGGCGAGATCGAAGTGCCGAGATGGAAGAGCCGAGATGTCTTCTCTCTGACGCATAGGTCTGCTGCTGGCAACGCGCCGCTTGGTTTTTTATAGGCACCGGGTGGACCTTTGCGTCACCAACGTTCAACCAGAAGTGCCGCTAGTCGTGGTGTCAGAATCCTCCAATGGGGACCCGCTGCTTAGCTGCCCCATGATCCTCAAATTCGGAGCCGCTGCGCTGGGTTGCACCCAAGGACGAGCGATGTTGCCACGCATTGTGTAAGACTCGCCAAACTGGAAGGCACTGATTGCTTCATTGGGCTTGTGGGCTGAGGGAACTCGCTGTGCGTTGCGTAAGACAGACCGGCGCCGCCGGTTCATGACGTCGTTGAGTAGATCGCGTCAGGCGATCTCGATTGCTGGCCTTGACAGA
>WOVY01001051.1:0-22872 GCA_013436015.1 Rhipicephalus annulatus | reverse complement strand
ATATCGATTTTCTTTCACATTAGGACATAATCTAAAGTTGCGGTATGTTGCGGAGAAGGTTGTTGAGAGTATTCTGAGTGCCACCCATTAGGAAGATGGAAAAGAATAGAGCACTAGCTCATAGAAAACATACTGAAAGCGAAGCCTACAACAGAAAATTCTGTCTGGCAAAACTTCACGTTGCACTGAACCATTCTACTATTCCATGATCTGATATGTCAAGTGTTAAATCATCAAGCTTCTGAAACAAGCACACACAAACGCACTTTGGTCTTTGTGCCTTGAACAGTTCCTATATAGCAGTGTGGGGCAAGGAGTCAGGTTAACAGGCCACATATTGCATACAAAAGTGCGGCAACCCGAGTCGGGGATGCTCGAGGCACTAAAACTGACATCAAAAGTTATACACAGACAAGAGTTCTCACTTGAGGAGTTTAAGGGGCCTATTTAATGTACTTCATCAAGGTTGTCACTTAGGTCTGTTGGTTTGCCATTATACAATCTTGAACAAATGATAGCGCGCTAAAATGTTACGGGCACGGATGACAGACAGATGGCAGCGTTTTTGTCGCGCTATTATACGTTCAATATGAAAGCACACCAACTCACCTAATTGATCGTTCTGATGTAGGTGTACTGCATAAGCGACGTGTGCACAAGAGACGACGTAAAGCACATGTAATGCCAAACATATGGTATGATGGATCGTTGCAGCCCACTATCCTGAAACGAGTGTGGACGCCGGACATTCGCCGCCTCGCGTTACAAGTGCGACACCTGTCCAAATTTTTATTGGTTTGGAATGAACAAGCTCACACAAGGTATTGCCCCTAGCTTTTCAGCTTTTACCTATTGTCCTTCGTTTTCGCTCTATTCCGCGTTCGCTATGTCCGCACTCTTAACTCTTCTTTCGTAGAAACGCCTGGGAAAGCACACTATTCCGAAGACACGCGTCGAAGAGGCCATGCTCAAGATGTGCGACTCGGGCCAGTACCACTTCACGAGAGACAACTGTCAAAAGTGGGCCAAAGAGCCCCTGCGACGGCACGGAGTGGTGGTGCCTCCAGACGAGCCGGACGCGCAGACCGTGGTCGAGGGTGTCGTCCAGCCGGTCGTCGGCACCGCACTGCTCGCAGGCGCCTTTGCAGTGGTGAAGTTCATCTTGTTCAGGGGACGTATTTAGGACCAACCAAAACTACAACAGGCACGGTGACGAGTTGTCTCACGGCATGCTAGCGTTTCACAGCGCATCAGGCTATTATACTGTAGCAAAAAAAAATCGCAGGATCTCGAACGCATTCGCCGAAGACAAGATGAAGGCGAAGATCATTATTAGATGCGAAGCGTCTTATTAGCCAACGATGCGATGGCGTCTCCGCGCCACTACGCATGCGCGTCCCCTCCCCTTTTTCTCCTCTCCTACGCTCCCTTTCTCTCTCCTCGCAACGCCGAAGCAGGCAACGCCTGCCAGCAAGTTTTTGTTATTAAAAAATGGTCTGCTGGCGCTGCGCAACCGTTCACTGGCCACCATAGAGTTAATATACTGGCCACCCCGTATATATGCTCCCAAAGCAAGGCTTGGTGGCGCTGCGACTCTGGACAGGCAGTGTCATTTCTGGCAGAAAAGTAAAAACTGGGGACGTACTTCGCGCATTTTCCCTTCTCTCCATCGCGTTGCGCCGTCTTCCGTGCACATGCGCGACTGTCGCGCTCCAAGCTGGAATCACCCAGCTGGACAGGCACTTCGAAAAGCGGACGTAATCAAAGCAGAAAGGTTTGTTAATCACGTTTACATTGTGGAGCTGACAACAATGCTCGAAATAAATTTCCGAAGTACAAGACAATGCCGTGTCTACGTAAGCTCCCTTCTATCATACGTTAGATATACCTAGTGGTCTATATGCAGGGCGAAATTAAGCTAGGAACGCGATGAATGTTCTACGTTGTTGGCAATGAAGAAGATTTGATCGTTGTTTCGATGTGCATGCTAGCAGTTGTAGACGCGTATTGTCGGTAACAAAATTTTGTGGCGTGAAAGAAACAAAGATGCCACAGCCACAGCACTAAAAAGACTGATAAGGTTAGTCATGTCATCCTTCCCTCTGGAGCATCTCTGGCTGATTAATCTGCAAGGTAGTTAGCTTAGCATAAGCGCTGCGAAAAAAGTTAAACTGCGCGCTTCTTTTTTTCTTTCTTGTTCTTTTTTTTCAATTCTCACGTCATGCTTGCACTCCCATTTTATGAGAATATCGATTGCACAAGTGTACAAAGCCTGCTGCTCAAACGTGGCTTATCTTGAGAGGGTGCCGAATATATATCGGTTGTGCGACGTACTCGCGCCTTTAGCGCATACGTAAACGCACACTCGACGCACTCTGCGAAACGTGGCACGCAGACACGAGGCACGCATGAAAGAAAACCACACATCTCCGAATGGGACAAATCGTGTATGAGTGCCATTTAGACTCAGCGGCTCGATACCATTCTAACACAGAAGCAAAAACAGGAACGCGCCAGCAAAGCGACGTTAAGGTTTGCTGAAAATGCGCATACGTGCCACGTTCGTTCCGGCGCGATGATGCAGCCTTTCCGATGCGTGAATCGCACGCGGCCCGCCTTTGACGATAGGCGGAGTTCAATTGAAGCCAACCAACAACGCAACGCCAACTGGGTTATGACGTACGCGAGTGTGAACATCCAACAACGACAGCTATACGTCTCACAAACACAAGGAAGCTGAACGCAAACTTGTTTCAACATACAACCGTAACTGGACTTTCACAATGCGAGGAGATAGCGAGCAATGATTACTGCAGTCATTTCATAGGCGCGCCGCGTTACGTACTGGTTTAGGTAGTTGAAATGAATAATTTCAAGCGATGGATTAAGATAATTAGAACGTAAGGTGAGACTGAGTTAACTCAATATTATTAATTTTTTGACGTTGGTGATCCACGCTTTTCTTTCTCTCTTGTACGACTTGTCCGGCAACAGACAGTTTTACTGGTCGATCGCATGTATTTGTACTGCACTGTTATGGCACACAATACTGCAGAGCTCGCTGACGCTTTTGTGGGGTCGCTTCTGCCGTCGCAGAAAGGTAACTTCGAACAGCAAGTATCTCGTTTCAGCGCGCCAGGCTCGCACCGATTCGAGAACGCGAGTGTGGCACGTGCTTCCGTTGCGGTGAAACACTGGATCGCCTGCGGCCTCTGCCGCGCCTATGCCCAATTTCCCCGGAGCTTGGCACCAGAACCACAGTGCGGTTTTGTTGTCGATCCGCAAACTTGAGGTTTTCTTTGCTATATAAGCACTGGATCTTGACTTCCGAAGTTACGGCCGGTGGGAGATTTCTTCTGTGTGTTTTTGAACAATAAAAACTCACAGTGGGCGTGTTGACTGAAAGTGGGCAGCGAGTATCTGTGTCCGATCCGAGTCTTTCGTCTCTCATTTCCCGTTAACAGCGATCGGCATGTTCCAGTAAGAAATACCGGTCCATCACTGCGTGCTTAGCGCCTCCCCAGGCTTCTCTCTTGCGCAACGCCGCGATCAGCGCCAGGGTCAACGCCACCGCCAGTGTAAGCGTCAGCGCCCGCTGCTTCGCATCTATACACGTGGTGCCCTTTAGTGGTACATGGTGTAATTTTTATTTTGCTTTCAATTGAAGCTTTTGTCTTCCTTCACCCACCTTCCGAGTGCTTTGAGCACTTACTCTATTTTTGCACTGCTTCTAGAATCGAAGACATTGGAAGCTTTGAGCCGCACTTCGTTATGCTCTGCCTTCGACATTTGACTACTTTGTCGAAACATTGATATTATTTGACGGCATTATCACGTACAAGTTTTAGCACTCTGTGACGTCATGTTAACGTCATATGTTAACGTCACCACATAATTTTTTCTCACTCGTGCCGACGCCGCGAAATGCCGACCGTTTTTGCGTTTGATGAGGAATCTAAGGCTTTCGCCTATTTATTTGCCGATTATAACTACACTTACTATTGGTTCATTCAGAAACTTAATCGATTGCGGGAACAACTTGCTATTTCAAAAATGTACTGGCTAAATAGCTGAACGAACATCGATTGTGGCGTTACTTTCCTTTCAATTTTATGTGCCTAACATTTCTTCACCTACACGCACCAGGAAGTTTTTCTTTTTTTTTACAACGCAACAATGATTCAGATGAAGCGGCTCACACGTAGGAAAAGGCCGTAGCACTACCTGTCTGACCAGGAACCTCGCGAACAAGAGGAGACTCGTAACTTTTACGTTACTTGTAAAGTATATGAAGGTATATGAATGAACCATGCGTGGGAAGGTATGCTGCTTAGTTGTCAAGTTCATCACGTGGTAATATATTCCAGCGTTGATCCGCCTGGCTGACACTTATAAAATTTCGCTAAGCCTCTTTTTTCTTGTTGAGCTAACGGATTTTGTGCGCACGCGTGTATTCCATCATATGTCTTCGGTATTAATTCCTTGTTCCTATTCAACCCCATTCCCATTTTCTTGCAGATTGCCGGACAAGGACAACCTACAGCAGTGCCTTCCCGTGTTACCTTTCATGAAATAAAAATGTTTCTCAATTCCTGCTTGAAAAAGGTGCGAAGTAAGTCTTAAAGCATGCGTATTCGTCATTTCGTTTTTTTTTCACCTTTGTGGCATCGAAGCGAATGTTACTCTGGAAAACACGTACACTATTTGCTGAAGCGAATAACCACTGTCCCGACACTCGAAGTATAACTTCCTAGAGAATGCATTGCATAAATAAGTGAATACTTTTGGCATATCAAGGAGGTACTCGGGACGTGCTTTTATACTGAACGCGTGGCTTTCTGTTGCAGGTCGTACCATTTGTGCTGAATGCGCTTTGCTGTCATACCTGTCGACAACATATATGAACGTGCTATCGAATAGTCGAGAGTGTCCTCGATATCCTGCTTGCTTGGGAAACACACCTATGCAGCGTAGCCGCGCTTTGTTTGGCAGCGAAAGCTCCTGACATCACAACCGATCTTGGCGGTGTTACGACCGGCCCTGGAGAGCCAAGCAGGGAGAGTTTGGGGGAGAACCGGTTCTTGACCTGACGGTGTCGTCCACCCCCACCTCCCCATTCGGGTTCCTCCTCGCCGGGAGAGCTACGGGGTCTGCTGTGCGTTCGTGACCATATTTGGTAACATTTTGGGGCGCCGGGACCATATATGGACTTCGTGTTGGGTTGTGCCACTCCTTGTGTTGTGAGAGGTGCTTTCCCCTCCCTCGTGGCCGAGGTGTCGGCGACACCGTATTGGCTGACGATGCGGACAAGGCGCCCACATTCAACAACGTGGCGCTATAAAATGCCGAAGACGTTTTGTATCGCACGCACTCTTCTCTCTTTGGGTCAGTTGACCACTTCTCCACATGTAAATAAATCTCTGTTGTTCGTTCGGGCGCTTCTTTCTCGCTGAATTGTTGGACGATGGATCCTGCGACGGGGCCAGCTACCGAAAACGAGACCGGCAGGACGCGGAGTCCCAACAACTGGATGGCAGCAGCGGGATACTGATAACCCCGAAAGCGACCACTGGACGGAGTGAACCCGAAGTTCAACAACGGGACGACAGGAGAAGGATTACAAGAGCTCATCGACTTCCAGAAGGAATCGAACGGCACTTCTGAGAGAAGCACGACGCCGGAGACATGACTGCGAACTGGGTCAGTGCCGGCTTTCTCTGTTAAATTTTACCAGGCATTTACTCTATGTGTTAAGTAAAAGCTGGTAGAGAGGGGCTGTCTTGGTCATTAGGTTAACAGGTAACTTGTGTCAGGCAGAAATTGTGTGATAGCTTGGTTAAGCTCTTTCTGTCAGTGGCGTCAAGGTTAACCGTGACAGGGCAGGATTCCGTGTAAGAGCTTTTGAAGCTTTATTTGTAGACTAAGTTAACGGAAAACTTGAGGCAAGGCAGGTATCTAGAGCTGTCGTTGCCGTCAAGGTTAATTAGTTGCAGAACAGGAATCTTTGTGGAACAGAGACAGCGGTACTGGAAGCAGCCATGAATCTGAAATCCCTGCGAAAGTCCATGTTGTTGCTACTTGCCAGGGAGTTGAATCTGGAGGTGTCGGACTCTCAAAGAAAGCCAGAGCTGATAGAGGCGATTCTCGCTTTGGGGGCGGAGGATGACGAGCTGTCAGAATGTGTCGAGGAGATTCAGGAGAGGCAAGCGGCAGAGGCCGAAAGAAAGGCGGCCGAGGCCGAAAGGAAAGCGGCAGAAGCTGAGGTAGATAAGATGCGAAAGCACGAGCTTGAAATGAAGCGCCTCGAGCTAGAGATTAGCCATAATAGTAGAACAGGAGGCAGCGAGGCATCCGGTACAGCAGAGCGGGTCAGGTTCAAAATGACGGACCTTATGAGATCGTACAAGCTAGGGGAGGACATTGGGCTGTTCCTCGTCAACTTTGAAAGAACTTGTGAAAGGCAAGGTTTCAGCCAGGATACATGGTCTCAACGCTTGTTGTCCCTACTTCCGGGGGAGGCCTCAGAAGTAATCGCGCGCCTCACGAAAGAGGAGGCTGACGAGTACAGTGAGGTAAAGTCGAGCCTTCTCAAGAAATACAGGTTGTCAGCGGAAGGTTTCAGGCAAAAATTTCGCAACGCCGTAAAAGAGAACAATGATTCATACCCGGAGTTTGCTTACAAGTTAATGGCCAACATGGGGGAGTGGCTCAAAGAGGCAAAGGCGTATGGGAATCATGACAAGGTGCTCGAGTGTATCGGTCTGGAACAATTCTATCAAAGGTTACCAGAAAAGGTGAGGTTCTGGGTGCAGGATAGACCGGACGTGAACACCGTAACGAAAGCCGCAGAGCTCGCTGAAGAATTCGTTACGCGCCGCGCCCTCGGGGCAAACAGCGAGCCTAAAAGGGAAAAATTCCTACGACCGAATAAGGCGCCGTTTAGAAAACAACCGACAAGTCTCGCACAAAAGGGTGAGGAAAACAATTCATCTAACCATGGGGCGTCGGCAGAGGCAAGCAAAAGGAAATTTGAGGCGAGAAAACCGGCTGCTTGTTTCAATTGCCACGAAACAGGGCACTTCGCGAAAGACTGCCCGAAAGAAAAGGTGGCTTTTTTATCTATAAATGAAGCCGACGAGAACATGAAGTTGTTAGAGCCCTATATGTACGACCTTACGTGAACGGCAAGCAGTGTCGGGTTCTTAGAGACTCCGCAGCCACTATGGACGTAGTTCATCCGTCCTTTGTTCAGTCCGGACAGTATTCAGGAGACTGTGCCTGGATTAGACAAGCCGTAGAAGCAAACAGTCAGTGCCTTCCCGTAGCTAAAGTTGTCCTTAAAGGCGCATTTGGAACATTGGAAACAGAAGCCGCGGTATCGCCATATCTACCCCCTCAGTATCCTTACTTATTTTCAAATAAGTCAGATCAAATGCTGAAGGAGAAAGGTCTAACGTTGGGAGAAGGCATAGTGCAGGCACTGACTAGATCGAAGGCACGTGCGCTGGCTGCGAGAGCAACATTCACTGAGGCAAACAAGCCTCAAATCGACAACGGGCCTGGTTGCGAGTTGGACACCACGGTAACAAATCGACTTGTGCGAGAACAGGCGGCCGAAGCCGTAGTCGCGGAAGCAACCATTCCTAAAGGCGACGATGAACCTCCTCCCGAATTGGAAGGGGTCAATTACGCCTCGTTGACCGAGCAAATAGAAAATGCCGTTGCTCCCAAGCCGATTCCTGGTAGTACAGAGGATAGCACAGAGGGTGACACATCCCAGGTACTAGGAAATACAAAAGAGTTGTGTGTCATGCCAAACTTCGGATAATTTCAGTCGGCTGCTGCAGGTGAGCCCCGCTTTATAAATAACCGAACAAAAGGGTGATCCAACGCTTAAGCAATTCCAGGACAGTTCGAAAGAGGGAATTGCCAAACGAAATGTGAGATTCCAAGAGAGGAGCGGCATACTCTATCGAAAATATCTAGATAGGCGAGGAGTAGAGTTTGACCAGGTAGTCGTACCTCAGGCGTATCGTCAGGATTTGCTTAGTTTGGTGCATGGAGAATCATGGTCAGGCCACTTAGGCGTAAAGAAGACGAAAAATCGTCTTTTACAGGAATACTACTGGCCTGGATGCTTTAAAGATGTAGAGAGGTTTGTAAAATCTTGCGATGTGTGTCAGCGAGTGGGTAAGCCGGGAGATAAGGCGAAATTTCCAATGAAGCTGGTACCCGTAATCACGGAGCCCTTTCGTCGGTTGGTAATTGACACAGTAGGTCCTTTGCCCAAGACAACTTCAAACTACCGTCACATCCTGACCTTAATCTGCCCAGCTACTAAATTTCCAGAGGCGGTCCCGCTAAAAGAGCTAAGTTCCGTCGAAGTAGTGAACGCACTTCTGTCCGTGTTTGCCCGGGTAGGCTTTCCTGCCGAGATACAATCAGACCAGGGCACCATTTTCACGAGTGCCTTAACGACAACGTTTCTAGAGCGGTGTGGCGTGAAATTATTGCATAGTTCAGTCTACCATCCGCAGTCGAACTCGATAGAAAAGCTTCACTCCGTGATGAAGCGAGTGTTAAGAGCCTTATGTTTTGAACGGAAAACTGACTGGGAAATGTGCTTACCTGCAAGGATGTTTGCACTAAGAACTGCACCACATGAGACAACAGGGTTTACGCCAGCGGAACTTGTTTACGGCCGCAGACTGCGGTCTCCCCTTCGTATGCTGAGAGAGTCGTGGGAAGGTCAGGGTGATGATCCTGTAGTAGTGGAATATGTCCTCACCTTATTGGATCGTCTAACAACAGCCCAAGAGCTGACCGAGAGTGCGATGACCAAAGCACAGCAGAAGGCTAAGCTTTACTACGATCGGACCGCTAAAGCACGAAACTTTGCTGTAGGAGACAGGGTCATGTTGTTGAGGCCCTCCCAAAAGAATAAGCTTGAAGTGCAATGGGTCGGCCCGGCCGAAATTACTCGAAAATTGTCTGACACCAACTATGTGGTAAAATTACCAGGAAGTCGTAAGGCACACCAGGTGTATCATAGCAACTTACTCAAACCCTACAAAGAGAGGGAAGCCATTGTGAACATGACTTTAAATGTTCCGGAAGAGGTTCCGGCAGAAATCCCTGAATTAGCTCCCGAATCAGACGAAGTCCCGATCGAGAAAAGAGTTGAGGATTTAGTATCAAAGTCACAACTAACAACGAAGCAGAAGCAAGAATTGCGTGGTCTTTTGACCGAGTTTCAGGACAGATTTGTAAGCGAGCCAGGCCGGACATCCGTCCTCACTCATGACATAGAGCTTACCTCGTCGGAACCGGTAAGATCTAAGACGTATCGGGTGTCACCTCGCCGGCTTGAGCTAATAAAAGCAGAGGTTAACAGGATGCTGGAATTGGGTGTGATTGAGCCGTGTGAAAGTGATTACACTTCCTCGTTAATTCTCGTGGAGGTACCCGGCAAAGATCCGCGTCCTTGCGTAGACTATCGTAAGTTAAACCTCATCACCAAGGATCAGACATACCCAATTCCGCACATTGAGGAACGCGTCGAGAGGGTAAGCAGCGCGGAATTTATCTCAACGCTAGACCTAGTGAGAGGTTACTGGCAGGTGCCGCTTACCGAGAGGGCGAGCCGGTATGCTGCATTTATTTCACCATTGGGGACATTCCGCCCTAAAGTGTTGAGTTTCGGCCTAAAGAACGCGCCTTACTGTTTTTCCAACTTAATGGATAAGGTTTTGCGTGGTCAAGAGGACTTCGCATTGCCTTACTTGGACGACGTCGCCGTGTTTTCCTCGTCCTGGCCAGAACACTTGACGCATTTGAGAGCAGTACTGACACGCCTACGCGAAGCAGGTTTAACGGTAAAGGCGCCCAAGTGTCAGCTAGCACAAGCAGAGGTACTCTATCTCGGGCATGTTATCGGTCGAGGGCATCGCCGTCCCTCTGAAATGAAAGTGGCAGCTATCCGAGACTTTCCCCAGCCCCGAACGAAAACCGATATTCGGGCTTTTCTTGGAATAGCTGGTTACTATCGTAAGTACATCCCTAGATATTCCGACATCGCCAGCACTCTTACTGACGCATTGCTCAAGACCGAGCCACAAATGGTCGACTGAGATAAGGAGAAAGAAAAGGCTTTCCGCGTTTTGAAAGCGGCCTTGTCGAGCCAACCTTTGCTTAGTTCACCGGACTACTCGAGGCCTTTCATAGTCCAATGCGACGCTAGTGATAGAGGCATGGGGGCAGTTCTTAGTCAAAGGGATGAGGGGGATCAAGAGCATCCCGTCCTATATGTTAGCCGGAAACTCACCCTTCGCAAGCAGGCTTACAGCGCTAGCGAAAAGGAATGTGCGTGCTTGGTTTGGGCAGTCCAGAAACTGGCTTGTTATATTGCCGGAAGCAAGTTCATTGTGGAAGTGGACCACTGTCCTCTCACCTGGCTACAGACCATGTCCTCTAAGAACGGCCGCCTGCTGCGTTGGAGCCTCGTTTTGCAACAATATACGTTTGAAATACGCTACAAAAAGGGTGTACTCCATGGCAATGCTGATGGCTTAAGTCGATGCCCCTGACGCGAGAGGATGTCTCGAGAACTCTGGCATTTTTTTCCTGACCTAAACAAGAGCTAGTGATTGTTTTTTTTACTCTTTTAGGTGTACTTGTTTGAAAACGTTGAAGACACGGCTATCCAGGGTTTCGGGTTCGGTGTGCTTCCAGTGTTGTTGTTTTGTGTCACCTTAAAGTGTGAGTAACATTTTGAATAAATTGTGTATTTCCTTTAATATCAGTTAAAGGGGAAAATTGCCTGGTGGAGTTTGGCGGAATTGTCCGGCGCTCACCGGCTGAGTAGTTGTGTTTTCATGTGCGTATGTGACGTCTGTTGAGCCCTCAATGAAGCAGGTGTTGCCCTCTACTTCATCAAAGACGGTCGTCACCAAACCGACTGCCGGCGCTGATCTCTCCGGACAGTGGCTGCAAACCTCAGCCCATCGAGATCTTCACCCCCCCGCGCGAGAGACTGTTACGACCGGCCCTGGAGAGCCAAGCAGGGAGAGTTTGGGGGAGAACCGGTTCTTGACCTGACGGTGTCGTCCACCTCCACCTCCCCATTCGGGTTCCTCCTCGCCGGGAGAGCTACGGGGTCTGCTGTGCGTTCGTGACCATATTTGGTAACATTTTGGGGCGCCGGGACCATATATGGACTTCGTGTTGGGTTGTGCCACTCCTTGTGTTGTGAGAGGTGTTTTCCCCTCCCTCGTGGCCGAGGTGTCGGCGACACCGTATTGGCTGACGATGCGGACAAGGCGCCCACATTCAACAACGTGGCGCTATAAAATGCCGAAGACGTTTTGTATCACACGCACTCTTCTCTCTTTGGGTCAGTTGACCACTTCTCCACATGTAAATAAATCTCTGTTGTTCGTTCGGGCGCTTCTTTCTCGCTGAATTGTTGGACGATGGATCCTGCGACGGGGCCAGCTACCGAAAACGAGACCGGCAGGACGCGGAGTCCCAATAGCGGCCTATATAGTTGTTCGATGCCGGAATTCGTAACCGCTGTTGTGCACGACGAGGTATGCATTCACAACAGAGTGGCATTCGAACGAAGGCCCTTTCCATGGCGGTCGAGTAATGTAACACAGAACTAGCGTGGCTAGAATGAGGAGGTGTGAAAAGCGGCTGCTGAAGCCGGTCCCCAAAGCGCGCCGATGCCGCTTGGAGCGCTCCACGCAGAAGCCTGGGTACCCTTGCGCAGGCGACATACGAATGAGCGCGCGTTGCTCTCCGCAGAAATCTCTCTCGCGCAGTTAGACGCAGACCCGTACCCGAAGTGGAAGGGCCTGGGGGCCCCTTTCTCCCGAGGTTTTAGCAAGTGCCCCCCCCCCACCGGAAAAGAATTTCTGGCTACGGGCCGGCTCTCGTGTTATATGGCGGTCACCTATTTTCGGTGAAAACCTTTTTTATTGAGTCAATGTACGACAATACTTAAAATACTTTAGCCACGTAATGTCTTACGTGGCTTAAGTATCTCTATATTTTCTCGCCTCTGAAAACAATTCTTGAGAAGGCATATGAGCGAGACCCGACACCAACTTTTGTGGATTTCGTAATATTGTGGTTTCTCACGGCAGAACTGCAGAGGTGTTACGAGACGTTGCGATTACTGGAATGCTTCATATTGTTAGAGCATGTTAACTTCCTTCATCCACGAGCAGAAACGTCGGTACAAAAGCCTCGTTACGCTGCCCCACCGCGAACGCATAATCTTGTGCGAGTCGCAGCTTAAATTCTCACATGGCTTCAATTATCGGTTTCCGAACGAAGAAAATTTATTAGCCTACAATTGCTTATTAACTTAGACGAGTAATGCTGTAAGAGCGCTAAAACTTACGTATGCTGCGAAGCCTGTGACTCGATAATTGTCCCCAGCAGATGTAATAGAGGAGACACTTTTTTTTAATGAAAACATAACTTTATTTTCATGCATGCCAAGGTATTCACGCTCTGCCACTAGAGTACACATGACTTAACTCTCTGCCCTTTCTTTTCGTCTTCTTTTTGGTTCATGCCTTTCAAAAAAAGCGGACACGAGTGAGGCAATAAAATCGCACCACACTTTTAATCAAGAGAGCACCATGCTTTGGGCAGCCAATTTGTTGTGTCTTGCCAATCCCCTTCAGCATCTCTATGGCCGACTAGGCGTGAAGACGTGCTGAGCTCATGAAACGAGTGATTTTGTCCTCAAGGTTCAGGATGAAGGTATAAAGGGAATTCGACGGATACAAAACTCCACCGAGATCCCACAGCTTGCTTGCCTGGGCTGGGAGATTTCCTGGCACATTTTCTCTCGAGACAAGACAGGCGTTCTTGCACTCATCACAATTATTGCTAAGTATACGCTTTCTCGCAATGTAGCCTGCGACATAATATATAAGGCGCTCAGCAGTGTAGGATGCATGATCTATCGACACTATCAGCACGCAGGCACAAAGCACCAACGCCGGGTCTTCTTTCTTACCGTTGATATCCTAGGGCATTTCCGAGGGACCTAGCGCAAACAGTGACTGATGGCATACTTGCAATGTAGCGACAGCTTGCGAACAAAATCCCAGCGCACCTGCAGCAAACACAGGGAAGGGCGCCGCTCCCTTCCCCCGCCGCTGCCATCAGCGCCCCTTGCTGCACCGGCGCGCCGAGTGCCCCTTTCCGACAAGTGAAAAGCGCCCGGCTCATCACACCTCCCCATTCTAGCCACCTTAACAGAGCCGCATCTCCTCTATTTTTTAGTGCCCGGGTGAACGAGCGAGTTTCAATGGGAAGTGGCTGACGGTGCTAGTGCAGCGTTTCGCCGCCAGGCACCGCATCTGGAGTAGGCATGTTGCCGCGCCGTCTCCCGCACATACGAATTCGTGGCTGCATTCGTAGCTTCTCGATTTTATGGTGTATTCGGGTTGTTTAAGGTATAATTGAAACATGTGAATGATAGGTGTGAAGAACTTGTTCTGGACATGTAGCTCATTTCCAAGGCATGTGTCGATCGCGACAACTTGATTGAGGCGCCCCCGCGTTGTCTGCTAGGCCTTTACCAGATAGCTTATGCAAGTAATCCGCGTTAGATTGTTTTGTCACCGTTGTGTTCGCTTGACTGATGGTTGCCCTTTTCACGAACTGAAAGTCTGTCTTTTGAGACAAGTATTTGCCAGGAGCTAATACTAAAAAAGTTGCCTGATGCTGCCTAATGTTCCAGGCGTAGCAGATTATGCGCAAAATGCCACTAGACCGCTTCCGGGGACATAGCTTGATCATCCGTTTTCTTCGCATTGCTTTTGATGATTACATGTGTTGTCACTTAGATAAAGCAAGTGTGTGAGGAATTGAGGAACAATGCCTGGCGCTTTCACCATTTAGAGCTTAAGCAATGAACTCATCGTGAAACAAATAAGAACATCTCCGTATGCGACATATGCGTTATGATTTCTGCGATTGTGACCTGCAAGTCTAATGCCAACTCTCAACTTGAGCCAAAGTGACAGGCGTGAAAAATGCGTCGTGTGGTTAGTTGCTTCCACTTGTATGTGTATTCGTGGATGGTTTGTTGTAGCCTTAATATCCGGCTGCTCTGCTGTGTTTCTCCTTCCCTCTGGCCTCTTAATTTGGTAGTGAGCAGAGTAGAGGCCAAATGGCTATCGAACCAGACGCTTTAATCGCATGAGGCACCCTAGCTGTTCAGCCTTAAAAGCACGCATTCAGTACGACACAGTATATGATAATTGTCGCTTGTTTCGACGTTAACTCATGTGGCGCCCATGGGCTCCTATTCAGCTTCGTGGCGTAATGTTAGCGTAGCACACGGCAGTTATCGCGAGGCAGCGTTGCTACTGATACGCATTCGTTGACTGTTCAGATGCACTGCACTCCCGTTTAGTGATAGCTATTGCTACGCCGCTAAACGTAAGGGGTAGTCTTCAGCCACCACTTATTATATTCTATAAAATATTCAGGTAGTAAATGACGGCTAGATGTTCGAGTGCAGTAGAAAACCAATTGTCCGGCCTGATTAGTTTAAACCCCTTCCTCAAACACCAGTGGCAGCTGCAATTTCACGGAACTGCAGCCGTAGTGTGTTAAGGTGATATATCCTTAAATGTCCCACCAAATGCGAAAACTGATCGCCGGCGGCGTCCGTCGTCTTCTCGCATCAGTGGCATCAACACGAGTGATGCAAGAATTACTAATTACTTAAAGACGTCATCATATGACGTCACAGATCATAAATTTTGTTCCGTATTGGAAGGTCACATAAAACTTGACGGCATCGTATTACATCTTCGCGTAATTCAAATGAACTGGTCACGAGGGCAGGTCTTAACCCGGTTAGGGGCAGAAAACTAGCTTTGTCTCTTATCCTTGAGGCTATAAGAAAACCACGTTGGGCGCAGAAATATACCGGAGAGAAGTAGGAAACATTCAGTGCATTGAATCGAAATTAAACGAAGATATTCCAAAAGGATTTGTTTTGGGGCAATTTGGTGCAGATGACTGAAGCGCAAAAAACATTTCATGAAACAGGAGGAGCAGAAGAGAAGAAAGAACAGCACATTTTCATTCTCTTCTGCACCTCCTATTTCACGAAATTTTTTTTGCACCTAAGTCATCTGCACCAAAAACGAAGATAGTTCTTGCCTTTCAGTCGTCTCAGGCGAATCTATATGGCAACCTATACCTTATTTTTTTGTTACTGATGAAAAATGAAAGAAAACACTGATTTATTTTCGTCAGATATACAGAGTGATTGATTGATTGATATGTAGCGTTTAACCTCTCAAAACCACAATATGATTGTGAGAGACGCCGTAGTGGAGGGCTCCGGAAATTTTGACCACCTGCGGTTCTTTAACGTGCACCCCAACCTGAGCACACAGGCCTACAACAATTCCGCCTCCATCGGAAATGCAGCCGCCGCAGCCGGGATTCGAACCCGCGACCTTCGGGTCAGCAGCCGAGTACCTTCGCCACTAGACCACCGCGGTGGGGCGTGACGTTTTGTTGACGGCAACGAATTTGTGAAGTGGATGAAACGGTTCGACCTGCAAAAAAAAAACGTCCCAATCTCGCGTGGCATACGTCATCGCTGAGGTGCTGCTTGAAACACTGTCTACTTCCTCCGGCCTTCGACTCCATCAATTGCGTGCTGTTGTGGGCGAACCATGGCTGCCGTACTCGTGCCAGTATGGGACCTGCCTTGCGAACACGCCTTCGAAGAATTACCAACGCGATGGATCCGTAAGGGAACACACCGTGCTCCGCACGTTTTACACGCACGCAGGAACAAGACAACAATAAGCTGCTTGCCGTTGACTGGAAGTTTTAGGCCCATGCTCGACTATTCACAGCATATTTGGCTCGGTGAGTCAGAGGTGTGGCACGGCACGTCACGCGGAGGCCTGAAATGCCCAGAAATCAGGCACGATTGTTTCTTAGAATTCATGGCACGCCAGCAGCTAGTAGAGCTGCCACGTGCAGAATCGTTGATTGCAACGGCATTTTGCGCGCGTTTACTTGAAATGCTTTAAAAAAATTGGGGGACCCTCAAGCTTCGCCTTTAAGAGTTGAACACGATAGCGAAATCTAGCGTGCCCTCAACCGTTAAGTGCAAACTTATTATTATGTTTTAATACATACACGCGCATGCACACACACGCACTCACACAATAGATTGGGACAGCGCGCTCGCGTGAGTGGTGCAAACAGGTTTTTGACTTAAACCAAGAGTCGCATGGCCTCCAAAATACACGCGCGCGCTTGCCACCTCGGAGGCCATAAAGAGTCTGACAATACATCACAGATGGCAGCACATTATCTAGCGTTTAATGTTTGCTTGATCAACGCCTCTGGAAAGGAATAAGTTTTCCACTAGATGGACATAGTTGGCCATTTTTAGAACTGTTTGAAAGTTCTTGTCTGTGTTTAGTGGTGATGGCAGCACTATCCCGGCCTTTTTTAAATAATTAGAGGCTTCCCAGATGCGCCAACGAATCGCCGAATGGGTTCGTTTTCGCCGTGACACCTGTCGAACAAAATGCGTTAAAGGGGCCCTGAAACACTTTAGCAAGTAACCATGGAATGAAATCACTAAAAGAGCTTATTGCCTCACGAATTCAATGCCGCAAAAAATTTAAGAATCCGTCCAGTGCGAGTGGAGTTACAAGGTTTGTCGCATGCTGCCATGGCATTCCCTCTTCTCTCGTCCCGCCGAAAGCACTGGAAGCTAAGCAGGGAGGGGTCGCAGAGGCGAAGAAACTACATCACTCGCGCCTCATGACCTTCAGCACTTTTTTCTTCGAATTCGCGGTTGTTGTTTTTTTCAGTGTGATTGCGCGTGGAGAAGTAGCGGCCTCCCGCTGTGATCTCTGTAACGAGCTTTTTCGCTCACGGACGACTTTTCGCCCACAACCAGTGAGGCTGACACCGACGGCGGAATTTCTGCGAGACGAGCTCTCAAACGCTACTGCGTTAAAATATCGGAGGTGGTGTACGGGCCCTTCAAAGGGCCTTGATGCGCGCAGCGGGTATGTGCCACCACCGTATCGTCTGAGCGAAGCGCAGAAAACGCCCATCTTTTCATGCATAGCGTTGCATTTTCAGCTTAGCGGCATGAACACTACGTTCCTTGCAATTACATATGTATGACTTATAGTATAAAGAAACGCGTCACAGTATACTGACACGTTGGTGTTCTGCCTCAGATATGTGCAACATTTGCTTTTTAATCAATACTACGCTGAAGTATGAACGCAAAAACGTAGTCGAGAGTTTAACGGAATACCTTCTAGTCAGGCGAGGGCATTGTTGACAGACAGGTCACTGACCAATGTGAAACAACACAAATCACGTTTCGGGATCCGTACGGATCCCTTGTTCACAATCTGTGACATCGTTGCGAGCAGGTTACACGCTAATAAAATCGATGTGAATAAACGCTCCAAGACGAAGTTTTTGAGACCACTGGCCACGTTACGGGCATGTGTAACTTCAGCTTTCGTGCACGTCTACTACAAGTGGAGCACACGTGCCTTTTTCCACGTGGGTCTTCAAATGGGCAGTTAGGGTTCAGTTATTCAGTTATCCAGATAGACATCTCGACATTCGTACTAATCAAGTTTCTCGCGCAGGAAACTGTATCGGAAGGAACAATTCTTAGGCTTTTAATGAGTTATCAATAATTATTTCAGTTTCAGTAGAACGTGATGTCCGCGATAGATGTTTTCAACTTTTAAAGTACCCTGTTCGCAGTCATCGAACACACAAGTACACCTTTGCGCATATTTACTGTTATTATTTCCTCTTTCTTTCTCTTTACTAGTGCTCCCTCCTCTTCACCCTGGCTTTTCTTTGCCACCCACTTGCTATATATATAGTATAGTATATATTACGCGAAGCTGTGCTACGATATGTTCTGCTATAGCGTGTGTCCATGTTGAAAAGAGACGAAATAATTAGTTTACTCGACAATTCCTAAGGATGGTCACCTAGCTAACAGATGTGTACGAGCAAATGGTAAATCGGCCAGAAAGGTATATTGCATTGGCTACGTGTTTTTCATTACCGTCGACGCGTTGTATACTCGGAAAAAGACCTTTGCTTATTGTACGTATCTGCATCAGGGCAGGATGCCAATTATTTACTGTTATCTCGCTGTTGTACCGAACTACGAGTTTAATAAAAATGTTAGCTCAATCGCTATTGCATTTGCTTGCGAGTACCTTACCTATGTTGAATAAGTACGACAAACTAAACAGACTATATAGCCGAGAAGTTATGACGCTCATGCTCGGGTCATGGGTACGTAAATTTGAATACTTCTTCGCCGAGAATTTTTTTCGCTCAATGAATTTATCTTCTTTCTCTCTTTCTCTCTGCACTAAATTTCTCGCCAATCACGAATATTGCATCCCGCACCAATCAAATCGGCGCACGCGTTATGAGAGTTACGCAAAACAGGACGAAGGAAGAACGTTCCAGTTCATGATCACTTTGTGTATATACCCCACGTGTAAAGTCTTGAACACAACAGCTCTGTTGTAAACAAAAAAAAAGAAAAAAAGAGCTGCTCCTCTTGCATGGGGTTGATGTTTCAGCATTTCGCGCTCCAAGTATCATCCGAATTAACCAGGTTGCGCCCTACTCTGACTAAATTAGCGAGAGTTTGGTGGCATCAAACAATGCATACGCTAGCCGGGACGAGCGAACACGTCGTAATTACCCGATTTTCTAAATGAACAAACGTCGCATGAACGGACTCTTACTACACGCTTGCTGTAAACTCTAGTAAAACAATCAGGCTTTACTTCTGTGAGGCAGGCAGGCAGGCAGGCAGGCAGATAGATAGATAGATAGATAGATAGATAGATAGATAGATAGATAGATAGATAGATAGATAGATAGATAGATAGATAGATAGATAGATAGATAGATAGATAGATAGATAACTGTCTGCCCTTTGTGCTGCTCTCGCCCCGCCGCGGTGGTCTAGTGGCTAAGGTACTCGGCTGCTGACCCACAGGTCGCGGGTTCAAATCCCGGCTGCGGCGGCTGCATTTCCGATGGAGGCGGAAATGTTGTAGGCCCGTGTGCTCAGATTTGGGTACACGTTAAAGAACCCCAGGTGGTCTAAATTTCCGGAGCCCTCCACTACGGCGTCTCTCATAATCATATGGTGGTTTTGGGACGTTAAACCCTACATATCAATCAATTGTGCTGCTCTCCACTCTTTGTGCCAGCAGCCCCGACAATAACGTTACGAAAAGAGGCTTGAAATGCATAAAATACCACAAGAAAGTATTCATTATTTATCATCCCGGCATGGCCATCGCCAACACAGTGAAAACTTCTTTCATCCAACTAAAAAGCAAGGGGCACTCTACAGGCTCAGGACACAAATTTTCTTGAGGGTAGCAAGGTCCAGGTAATTGCCACTCAGTTTCAAGGCGTAAACGCGCTATAGTGCGGCTTATCTGTAACCGTTGCACCTGAAACCGGAGAGTTATTCACCGGCTAGTTATCACAATTCTGTTCGCCTGACAGTTCAGTAGTGGTGCGCGTGAAATCACAGGTTAATCTTGATAGATCCCGTTGTCGTTGAACTTTCTTCACAGGCAGCGGGATCTGCCGCTGCATTTTCTTTGCCTCGGTGATTATGGAGGCCGTCTTGTGGTCCAGGTGAAGCAGCGGCGGTCGCCTGCACGTACGAAAATGAAGACCATGAATGAGATGCTCTTAAAAGAGTGAATTGTAACCTATAACTTGAATACCTGTTTCAAGACTAATAAAGTTAATAATAGAAGATTGCTAGTAGTACACGACTGAGTGAAGGCTATTCCGGGGTGAAAAAAAATTGTGCGTTCTGAAAAACTTACGCCATCGAGCCAAATACGCCGCAAGTTTCGATACAGGAACTTGCAACCATCATAATCAGCGTGATGTTTACAAAGCAAGCACCCCAATACAGAGCGAGATTTAAAAATAATACCTATTAGTCAACCGTGGTATTGTCATCTGCGTGAAATTACGTGGATTCGACTTTGGATATTGTTGATGCTGAGGACTGAAAGTACTTTTGGCATCCTGCAAGCACAACGAGTTTCAAACAGTGCCCGTAATGCCCGGAGAAACCTCCGTCTCTAGGTCCTGTGAAATCTCACTAAAGTTAATGTCTCCCAAACCTCAGTATAGGTCCAGCACAATTTTTAATGTTTGTTTCAATATACTGCCGGCCTACTTACTCCAAGCTGGAGGGGCACGTCAGAGGAAAAAAAATAAAATTCGAAGGTACCTTATGATTGCAAGGGTACTATAATTACCTAATGCAGTACAATAACGCTTCAGCAACAACTAATGGCAATAGGTGCATAAAGTTTTTAATGATCGTCTAGAGTGTGATGAAACATCAGCAAGGATGCCGTAGAGTACTCAGTGTGCACATTTATATTCTGCAGGAATGCAGAGTAGCATGCCTCTCTTTTTCTTTCTTGTCCCCGTAAAACCAGAAGTCTTTAGTTCTGTCAATGCAGTCAAGTCAGCACATCTCTAGTGTAACGACCTAAACTGGCCGTGCCGCGCTGGTCTAGTGGCTACTCGGCTGCCAACCCGCAGGTCACAGGATCAAATCGCGGCTTCGGCTGCTGCATTTCCAATGGAGGCGGAAATTCAGCAGCCGAAGCCGCGATTCTAAGCACACGGGCCTACTGCATTTCTGATGGAGGCGGAAATGCAGTACGCTCGTGTGCGCAGATTTGGGTGCACGTTAAAGAACCCCAGGTGGTAGAAATTTCCGGAGCCCTCCACTATGGCGTCTCTCATAATCATATGGTGGGTTTGGGACGTTAAACCCCACATATCAATCAAATAAATCAACGACTTTAACTGGAGAGTGTTCTGATAGTGAGCTTCATCGTCAATCAATCACCTCAGACAACACGCTTTCCTAAATAGTTTGCTTCGTACCAGCCCGGCGTCAACCGAAAAAAAAATACATTTGTGTGAACCACACGGTTCGTTGGATTGTGATAATTTGGCTTCATTACGATTGTGAATGTGGAGCGAAAGATAATCTGGCTCTCGCTCGTTTTAACAGGCGCCGCGCCGCGTCTCTCGTCAGTATTAAAGTTGGTAAATCGCACGCGGCATTTCGTCGTGAATACTTGTCACACGAGAACATACCTGCAAAAAGAGATCCTTGAATTTAAGCTCGGGGAATACGTTGAGTGCCCAAGGGTTGCGAATTACGAGTGATTGCAGTACGCACTCTGCATGTTTCATCCCTGCAAAGCTCCACAATGTAGACACGTACTGCTGCAGTCGATGCATTGGGTCTTGCGTCACAGGTAGGGTAGAACCAGGCGTAAGTGAACATTGTGAGCAGTACTTTTTTGGTTTAATGATGACATCGAAACAAAATATATTTAGTCTGCCATCTTGGAAATGGAAAAATAAGGATACGGACGTCAAGTTCTCGCCCTTAATAATGTCATATATTAGCAAACCATAGCGAATAAAACATGGCATCAACCCAGCAGTAGAATTTCATCCATCTTATATACCCTTTATATTTCAAGCTCCTAAACAATTTTGTTTAAATTTGGTTCTTCATATCTGTTTCACTAGTGGTAAAACAGCGAAGCAATCTCTGGTGCAATAAATTAACTGAGGCACACTACGTGTTTCTTGACAGACAGAAAGAGAAAGTATCTCAGACCAGCAATCTTGTCATACAAGAGAACAGGAATACTGTTGTATCGAACTTGAAAGCGAGTAAAATTGTTTGTACATATGCGATTTTCTTGCAGAAATTCTTCCTTTATTTTAGGCTGAAGGCAAGAAAACTTGCTTGACAGGATGCAGCATTTGGATTGTTTAAGCGTCGGCATTATTTTATAAATAGTGATTTTCGGTGCATAAAATTTCGCTGCACAATATAATGTGGTCAAAATCGATCCTACATTAAAACATTTTAGCTGATGATTCTTGAGAACACAATTATCCTAGCGACAATCGACCTTTCCTGCGGCCCAACAGCACCTCCAGTAGATATCGTCGAAATCCGAACTGGCAATTTCTTGGCCTCTGAAAAACTCCAACGCGTGCTGGTTGGCGATCTCGGAGGCCTGCATTCACGCCTTTTTCTGGGGAAGACACTCGCAAGTTTCTGACACCAGCTGTTGCTGGGTCCGCACCTTTGGTTGCTATTCAGCCTTCAAAACTCACGGTGCGTGTCTCGTCGGTGCCAGCGCGCATGCGCACAATACATGCCTGGAAAAAGGACCATTGTTGCAGCTGCGCAGCTGCGTTCACTCTAAAGATGACATTCACGAAAGTATATACGTACCTCGAACTTGCCCTTGAGTATAACGCTTCCGATGGTGGCCCGGGTATGAGGCCACCGCTCGGCGAAGACACAGATGGCGTCTGCCTTCGCCTCGTCATACAGTCGCACCGACACTTCCCCCGAAACCTTCGAGAAAAGCCCATGGAGGTCCTTGGCGCGGGTCTGATACCAATCGTGGTTCACGTCCAAACCTCGCCGACAGGACAGGTTGCAGAGCAAAATGCCAACAGCACGTAGAATCATCCATCATGGCGGGAAGATACCAGTAAGTCATCAGGTCCCTCATCCGCTGGCGTAACTCCCCCGTGCTCAGTTTCACGGTTCCAGTACCAGACCTTCTTTGTCGGCACTGTCCAAAAACCTACCAACAGGTAAAAAAAGCCATTTTGACCATCTAGTTTGATTACCACTGCATTCGGACCGTTTTAGTGAGTAGTATTGGTATTGAAAGACCACAGTGCCTACATGTAAAC
>WOVY01001050.1:0-77880 GCA_013436015.1 Rhipicephalus annulatus | reverse complement strand
TATTATTATGAGAAAACAGCACCGAGGTGTCACAAAGGTGCATTTATATTTCTTGCAATGCGCAGTTAAATGAAGGGTCCTTTCAGAGAATGTTCTCTAACGTTTAAACAGCACCCACTTTGACCTAATACGTGTACACGATTGGAGGAAAGGAGTAAAGTATACAATGGTAGAAGTTTACAAGATATGTAAAGATGTACTGTGGCGGTCAAAATTTTGGTGACCATGGGAGCGCGTAGCAAACAGCATCGCAGCGCCTTCTCACGGCTACCAGAGAAGCTCGAGAGCGCGCACGGTGCAAACGCATCTTTTCTGCATTTTGAAACCTCTTTTGAATTGCGCGCACTTCGGAACGCCAGAAAAATTGCAAGGTGTCGCTTTTGCAGTCGCCCTGAAAGCACCAAGAGATGATATCACAACAAAAATACGTAACTTGTAGTGGCGGTGCTTTAAGTGCGTCGCTTGGACGCTTTGGTTCCAGAATCTCCGTGGAACCGAAACGGACACATAGCATCAGTTCTTAGATGCTAATCAGCTCTTGACTAGCCTGTGTAACGTTGTCCCTCCGTCTGCACCACTCCCCTCGCCGCAGGTGTTAGAACGGTGCCAAGTAGCTCACGCCCTCCTAGCAGTGGGTGGTGACGTCTCTCTCTCTCGCCCGCCGCATGCTCTCCGCGTGTCAGCTTTATCGCTTAACCCTCTCAACCACTCTAAACGGTCGAGCCCACTCCTCATCTCGCCGTAATGTTAAGTAGTGCAGTTTCTAACATGGACAAGAGGGTTAAGAAGCACACGACACTCGCTACACTCACAACTGAATCTATTACAGGAAAATACTTCATATGTATATGCACCCACGCTGACACCCAGCGACACAGATAACAAAAAACAGGCACGGACAATAGAAAATTTTGACCACCTAACAATACAGCAATGAAGGCACGTGTAGAAACAATGCCCACTCCTCACGTGGACATTATCTCAGCCACGCCACTTCTTTACTTCTGTCGGCGAAAAGCCGTGAGCCGGCGGCTGCGCGGCCCTCAATCATCTCGCGGCGCCAACACTCTGGCCAGCGCGCCGCTGCTTGCCGCGCGATCGCGCCGACGGGCGGGACGCCGTCGCGGCATGCTTCCCGCAAGTGTGTGCGTACCTTCCCGGCTGTCACCGGCGTTGCGAAGGTTAGCGAAGCAGATCACGTTCACAAATAGCAACGTCAACACTGATGAGGACGCAAGCTAGGAAAGCCGAATGCAAGCCCCGACAGTGGAAGACCAGTGACACCGACGAAGTACTAGTCAAGAACACCAATCGCGTTCAAGTATACAGACGGCGCGCGGGTAACATCGACAAGACGCGAGCCAAGGAAGCCGAGCGCAAGCGTCGTCAACGCATCCCACCTCCCGTGTCTTTGGCGTTCCAAAAAACGTCAATACGCTGATAAACTCTACCACGAGTTTCACTTCAAAACGTGTCTCCAGCCCCCGCATTGACGCCTGTATCAACCGGGTGAACGCCGTGCGCACCACTGCTGCTTCGCATCCCACCAGGGTTCTCTTCGGAGAGACGTTTCATATTTTAGATGCGGAGCATCTAATACTCGACGCTTGTAGTGCGGCGCCGTCCGCAAGCTTCCTCTTCCTTCTTCCACAATCTGTGCATCCCTTCCTCCTCTACACACGCGCGCGCTTCACTCCTCCACCATCTGTGCAGTCTTCCTCCTCTACACACCGCGTGCGCTTCTCCTCTTCACGAACATTCGCTAGCTGTATAATGTAGCGCGCATGCGCCGTCACGCTTCGAGAACATCGGCAGCTGACGCGCGCGCATGCGCCGTCGCGCTTCGAGAACATCGGCAGCTGACGCGCGCGCATGCGCCGTTGCGCTTGTCCCCTTTCTCGAACATTCGACAGCTGACGCGCGCATGCACCGTCACCCACCATCTGTGCCGCGCGCGCTTCTCCCCTTCGAGAACATTCTACAATTCTCCTGATTCTCCAGTGGACGTGCATGCGCCGTCGCGTTTCGAGAACATCCAACAGCTGACAGTGCATGCGCCGTCGCGCTGTATATATACTCAAGGTCGGCGCTCGCTCGCTCAGTTGCCGCTCGTCGGTTGGTTTGTACGGCGCGTCGACGTCCAAGGTCGCGGTGAAATGAATTCCAACGAATCCACAAACACAATGATCGACGTCCCTTCGACCAACGCCGCCCTTTCGCATACGTGTGTACGTGTTCACTCATTTAACACCCCCTCCTACAACCACGTTAATCAATTTAGCCATCGACCCAAGTAAGTCGCACTTTAACACCCCGTTAACCAATTATATGCTCCGCATCCTCCTCAGTGTTCCCCCGAGGGAAGCTGCGGGCAATTTTTTTTAATCGGCACATGAGGTAAGATTACCGAGAATTGGCGTCTTTTGGCAAAACACGCTTGTTTTCACCGCCATGGACCGTCTGGAATGAAGGCGACAAAGCGGCTCGCACCCAGCGCTGCTGCCGCTACAAGTTGCGTATATTTATGACGATCATCACTGTAACGTTTAACTCAGAGACAAGACGACGATGAACACTTGGCTGGGCCTCACCATGACAAAAAGACCCTGGCCGTTTATTTGCTGGGCTTAAGTAGCCGCGCTCACAGCGGGGAAGGGGGAAGGGGAAAGAAAGCAAAGGAAGGAAAGTAAAGCGCACGAAACGGTGGAGAGGAGGGAGAAGACAATATCGCCTGGGGCGAGTGCTGATAGCAGATAGTCCGGTGTGTTACAATCACTATGTCTTCCAATGAAGATGATTATGATTTTAACGGTGATGAGGGGGGGTGGCTGTTCTTTTTGACTCGGGTGGTCACAGATATTGTGACGAGGTGATAAAAAGAGAAAAGAAAAAAGAGATAAAAAAAACTGAACAGACAGCGGGGCACACACTTGTCATATAAGTCATTTTTGCACTCTAGAAGTGCTGTGTCTGTCCTGCTGTACGTCCTTATTTGACCGTGGCCCTCCACCGCATTTGTGAACGAGCATTTGTTGTCGACACGGAAGCGGCGTCGTTTGCGTCGGGATCTTCTAATGCGAAACCGAGCGCTACTGACAGAGTGGTGCCCTCTGCTGGCCGTGGAGAGAGACGAGCACAGTAGCGATCGGAAAAGCGACACCTTGCGAATTTTCTCGCGTTCCGCTGTGTGCGTTGTTCGATGGAGCGCGAAGTGCAGAGGCCAGTGGGTAATAAAATATGTGCTTAGACTGCTTCCGCAGGGCCCTCTCTCGAGCTTCTGAGGCAGCTGCGAGAAGGCACCGCGGTGCAGTTCACCACGTGGTCCTGTGGCCCCAAAAACTTTGATCGCCACAGTACCTGCCAAATATTGTGGTTATCCTTCCACACATGCTGCAGATTCAATGCACGACATGGTCTGCTCAAGTTGAATAAGAGGCCAAACTAGTTATTTGCAGAAATTAGCACTTCGATACAATACGAGGTGCAAGCTTTTCAAGTAGGTGGTCAAAACAATGCTGGTATAAAAAAACAGCAAATTTATCGTACTGTGTCTTTTCATCCAAGCCAAAGTAATCAGCGTCACCTTTTTTATAATTTCTTTCAGCAATACGCAGCAGTACTTTGCCAATAAATCCCGTTGAAAGCCAGCTTGAATTGGTCTGTGCACCCGCCCAGAGAGAGTGGTTTTGAAAAGGTGAGCACAGGAGTTCTTCACCTTTGAGCTGACACATGCCAGTGCAATTACATTTTTTTTGCTAAACATGAGGACTGATCAATGATTCAACACAGGTTTGACAGACCCAGTGTACATAAAACCACGTTTGCACATGAAGAGTTTGCAGCGGCATATTTCCTTGGGAGGGCTGGAGGACCCTCTATGCAACGTTTCCGTTTGAAATATAATAGGCATAAAAATTGACTAAACTCCTAATTTCACAAGCTCTCAGAAAATAAAACTAGTAAGTGACCAATATTTATACTGGTTAAACAGGACTTGTTGGTGTACACAGCACTCGCACAGCAAGTCTATTGACACTGCTAGCAGGTGGCAACGACCGACACAGGAATCACAGCGTTAGGGCCAACAGCTCGTGCTCGAGGCTTCTGGTAAAAAGATTGCCCACTACGGCGTATGTTTTTCTTCCTCCTTACAATGCCCCACGGCAAAGGGAAGCCATTCGGGCGAGTCACGGTGATGACAGAAGAAAAAGGACAGGATATGGCTTAAGGCGACTGACGTGAAATGCCTCGCGACCAACGCGGCGCATGTCTGTGGGTGAGTTGACCGCATCGACCACATATGTTATATGAGAGCCACGTTCCACTACACAGTCCACTCTAAGGCAAAAGGTTGTTAAAAGGGTGTGTGGTTCGTCCTTTTGGTGACTAACGGGGCTGCCACAACCATTAATCCCTTTCAGGACTAACGGCACCGTGTCTAACAGTTAGTCACCACAGGCGAGCTCAAGGAACTAGCGTTTAGTTTTCACACTTACACCTTAGTGAGTAACCGTTAGTCCCACAATCCACCTCAAAGGACTAACATTTAGTCGTCACCTTTGGACTTTATAGAGAAGCTGTTAATCAACATATTTACATCTTCCGGCAACCGTTAGTCTTTACAGTAACACCTTGCCGGACGGATGGTTGATCCACTCAAATACTCCAATTGGATGAACTTTCTATCCCAAGCTCGAACATTTTTTTTTTCGCCAGGCCTAATACTTTCTGCCTGTTTTTCTGCGCAAGGCGCAACAAACAACACGAAAAGAACACGCGAAAAAGTAGTCATCTATGTGTAACTACTTTCGCAATCACACTCTAAGGCAAAAGGGTGCTTAAAGGGTGTGTAGTTCGTCCTTTTGGGGATTAATGGGGCTGCCACAAACATTAATCTCTTTAATGATTAACGGCACTGGGTCTTACAGTTAGTCCCCACAGACGAGCTCAAGGGACAAACATTTCGTCCTAACATTTACACCTCAGTGAGTAACAGTTAGTCCCACAATTCACCATAAAGAACTAACATTCAGTCCTCACGTTTGCACCTCATAGAACAACGGTTAATCTCCACATTTACACCTTACAGAACAACCGTTAGTCCTCACAGTTGCACTTTGCCGGACAAACGGTTGATCCACTCAAATATTCCAATCGAATGAACTTTTTGTCCCCAGTTTTAAAACAATTTTTTTTGTTTAATTTCCGCCAGGCCTAATACTTTTTCGCCTGATTTTTTTTGCGCTGTGAGCAACATATTGTTGCTCACAGCGCACTTTGCTCACAGCGCATTTATTGCGCTGCTCACGGCGCATTTATTGCTCACCTGAGCAATAAATAAATATTGCGCGAAAAGAAACGCGAGAAAGTATTTAGCCACCTATGTGTAACTGCTTTTGCAGTCATGGCAACAACGAAAGGAAAAAGTGAGACATCCAAATCTTTTATTTTTCTACATACACACGAAGTTTCTCCATTCTTTCAGGTGAATTCATGGTAAAGTGTACAAGTGCAATCTCGCTGTCATATCTTGTTCACTTCTTGTTGAGCTCCTCCGACAGAAACGATAAATGACAGAAATTGCAGACGCCAGCACGCAGCCTTCTGCCTGCTGTGTTCCCTTGGCTGCACGTACTAATATAGTAAAAATTGTTAGACACACGTGACAGAAGACGAAGATGCTTACATATGACAAGTACGTGCACGTTATTATAAAAACAAGAATTAAAATATGACACACAAATAACATTACCTTCACATCTCACACAGTCCTTCTGTAGTTACTCTGACGATAGAGATGGATGACAGGCATCGCAGACGCCAGCGCACGGTGATGCGATTGTGCGCGTTTAAAAAGTGCACCACTCGATCAGCCAGAAGAAGATGAAGATAACGCTCGGTTGTGGCACGTGTGGGCGTGAACATTTCGGACCAATGAGGTCTCTCCACGGAGATTGAGGCGAGCCACTGGAGAACAACAGCGAAGTAGCGGGAGAGGGAGTGGCCGAGTCGGGACCGGGAACAAGGTGGCCAGGGGCGCGGGAGTGGCGGCCAGCATAGCTGCTGCATCAAGGTCCCAGCGATCTCCCACCTGGACACAGAGCTTCTTCTCGCCACCTGACGTGGGCCAGGCTTGTTCTGGTCTTCTGGCGTTGGTCAAGAAACGTCTCCGGCTTCGTGCGCGAGCTGCGGCTGCCGAACGCCGAAACGTCACTGACTTTGACCAGCCCTATGCTTCCTTCCGTGCCAGTCAATACGGGAGCGTCTCAAGCTAATCACCAGTCTTTTCCTGCTGCATGAGTGCGTCTTCACCGTTACTCCCTCACATCAGTTGCAAGCTCCGCATCACCACTGTTATCGTTTGCGTGAGTGCGTCCATGCCTTGGTAGTAGTAGAGTCTCCACTGCAAGCACCACGTCCCGCTATGTCGTGACAAGGCTTATTTTCCTCTGAACATTTATGTCCATGCACTGTTCACGTCTTTAGCCGTTTGTTCTTCTTGCTAACCTCTTTCTAGTTATGTATGCTGTGTTCTTTGTCTGCTATTTTTCTTTTAGGAGTTTCTAAATGTATTGAGTGTTGGGATTTGGGTGGAAGCAAGCAAATGGTCTCGTCAGCTCATTTCCCGATGGTGGTTATGTCACCGGTGGTTTTTGCTTTACATGAACCTACACGAGAGCATACCCGTTAAACGGCCTCGTGACAATTGGCGTCCACGACAGGACGAGACCATTTTTCACCACTTACCTCTCCAGAACTAGAACACGACCATGAGTAGGGCAGACCTAGAGGAGTTGGCAAGACGCATGGGTCTAAAAGGCGATGAAATGGAGGCTTGGTGTGAGGAACGCGAGAGGCGCATTCACAAAGAGAGGGAGGAGGAAATAAAGTTTGAAATAGAACTGAGAAAGAAGGAAAATGAAATTGAAGAGCTAATGGCCTTGTCGGATCGCATGGGGATTGATGATGATGGGTGGATTTTTAGCATGGTACGAGGAGAAGGAGGCGCGAGCGCGAGAGAGGATGGGCTGCAGAACGAGAAGCTCAAAAGGAACAGTTGGAGCGGGGGAAGCAGGCCAAGAAGGAGCGGCTTGAGCTCGAGACGCGCGAGAAAGAAAAACAGCTTGAACTGTAGACACGCGCGAAGAAGGAGCAGCTTGAATTAGTGAACCAAAACCTGTAACTGCGTCTTAGACTTGCCCAAGCGAGGGCACTAAAAGGTAGAGACTGGCGAGAGGAATATTCGAATCTGAGTTCCAAAGAGCAGATAATTGATTTGTTTCAAATGGTAGGACTTTTAAGCGTAATTCAGTCTCTCTTTTCAATGGCAGACTTGAGAACGCCTGTGATGAAACTTTAGGTAGAGATTCTCTACAAGTAGAGCAGTCGGCGAGTCGAAGGGAAGAGCGAGAGTGAGACGAGTGAGCAGTGGAGGTTGGTGACCGTGATCACACGACTTCGCAGAATTTTCAGGAAGTTTCAGAGAAGGGACAGTCAAGTTTCTTATAGAGCCATGTGGATACACAAACTGGTGCAACCAAATGCACAGTTTTAGAAGAGGTATGGAGTGCTCTAGACAACGCTGATGAAAGGGCGTTTGATGTTCGCATAGAGTGTACATCCGAAAACCAAGGGGCAGTCTATAGAAGAGATGCGGACTCTTCCGTTGCACGAAGTAAAACAAGTAGCAAAGCCAGGATCGTATGCCTTGTTGACAACTCTAAGGCGGTAGCCGTAGAGTCATCCTGTGTGACGCTGCCAGATGTAAGCAGTGGCACAGGCAAGGTCGAGGAACATACAGTTATCTCGCTTTTCAACATAGCGTAATGATTACCTCATGTCAAAGTAAAGATTGTAGCGTTCCATGCGAAGAGTAAGAAACGACTACGAAATCATTCAGTTTCAAAGCAAAATTAAGTCAGAAGAAGAAGCGTGTTGCTTGTGTGTAAGCCAAGCGGAAAACTCAGAGAGAGTTGTAGTGCCGGTCTGCGTGCAGCCAGCTGTATTGACAAATGGTGTTGGTATGGCTGATGGGAATGTGAGTAACTATCCTATGAACAGACAGAAGTTCATAATTAGTTCCGATGAAATTTACACAAGTGAGCTGACGAAAAGAACAGAAACACTGTCCAAGTGCATATGGCAGTGTCACAAGTGGAACCAGAGACAAATTATGAAGTCGAATGGCAGGAAAGCTGAAACCTAAAGGTGACTGTATTCACAGAAAAACTGCTAGCCTTGCAGGAAGTGAACAAGACTATAGTAAGCTAGCTCCACTGCAAAGCTCATTGAGCAACGAGGAAGCTCAGGTGCCTTTTGTGGCGTCAGCTAATCAGGACGTTCGTTCGGGTTACAATCTTTGGTGGTGCCAAAGATGTCTGGGCCTAGAAAAGACGATTACGTGACTAAACAGCGAAGTGGAGTGTTCCAGACCACTAACACAAGTAAGATACAACTACTGTTGACGTCCAAGCATTGGCGCACTAAGGCAATCAACTTGAACTGTCAGACTATTCGGAGGCAGAACTATAGGAAGGTGTTTGATAGAAAACGCTACAAGGTTTTCGTTTTGCGTTCTAATGAAAGAAACAAATATGCTGTTCGGTCTGGTCCCTGCTGGCCGGCACTTCAGCCAGGGCACAGAAGTGGCGGTCAGCAGAGCTCCTGCATCATGGTTCCAGCAGTCTCCCACCTGAACACAGGGCTTCTTCTCGCCGCCTGACGTGGGCGAGGCTTGTTCTGGTCTTCTGGCGTTGGCGAAGAAACGTCTCCGGCTTCGTGTGCGAGCTGCGACTGCCGAACGCCGAAAGGTCACTGACTTTGACCAGCCCGATGCTCCGATTGATATGTGGGGTTTAACGTCCCAAAACCACCATATGATTATGAGAGACGCCGTAGTGGAGGGCTCCGGAAATTTAGACCACCTGGGGTTCTTTAACGTGCACCCAAATCTGAGCACACGGGCCTCCTTCATTTCCGTCTCCATCGGAAATGCAGCAGCCGCAGCCGGGATTCGAACCCGCGACCTGCGGGTCACCAGCCGAGTACCTTAGCCACTAGACCACCGCGGCGGGGCAAGCCCGATGCTTTCTTCCGTTCCAGTCAACAGGTGAGCGTCTCAAGCTAATCGCCAGTCTTTCCCTGCTGCACGAGTGCGTCTTCACCGTTACTCCGTCGCATCAGCTGCAAGCCCCACATCACCGCTGTCATCGTTTTGCGCGACTGCGTTCATGCCTTGGTAGCAAATCTCCGCTGCAAGCGCTGTGTCCCGCTATGTCGTGACAAGGCTCATTTTCCTCTGAACATTTATGTCCATGCACTGTTCACGATTTTAGCCGTTTGTTCTTCTTGCTAACCTCTTTCTAGTTATGTATGCTGTGTTCTTTGTCTGCTCTTTGCCTTTTAGTGGTTTCTAAATATATTGAGTGTTGGGGATTTGGGTGGAAGCAAATGGTCTCGTCAGCTCATTTTCCGATAATGGTTATGTCATCTGTGGTTTTTCCTTTACACGAACCTACACGAGAGCATGCCTGTTGAATGGCCTGGAGACACGCACACAGTTTTCATATCGGTGTGTAATCATGGCTACAAAATAAGTATGTAAAATAGTGAGTCACACGTGACAGAATGAATACAATTGCATATTAGAAACGCGCGCAAGGTGAAATTAGATCATACATGATATATGAATTGCTAATAATTTCACCGTGATATCACACATCGTCAAAGACTCATTTCTATCCCCGAAGCGCAACTGCTTTGGAGCGGCGGCCGCAGCCACAACTCCGTGAACTACCATGCCGCTAACAAGTCGGCGAATCCTAAGCGAGCAACGTTGTTCAGCTCGAGCAAGGGAACGCGATACCAAACACAGCACTGCACGAGGAGTGTCTGCCGCCAGCGAACTTCGAACAGGAGAGCGAGCGTACGCTTGGCCAACGCCACGAACAGCGCCGAGCTGGTTTGGAGCTAGCGCTGGAAAAAATCGGCGGTAATCCGGCCAATTATTTACAAGCTTGAGCGAGTGCAGCGTGCGAACGCGTGTCCGCCTCTGCAGCCAACGTATGGTGCCGAGCTGCTTGCGACCAACTGACGGAAAGTCAACTGTAATGGCGACCAATTTTCAGTGAGTTCCGACACTAGCGAAAGCCCCGCCAGCCTGTGCTGGTGCACTTACGGCGCGCGACATACTACAGCCAAGCTCTTTACAAGAACCCGCGATTCGTTTTCAACAACTCCCAACACATACACGAGGTCTCAGCCCAATATCGTCAGCCCGGAACTTATCACGGCGGTGAAGACAGGCGAGCACTCGATGAGCGAGCGTACGGGAGGCGGGCGGCAATGGCGGCCAATTTCCAGGCGGCCGCAAAGCACAGGTGAACTGCAGACGCCCAAGCTGACCTTCGCGATGCATTTCGTGCGTGCGATATACAACACGACCGAGCCCGTTGCCGGCAAGCGCGATCCGTATCGCACACACGACAAGTAGAGTAGAATAAAGAATGATAACCTACTTGCCTTAGAATCTAGCGACGTTTTCTGCCCTGAGTCGGACTGAAGTATATATCCGATAGGCCTGTTGTCTTCTCGGTCGCCATATTGGCCTTCCCAATTGTTGCTGTCATGTGTTGGTCTTGACTATCTTGAATTAAGAAATATACAGCGCGGCGTTGTGATCTGTCGAGACTTGCTCCAGACTTCAAGGGGGCAGCGAAACGCATAAGCAGCAGCCCACGCTCATCCAAGCGTGCACACAAGCACCACGTCGTAATTCTCAGATCCTCGAATCCAGGCGGCCGTGATCGAGCATTGCGAGCGTGACGCAACGCGAACCATCACCGATGAAATACGGGGAAAGACTGAGCCCGCGGAAGATGAGGAGGAGGGCTGGTCACCTTGGCAATGCTTTTCGCGTTGCCTGCAATCCCCGGGCGGTCTATCCCTTTGGAGCGTGTTTGGAGACTAAGTCATTTTGCGCGGCACACTTTCCTCTGTGGTTGCTCTTCAACCGTCTATTCGTTCATCGCACGCGCCGATTGGGCTCAGTTACTTTTTTTTCGGGATTTTCGCCTTCAAGTGAACGGCAAAACAAAAGACAAAAGTGAGACATCGAAATCTTTTATTTTTCGTCAAACAAAAGAAGTTTCTCCATTTTTTTAGGTAAATTCATGGTAAAGTGTACAAGTTTAGTCTCGTTGTCACATCTTGTTCACTCCTTGTGGAGCTTTTTCGACGGAAGCGATAGTTGACAGGCACTGCAGATGCCAGCGCACGCCGCCTTCTGCCCGTTGTGTTCCCACGGCTGTACGTACATTAAGGTTGTAAAAATAGATAAACACGCGTGACATAAGATGAATATGCACGCATATGACAAGTACGTGCAAGTTAATATAAAAACATGGATGTAAAATATGACACAAATAACTTTACCTTAACATCTTATACAGTCCTTCTGAAGCTGCTCTGACGAAAGAGATGGATGACAGGTATCGCAGACTCCAGCGCACACAGCCTTCAGCAAGGTGTGCTCACGGCTGCACAATAAGTATGTAGAATAGGGAGTCACATGTATGGAGGAAGGAAAATTATAGGAGAGTCCATGACGGGGTAATCGTGAAGCTGCCGCATCGCAAACACCCGCACTTCCTTCTATCTTAGAAGCAGATAAACACTTCGCCATTTCCGGCGACGAGCCGCCGCCGCGGCCTTGGAAGCAGTTTTCTGGCGCCAGCGAGACAATCTACGAGTGCTGCTTCTTTTGCGTGCTTTTAAAAGAAAAGCTGTGTGATGCCCAGCTATTGTGTATACTCGGTGCGAATCGCGTGCCCCGCCGTATGTAACTGGTGCCACATTTTACGTATGTTTGCTTCAATGTTGATGGAATTTGCATGCGGAGCTCTCAGCTGTACGCTCCGTTGGTAGGGTGGCTAGAATTTGAGTTGTGAAAACCGGCCACTCGAAGGTGGCTCCCGGACGCGAGCCTGCAGCGGTGGCACTGTAGTCGGAGGCGCTGCCAGCTTTCTCCGTAGCTACGCACCCGCGAGGGTCGTTAAAAGTTTTTCGCTAGTACAAGATTTTTGTCAAAGTAAATATCAAACAGCCATTTCACCAACAATGAATACACGCATCTTTCGCTGAACGAACATTTCATTAAAGCGAAGTTTTCGAGGGAGCGTCATTTCGACAGCACCACTCTATATATCATTGGTGAAACCAAAATGGTTTTATTTTCAATAACATTGAGTTACGTCTTAAGGGAGTAAAAAAAAAGCTGGCTCTAGTGGAGCAGGGTACCTTTGATGACGTTAGTTTGCCAACATTACCTTGTGCTAACCCGCCATAGATTGTGACAACGTTTGCTGCTAAATGTGCCTGAACAGTGCAACTTACCAAGTGCAGTTACGCATTGCCATTTTCTCAATGCTGAACTTGTATTGCACTTGAGGCAGAATTCTGAAACATGTGTTGAGGCAACACTTAGTTTCATGGCTGCAACAAAATTAATTACAGTAAGTCACTAATGGATATTTTTTAAAGTGACACAGGGCTTCAATCACCTGACTTTTTTCGCGCTTTTTACTTGGTTCAGACTTTTCAAAAAAAACTATCGTCACTCAAAATGATCTTACCACTGCTTTGTGTTCAACTAATTGCAATGTTCAATGCAGCCAATTCCTGGAAACTGCTTAAACGTCGTAGAAGACTGGCTACTAAATTCGAATGCAGGCGCACTGTGCTAAACACATGTGTCAACTCGGTTTCCATAGTCTCTATCAGGTTTTACAGAGACCTTGACGTATACAGAAGTCCCCTTAGATCCCTTGCAATATCTAGTCGCCTGCCTTGGCAGCTCGTTGAGTCATTTGGGCAATCTTCCAACGTGCTAGGGTTATCGGGTCACTTTTTGCTGGTACGTAGTCCGATAAAAAATCATATCGTATTTTTCGTTCTTTAGGCAAACACTTCGTAATGTATTTGGGCAGGCTTGGGAGTAAGGTGGTTACAGCATCATCTCTTAAACTTGTCTTGTCAAGCTGCATTTTTCCTGTCCTTCCACAATATGCGTGAACTCTCGCGCGCTGAATCAAAAACCAAGCGAGAAGACATAATTTTCAAATAAATAAATGTATTTATCGAAACGCAATGACCGAGGTGTTAAGAGCGCCACAAAGCGTTCAATATCTCCACTTTCTGATGCCTTCCACTCATGCACACAAGTCTTTTCTGCTCCTAAATAAAATCGAATCATTTACTATGCGTCAAAACGTTTTTAACTGAAGGCACAATTTTCCTGGAGCGCTTTTTTCCGCCCATGCAATGGTTCCGCTATGCGATTCCGGTTTTTCCGCCATGCGATTTTTCTAACTTGTCTTTGCATGCTGGACCGCACAAAAAAGGAAAAAAATCTCAGCGCACAATCTGTATCCCCCGTTGCACCCAGGAACAAAACAAGTCCGCAGCGCTTTTTGTTCTTCTTTGTAGGTGCCCTTTAGTCCTTTAAGGGCAAACACAACAAAGTCGTCACACCACGTGGAACACAAAAGATGCTGAGAAGCACTTGCCGCGAGTGACCAGCAGCCTCCCCCGGCGTACACTGCACCTGCAGCCGTCTCCGCCGCTCTTGTAGCCGGACTAGCAGCAGCACCTCCGATGGCTACGCTAAATCACGACATAGCGGAGATCTGACGCACCGCGGCACCACTTGGCAGGGTAAACACGGCTCGCTTTTCACACCTCCCCATTCTAGCCACCCTACCGTTCGTTCTTATTCATTGTGTCAACTGAGAACACACGCGAACTTTCGTTTTTACTGTTGTAAGCATCGCGTCGCGTTTGTAGAAGTTGTGTCGTTCATACGGAAGGGCAAAAAAACTTTTCTTGTAACCGGACTAAGTGTGTATGCAGCGTACAGTGTGCGCTCGCTGCGTGTTAGTTGTGTGCGCACTGGAAATACACACTTAACGCACACGATCACGTATACAATGCAGCTGTGCCATCTTACCAAAGTGAAGTACGTCAAGTACTAGGCTGGCGTTGCACGGAATAGCCACATAGATAGAAAACTGGGCTAGTTGGTGAGCATTCATCGTGGTTAACAGCGCGAAACACCCGGACAGGAGCGAGAGAAGGACACGGTACAGCGCTGACTTTCAACTAAAATTTTTATTGAAAACATGAGAATATATATATAGACAGAACAGAAGACCTCGTGACCAAACCCGCCCCCTCAATCGATAAAATTATACACGGCGACAAGGCTTTGTCATGTGCACGCAATCTTGCCACAAAAATAAAACAAACTTCAAACCATAAGATTCCAATGTCGCCAAGAAAACCGGGCATGAGCGGACGAATGAACTTTAGCCACTATCTAACAAAGATAGTTCATTACCAAGTAAGGCGATAGATGGCTGACTAACGCATTGAGACCCTTTCTTATTTATAAAAAATGCCTCCATAATTTCTCTTGAAAGCTTGTTTGGGTGCTTGAAGAGTACTATTTTTTTTCAAAAAGTGGGTGGCATCCACATTTTTAGTTGAAAGTCAGCGCTGTACCGTGTCCTTCTCTCGCTCCTGTCCGGGTGTTTCGCGCTGTTAACCACGATGAATGCTCACCAACTAGCCCAGTTTTCTATCTTGCTCAACGTTATTTCTAGTACAAAGGGCTCTTTTCCATGTTCTAATGACTTCTTGACTAGTCCCGGCTTTTTGACGTCGATGATAGCCGTTTACGTGTGCAAAGCAAGAGTAGCGTCTTGGTATGCCAGGAAGTCGCTATGCCCTCCCGACCTGCAGTCTTTGTGTGGGTGGATGACTCCGTCTGAGGGGCACGCTCGGAGGATGTGCCGCATTTTACGCGCGGAGTGGTGGCAACATGTGAGGGTGTACAAGGATCTTTTGCGTTTAGCCTGTGCCAAAGAGGCTTCCGAAGCGCGAAGACGGCTTCTCCTGAAGGAGTGGACTTAAGTGTCCTACCACGCCACGGAGTTCTTATGGAGTCAAGTTCGACCTTCGCTACCTAAGAAGAAAGAAGTGAAAGGAACAGGGTTTGTGACCATTATCGGGGACCAAGTAGTACCAGACAAGTTTCTACAGGTCCTTCAATTAGGGCCCGAATTCTGTCTCGAGCCGCGTCTGAATCAGCTGGATAAGGTCGTCTTAGCCAGGACAGTGGCTCACCGAGCTGAGGAGGAGGACAGACTAAGGTGTGTGTCTGAATGCGTCGATGTGTTTCAGAAACCGTCGAAGGATTCTAGGTGTTCGAGAAAGTTAGGACCTCTGATTGATTTCTGTGCTAATAGTAATTTGCGCATTCTAGAGTCTGACAAAGAAGGACATTTTGTTATTATTCCGGAAAACTTGTATCTGGAAAAAGCAACCACAGCAATTGATAAGAATTTTCGCGAAGTCTCCGTTGATCCCTCTAAGATTAAATCACGTGCTATGGCTATGATGAATGAGGTTGGATTAACGAAAGTAGCAAACGAAGTCAAGCGAGAAAAAGGGCTCCTTCTGCAGGCCTTCTTCAGTGTAAAGACGCATAAGCAGAACTTTCCTTTCAGGACCATCGTCTCGGAAAGAAGGTCATGGTTAAATGTTATTTCAGAGTACTTGCAGACAAATCTCGCACAGCTTAAGCTGGAGGACCCTTTCGAAGTCGCCAGTTCTAACTGCGTAGTTCAAGTTCTGCAGAAAAATAACCCTGGCGGTTGCTTTGGATTCAGCATAGACATAGAGGATCTTTATTATTCCCTGCCTCATGTACAGTTATTGAAATTCGTGCAACAGTCCATCGAGGGACAAATGAATGAGTTAGGCTTCGTCGAAAGTTGCAAAATACCGGTTGCTAGCTTCCTAGAGCTTTTGGAGTTTTACTTGAAGTCCACGATCGTTCAGTGGCAAGGAAGGACAGTTATCCAAAGGGCAGGAGTGTGCATAGGTTCCTGCGTAGCGCCAGTACTAAGCAGCATCTTTTTAAGTTTCGTTGACCGCAAAATAAATGATAACCTAGGTGAATTAGCTTTGAGAATTTTCCGCTATGTGGATGACTATTTGGTTTTCGTCAATAGGCTAAATTTCCAAAGATCGATTGTGGACGTCGTGAAGTTGTTTAAGGAACAGGGACAAGGTCTTAGGTTTACTATTGAGGTTCCTGAAAAGGAGGAGTTGCAGTTCTTAGACCTTAGACTGTCTTTCAAAGCGGAACATGTGTGTTGGACCTATCAACCGAGGTCAAAGAAGTCTCTTCTTGATTTCAGATCAGGGCACTCGAAATTGATTAAACGAGGTATAGCCACTTCCGCTATAAGGTCCGCCCTCAACAAGAGTTGTCCCCATCGTATGCTTGACAGCGTTAATTATCAGGTGGCGAGGCTGCGTGATGCAGGCTTTCCTCACTCTATCATTTCTACGACTTGCGATAAGCTGCTGCGTGAGGTCAAGGGGCAGTCCTCCCGAGTGAAAGATAAAGATTTTAGCCGTTCTGTCTACATTCCATATGTTCATTCTTTTTCGCACAGATTAAAGAAAGTAGCTTCTAAGTTCAGATTAAACGTTGGGTTTTCAAGCAGAACGAAGCTTAAGGGACTTTGCCAGGCAGTAAACACTCGCATAGAAGGCAGGAAGACTGGAATTTATCAGCAGTGTAGTATCAAACATACTATGAAGTTTCTCCCGTGCATGCAGAATGTCGTGTACTCAACCCCATTTTCATGCGGGCGAGAGTACATTGGTCAGACTGGGCGTTGTGTCAATATACGGCTAAGGGAACACCACAGCTTCCTTGAAAGGATTTGCGCATTCACATTTGTCTTTGCATTGCCGCGAATGTGGATGCCACCCACTTTTTGAAAAAACAATAGTACTCTTCAAGCACCCAAACAAGCTTTCAAGAGAAATTATGGAGGCATTTTTTATAAATAAGAAAGGGTCTCAATGCGTTAGTCAGCCATCTATCGCCTTACTTGGTAATGAACTATCTTTGTTAGATAGTGGCTAAAGTTCATTCGTCCGCTCATGCCCGGTTTTCTTGGCGACATTGGAATCTTATAGTTTGAAGTTTGTTTTATTTTTGTGGCAAGATTGCGTGCACATGACAAAGCCTTGTCGCCGTGTATAATTTTATCGATTGAGGGGGCGGGTTTGGTCACGAGGTCTTCTGTTCTGTCTATATATATATTCTCGTGTTTTCAATAAAAATTTCAGTTGAAAGTCAGCGCTGTACCGTGTCCTTCTCTCGCTCCTGTCCGGGTGTTTCGCGCTGTTAACCACGATGAATGCTCACCAACTAGCCCAGTTTTCCTATCTTGCTCAACGTTATTTCTAGTACAAAGGGCTCTTTTCCATGTTCTAATGACTTCTTGACTAGTCCCGGCTTTTTGACGTCGATGATAGCCGTTTACGTGTGCAAAGCAAGAGTAGCGTCTTGGTATGCCAGGAAGTCGCTATGCCCTCCCGACCTGCAGTCTTTGTGTGGGTGGATGACTCCGTCTGAGGGGCACGCTCGGAGGATGTGCCGCATTTTACGCGCGGAGTGGTGGCAACATGTGAGGGTGTACAAGGATCTTTTGCGTTTAGCCTGTGCCAAAGAGGCTTCCGAAGCGCGAAGACGGCTTCTCCTGAAGGAGTGGACTAAAGTGTCCTACCACGCCACGGAGTTCTTATGGAGTCAAGTTCGACCTTCGCTACCTAAGAAGAAAGAAGTGAAAGGAACAGGGATTGTGACCATTATCGGGGACCAAGTAGTACCAGACAAGTTTCTACAGGTCCTTCAATTAGGGCCCAAATTCTGTCTCGAGCCGCGTCTGAATCAGCTGGATAAGGTCGTCTTAGCCAGGACAGTGGCTCACCGAGCTGAGGAGGAGGACAGACTAAGGTGTGTGTCTGAGTGCGTCGATGTGTTTCAGAAACCGTCGAAGGATTCTAGGTGTTCGAGAAAGTTAGGACCTCTGATTGATTTCTGTGCTAATAGTAATTTGCGCATTCTAGAGTCTGACAAAGAAGGACATTTTGTTATTATTCCGGAAAACTTGTATCTGGAAAAAGCAACCACAGCAATTGATAAGAATTTTCGCGAAGTCTCCGTTGATCCCTCTAAGATTAAATCACGTGCTATGGCTATGATGAATGAGGTTGGATTAACGAAAGTAGCAAACGAAGTCAAGCGAGAAAAAGGGCTCCTTCTGCAGGCCTTCTTCAGTGTAAAGACGCATAAGCAGAACTTTCCTTTCAGGACCATCGTCTCGGAAAGAAGGTCATGGTTAAATGTTATTTCAGAGTACTTGCAGACAAATCTCGCACAGCTTAAGCTGGAGGACCCTTTCGAAGTCGCCAGTTCTAACTGCGTAGTTCAAGTTCTGCAGAAAAATAACCCTGGCGGTTGCTTTGGATTCAGCATAGACATAGAGGATCTTTATTATTCCCTGCCTCATGTACAGTTATTGAAATTCGTGCAACAGTCCATCGAGGGACAAATGAATGAGTTAGGCTTCGTCGAAAGTTGCAAAATACCGGTTGCTAGCTTCCTAGAGCTTTTGGAGTTTTACTTGAAGTCCACGATCGTTCAGTGGCAAGGAAGGACAGTTATCCAAAGGGCAGGAGTGTGCATAGGTTCCTGCGTAGCGCCAGTACTAAGCAGCATCTTTTTAAGTTTCGTTGACCGCAAAATAAATGATAACCTAGGTGAATTAGCTTTGAGAATTTTCCGCTATGTGGATGACTATTTGGTTTTCGTCAATAGGCTAAATTTCCAAAGATCGATTGTGGACGTCGTGAAGTTGTTTAAGGAACAGGGACAAGGTCTTAGGTTTACTATTGAGGTTCCTGAAAAGGAGGAGTTGCAGTTCTTAGACCTTAGACTGTCTTTCAAAGCGGAACATGTGTGTTGGACCTATCAACCGAGGTCAAAGAAGTCTCTTCTTGATTTCAGATCAGGGCACTCGAAATTGATTAAACGAGGTATAGCCACTTCCGTTATAAGGTCCGCCCTCAACAAGAGTTGTCCCCATCGTATGCTTGACAGCGTTAATTATCAGGTGGCGAGGCTGCGTGATGCAGGCTTTCCTCACTCTATCATTTCTACGACTTGCGATAAGCTGCTGCGTGAGGTCAAGGGGCAGTCCTCCCGAGTGAAAGATAAAGATTTTAGCCGTTCTGTCTACATTCCATATGTTCATTCTTTTTCGCACAGATTAAAGAAAGTAGCTTCTAAGTTCAGATTAAACGTTGGGTTTTCAAGCAGAACGAAGCTTAAGGGACTTTGCCAGGCAGTAAACACTCGCATAGAAGGCAGGAAGACTGGAATTTATCAGCAGTGTAGTATCAAACATACTATGAAGTTTCTCCCGTGCATGCAGAATGTCGTGTACTCAACCCCATTTTCATGCGGGCGAGAGTACATTGGTCAGACTGGGCGTTGTGTCAATATACGGCTAAGGGAACACCACAGCTCCTTGAAAGGATTTGCGCATTCACATTTGTCTTTGCATTGCCGCGAATGTGGATGCCACCCACTTTTTGAAAAAACAATAGTACTCTTCAAGCACCCAAACAAGCTTTCAAGAGAAATTATGGAGGCATTTTTTATAAATAAGAAAGGGTCTCAATGCGTTAGTCAGCCATCTATCGCCTTACTTGGTAATGAACTATCTTTGTTAGATAGTGGCTAAAGTTCATTCGTCCGCTCATGCCCGGTTTTCTTGGCGACATTGGAATCTTATAGTTTGAAGTTTGTTTTATTTTTGTGGCAAGATTGCGTGCACTTGACAAAGCCTTGTCGCCGTGTATAATTTTATCGATTGAGGGGGCGGGTTTGGTCACGAGGTCTTCTGTTCTGTCTATATATATATTCTCGTGTTTTCAATAAAAATTTCAGTTGAAAGTCAGCGCTGTACCGTGTCCTTCTCTCGCTCCTGTCCGGGTGTTTCGCGCTGTTAACCACGATGAATCCTCTAGATAGCTTTCTCAGTGTCTTTTAATGTAGAAAGAAGGCCGCTAAAGGCATGAGGCAAGCAGCCTTTTTGAAAACACCTCATCTGATTGCGAGCACTTTCGTGTGGTTTGGAGGTGGCTGCCCTAATGGTACTTGCAAGAGATGCTATAGGCACTCTTCATAAGGTTTCACTTTTTCCATTTTTCCGCGATCGTACCCATGGATGTACAGTACACTCAGTCTGTTACCGGTGCACTACGCTGCACCACGAAGAAGTGACCCCGACATGTGCAACAACCCGTTACCTGCTATAAGGTTGGGAAGTGAGAGCACTGAGATTGAGAAAAAACTGTATTACTGTAATATGCAACAAATGTAACAAACCACGGTAACTAATAAAAAAATACCACCTATGTACGAATCTGTTGAATGACAAAGGAAATGTATATTAAATCAGAACTATCCACAGCCTTGAAGGCCGCGGGACCGTTGATAAATAATCGAATGTCACTGTGATGCTATACTCTTCAAGTACCGAGAGCAATTTCGTCATGTGTCTTTCTACTTGCTGTTCTATATCTGACGGCTCCTTCAATCATGGGATCGGGAATTCGAAGGGCATCATGCGTTTATTTGAGGGGGGGGGGGCGATTCGCGCCTTGCTTAAGAACATTTTAGCATTTACATATGGGTTGTAATTGTTGGGAACAAGCGCGGAAGGGTAGTGGACGACCACTTTACGCGTGAGATCAGATCTTCCAGAAAAACATGACGGCAATGCATTACCAAGTCGTCATTCTCAAATTGGACGTGGGCTTTCTATATTTGCGGCTCAAAGTTTGATTCTATCTTTTCAATCGCGTTGGATTTCTTTCGATGCTATCATTGTGAACATTTATATGTCTATGCCCAAAGGAAAAACGAATTATAGCATGCAAATGATTTACTTCGCCATGTCTTAAACAGCTCGCTCCCACACCTTGCTTCAGTTTACTTCGCCATGCCGGATTTAAAAGCAGGGCTATAGTAACACGGTCTAAAGTTGTTTCGCTCGGCCGCTCTCTTTCCTGTTGTACTTTTATTGGAGGTTACAACTACCACTCAATGCATACCTTGATCATGCCCACAATTTACGTTGACAGATAAAGGACTGCCTCTTCATCTATGCTTATATTTATCATAATAATGCAATATGCATTACGTTAACACGATAGCGGTAAAGACCTCATTTTGCAGAAATTTCAATGTCGGCGTGTCCAGTTGTCACAGAGAAAACATCATCTTGTCCGCTACAAAAAAAAAATCAAGGAACCAGCCAATAAAATAAATAATGAAACATCAACATGGGGACGAATCGATTGATCATTGATGGATATATGTGGGTTTTAACGTTCCAAAACCACCATATGATGATGAGAGACGCCATAGTTGAGGGCTCCGGAAATTTTGACCGCCTAGGGTTCTTTAACGTGCACCCAAATCTGAACACACATGCCTACATCATTTCCGCCTTCATCGGAAATGCAGCCGCCACAGTCGGGATTCGATCCCGCCACAGCAGGTTAGCAGCCGAGTACCTTAGCCACCACCACGGAAGGGCACGAGGACGACTCGAACAGAGGCTCTCTGCGTGGCAATCAGGTGCTTTATCACAGAGGCATCCTATTGGTCGAAACTGATTCGAACAACAAAATATATGGGTGTCTCATAGTAGAAGCTCTTAATGATATTTTGTCGAACCAAAAAATCGAAGCCTTATGTTCACCCTTCTTTCGCTCATGTAGTAGAAGCAATCTCTTTAACGGACTCAATATTAGGTGGTAAAAGCGTATAATTGCGTACGGCATCAAAACACATGGAATTCGCAGCGAGTGAGTGTCTTAAAAGACCACCCATTAACAGAACGCTCAAACATAGTTTCGCATATTGCTTTACGGACGCGAATAGGGCCTTTCACCGATTGGCGTATAGTTAGCACCTAACAATTGTACTTTCATTAGACATTCTACGATAGTTTGAAAAGCCCAGTGTTGCACGCACAGTCATTCGTTGCCTAACGGCATGGTTCAGGAATACACCGAGACTGAAGCTAAGCTAGTAATTGAGAAGGTGATTCACACAGACCCATTTCTGACTGAAGCTAAACTATAATTGAGGTGATTCGCACAGGGCCCAGTTTCGCTATCGTGGTCTAACCTTGATGGCGAACCTTAAGCGTCGTCCAAGTTTTGGAATTACTGTATTCGTAACTGTTGTTAAATTGTTTCACCCAATATATACACAATACTCAAAGGCTTCACCTCTGCTGCATGTATTTATATTATTAACCACATAATAATAATAGCAACAATATGAATTCTCGAGTAACGTGCAAGGCTAGAGAGTAAATTTCCTTATGATTATCTGTCTCGCAGCTTGTGACCGCAGGGAGGAAGATTGATTGATTGATTTGTGGGGTTTAACGTCCCAAAACCACCATTTGATTATGAGAGACGCCGTAGTGGAGGGCTCCGGAAATTTTGACCACCTGGGGTTCTTTAGCGTGCACCCAAATCTGAGTACACGGGCCTACAACATTTCCGCCTCCATCGCGCAGGGAGGAAGAGACGGGGGGCAACATATATACGAGCTTATCAAGCTGCCTATAGCTGCTTTTATCTTAGCCCTTGCCACTGAGTAATCACGTTTAACAAGAAAGAATTGGCACCGTATCAGCGTGTTTAGCTGCAAATGTCGTCGAAAGACGTTATTGTTTCTTCTGGACAGAATGAACAGAACGTTTATTTGACCTTCTGCGCGAGAAAATCAGTGAACGGTTTTCTGGAGGCACTGCGTTGGAGTGCCTCGATGCGTGCAGTGGAGGCGACCGAGAGCATCGAGGCACGTCACACGTGAGACATGAGCGCTATCTGGCAGTTATATTAGAAAACGAAGCGGGCAGCGTGCGCGCTCGTGGTCTTAGGGGTGATAAAGTGTATACAACGCAAGAAATCGAGTAGGTGCCACCACTGTGTCGCCTTAGCAAAGCGTTGAAACACTTGCCTTTTCGTGCATAGTGTTGCATTGTCAGCGCACTGTGATAAACACTAGAGTCCTTAAAAATACCTATGTTTGCCTTTTCTAGTATTTCCATACAGAAAATTGACGCGTCGTTATTATGTTTCAGATATCCTCAATAATTACTTTTTCAATGAGAATCGCACAAGTATGAACTTTAAAACTTGAGCACTATTGGATGGGGGGCGCTGCGGATGGGCTTGGATTTTGGTGGTTTCGGGTATCGTTTCAGCATACAAACAGACAAGTCCACCACCAGACAGACAGACCAGAACTTTGCGTCGAAAGTCCCCAAAAACACTAAAGTCTTTAAAAAAATAAATGAATAAACAAACAAATGAACACGTTGCCTGAGGCGGAGTCGTCGTTGCGGTCGTCGTTGTTGGAGCCCGGTGCAAAGCAAGCGGGCGTACTTCTCCATAGATAAATGCGCTCCTCCTCGGTATGGCTCAGACATGACAAATGCTTTTTCGTACAACAAACTACGTCGTGTCAAGAAGAGAACCAGAAGTGACATGTGAATACAGCGCACCATTCGCGGTGACCGTTTACCATCGCCGCCACCGATCACAACACGCGTGACGCGAGCCATGGGTGTAAAATTGGAATTCAGCACCACTAGTTCTCGCGAACACCACCCAGCCCGCCTCTATACGGCGGAGCTTTCAAACTGGGTTTTTTCTTGAAACGTTAGCACAGAGGGCTATATCGTTCGTGCTGAATGAAAAGCGTGCAGTGTTATATTGCGCGCGTGTCATGTGACGTCAGAATCACCTGATTAGCTGGCAGCACGTGTAGCGCGGGTCTCACCTTCGTGGTCCCAGCCATTCAGCGCAGCGGATGTGCCAGCTTCGCGAAAGAGGGGGTGAAAAAAGAGGACGTCGACGGCCTGACGAGAATGAGACGGCATAGATCAAGGATTGTCACTACTTTCCAAAATATAAGGGTTTTAGGCTGCTTCAGCTAATCCTCAGCGAACCGCACTGGTAAACGCCAGAAAAAAAGGCTCTTCAGCGTATTGCTGTCTAGGAGGGTGTCCCAACAGCTGCAGTAACACCGCAAGAACGTTGCCAATGGTGAAATTCTACCACTTCTTGTGGAGAAAGCACGAAACGAAAGATAGAACAGGGAACTCTGAATCACGGCTGTGCTACCATCGAGGTAACGGACAGTTGTATATTTGTTCGTCCTTGTATTTTTTGTACAATACATTTCTTAATATGATGAAATGTATTCATTTCGTTCAGGCCAGAGAGGCAATTGACGCAACCTTCTCGGCGCGAGAAACACATAAGTAGCGCACACTTTTTTGGGAATTCAAAGGGCACCATTGCGGCGCACCTGTCCTATCTGCCAGCGATATTTCCATCATGCGGCAGAAAAAGGGATGGCGCTTCAGCGCAGTCTAAACTCCACAGATACAAGTAAGTGCGTTTGTGTGAACAACCCTGCTTTGTGGCCCTGTCACATCGTGCTGGTGCTGCGCCCTTCATTATAGCGGCCCACGGCGCTGCTCTCTAGTAGTAGCGTTTAGGGGGGGGGGGGATAAATGGAGATTTTTGTATGTCTGTCTCGACCTACATGGCTGTAACCTCGCGATTGATGGCTGATCGTCGTCAGCGTGCATACCTGAATACTCTGGTTTGGAACGTGTGCGGGAACGTCGTGTTCTAACAAGCTGAAGCGCGGGCACATTCAAGCATGGCGATGTCACGCAGAACGCACCTAGTGCAGATGTGCTGATCGCATGCTAGATACGGCAGCTTCAGCGAATATTAACAATCGCGCAGGCTAAGGCCCCTCTGTATCGTTTCTAGCGTCCACGACTGCAACCATGCAACTCGCGCCGCTGAAGAACAGAACAGTGCACGGACTTCCTTTAAATTGAAACCGCATGCGCGAAAATACGTTCCGTGTCGTCTGCTGATGATAGTCGCCACCAAACACTGTTTCGCCGAACGGTTGCCAGCACTTCGCGAACATCGCGTCGGCCAATCAGCGTGCTCATGCATTCAGCTCGTGCGGCACCACCGTGCATATATCCTCCGTCTCCAGACCGGCTGAAACCGGAACGGTCCTGAAAAACGGAGCGGAACCGGGCGTGCAGCCGTACCGTGGTTTGGCCTTAAGTGCGCCAGTACGGGCTCGCGAAGCTTTCGCTAGCGTCGGAACTCACTGAAATTTGTCGTCTTTACAGTTGGCTTTCCCGCCAGTCGGTTGCGAGTAGCTGGGAGCCGCCCCACTGGCCGCGGCGGCGGACTCGCGTTTGCGCGCTGCACTCGCTCGAGTTTGTGGAAAAGGGCCGCATTACCGTCGATTTTAGCTCCAAACCAGCTCGGCGCTGTTCGTGGCGGCGGCCAAGCGTACGCTCGCTCTCGTGTTCAAAGTTCGCTGGCGGCAGACACTCCGCGTTCAGCGCCGTGTTTGGTCTCGCGTTCGTTTGCTCGAGCTGAACGGCGTCGCTTGCTTAGGACTCGCCGACTTGTTAGCGGCACGATGGTTCGCGGAGTTGTGACTGCGGCCACCGCTCCTTAGCTGTTGCGCTACGGGGATCAAAATGAGTCTTCGACGATGTGTGACATCACGGTGAAATTATTAGCATGCCATATCTCACATGTTTTCATTTCACCTTGCACGTATTTCTCATATGCATTTGTATTCATCCTCTGTCACGCGTGACTCACTATTTTACATACTAATTGTGCAGCCGTGGGCACACATCGTGCTGAAGACTGTGTCACTGGCGTCTGCGATGCCCGTCATCCATATCTTTCGTCAGAGCAGCTTCAGAAGGACTGTGCCAGATGTGAAGGTAAGGTTATTTGTGTGTCAAATTTTAGCGCTTCTTTTTATAATAACGTGCACATACTTGTCATATGCGTGCATTTTAATCTTCTGTAACGTTTGCCTAACTATTTTTACTATATTATTGTACGTGCAGCCGTGGGAACACAACAGGCAGGAGGCTCCGTGCGCTGGCGTCTGCAATGCCTGTCACCTATCGCTTCCGTCGGAGGAGCTCCCCAAGGAGTGAACAAGATTTGACGAGACTGGACTTGTACACTTCAACATGAATTCACTTAAAAGAATGGGCAAAGTTCATGTGTATGTACAAAAATAAAAGATTTCGATGTCCCACTTTTGTCTTTTTTTGTTGCCGTGACTGTGAAAGCAGTTACACATAGGTGGCTAACTACTTTTTCGCGTGTTCTTTTCTGCGCAATTTGTCTCTCATTTCACAGAAAAACAGGGGAAAAAATATTACGCCTGGCGGAAAATAAACAAAAACAATGTTTGAACTGGGGGAAAAAAGTTCCTCCGATTGGAGTGTTTGAGTGGATCAACCGTTTGTCCGGCAAGGTGCAACTGTGAGGACTAACAGTTGCCCGGTAAGGTGTAAATGTGGGAATTAACAGTTGCTCTATAAGGTGCAAATGTGAGGACTAAATGTTTGTCCTTTGGGGTGAACTCTGGGACTAACGGTTACTCACTAAGGTGTAAATGTGTGTAGTAAACTGTTAGACCCGGTGCCGTTAGTCCTTAAAGGGATTAATGGCTGTGGCAGCCCCATTAGTCCCCAAAAAGACGAACCACACACTCTTAACACCCTTTTGCCTTAGAGTGATCATTCTAATCACTATTGTTATTACATATTTCATCACGACTCTTCTAACGACATGATACATGTATCAATTTTCGAAGCTTAGCTTTTTGGGGCTTCATGTTGTTCATTCGGCCTCAGTGAGTCCGGCAGCCGCGCACAGACGAAGCGCCGGTGCAAGATAATTGTTCGCAAAACCGTCTACAGAGCGTACAAAGTGCGCATATGCTATAAGGAATAAAAGGCCACAACAACTTTGAAACACCGACATATAACCGTCTCTCAATGAAAACATACCACAGAGAAAAAAGTAACCTATAATAAAATATTAGCTCTCAACAACATAAAAGCCACAAAGCTACAACGGCAATGACATGTGAACAAACCAAAACTTATGTGAACAACAAAAAAGTTAACAAAATACTGTTAGCCCCGACGCCGAAAACTTATGTGTTACCCAACAGGCAGAGTGAATCCCTGCGTGGTCATGTATTCGGTCCCCATGGAACGACGAGATATTGCTTTTTATTACTTCTGCGACTTATCCCAGTCCCATAGAAAAAAGAGAAAAAAGCTGACTATTCATACACAAGCTTCTAATACTATGGTGCCTTATATTTACAGTTTAGACTCGCACATACGCACGCAAACTCACGTGCAAGCTGACGCAGGAATACATACACAAGCGCACGCAGGCACTCAAGCACATGCCCACGCACGAATAAAGACATACACACGTGAACTCACACGCAGGCACACACATACGCTGACTTACGCACAGTCGCTCTCAGAATAATTCGGAACGACGGACAGGCACTCGCTCACCTGCGGAGCGAGCCCGAAAAAAGTAGTACGATGGCCTGCGTGTTGCCGTCTCCCTAGAAAGCAAGCGTTGCTGATAGTGTACGCCACAGAACGATAGCGCTAGGCGCCCCTTATCACTTCGATAAGGCGGCTGGTTGGTTCGTCACTGGGACAAACCATGTGTGCGCATGCGTCTTCAAGTGCGTCGCTTTTTTTTTTCATAATTTCGTCATATTTTTTCCCGAACGTGACTGTGACTAGCGCTGGCAAAGAGCGGCGTTTTCATCTGATGTAACCATGGGTGGGCATATAGATTGATGATTGATTTGTGGGGTTTAACGTCCCAAAACCACGATTTGATTATGAGAGACGCCGTAGTGGAGGGCTCCGGAAATTTTGACCACCTGGGGTTCTTTAACGTGCACCCAAATCTGAGTACACGGGCCTACAACATTTCCGCCTCCATCGGAAATGCAGCCGCCGCAGATGGGTGGGCATATAGAGCAAACACAGTTAAATTTCGATGAGTCGTTTTGTACGGAAAAATAAACCACGTTCTTGTTTTGTATGAAAAATAAACCACGTACTTCTTGTTGCAAGTATGTCTCTCGTATGACGCTATTTATCTTTAACTGAGGCATACTATCGGAAATAAGCCTTGTATATGACCTCTGTGGAAAAGAAAATAAATGTGTGTGGCAACAAGCTATAACACGCGATCTAAATGTAAAAATACACGTTACGAAGTGCCCAGATCCTGGAACAGATCAGAGCGCAAAGACATAGAAACTGCGATATGCGGTGGACGAATAAAAAACTCCGGAGTATCGTGGGGCCTATTTAAGTACGCATACAATCAGTCCTCCTGAAAGTTGCGTTCACAAACATGCCACTTTATTACATTTTCTCAGATGTTTCATTGCTGATATCACAAACCTCTGTAAGAAAGTTTGGGTGGTAAAAATCATATTCTTGTATCATGGTAGAGACGAGCATCGCGAGACATTTGAAGCGAGAATCAATACATCGCAGACTAACGTGGTTTGAAGAAGGCAGCGATTCCATCGTAGCCATGCCACCTTACTCGCACGTCATCATCCTCATCAGCCTGACTACGTCCGCTGCAGGACAAAGGCCTCTCCCATGTTCCGCCAGTTAACCTGGTCCTGTGCTTGCTGCTGCTAATTTATACCCGCAAACTTCTTAATCTCATCTGCCCACCTAACCTTCTGTCTCCCCCTAACCCGCTTGCCTTCTCTGGGAATCCAGTCACTTACCCTTAATGACCAGCGGTTATCCTGTCTACGCGCTACATGCCCGGCCCATGTCTATTTCCTCTTCTTGATTTCAGCTATGATATCCTTAACCCCCGTTTGTTCCCTAATCCACTCTGCTTTCTTCTTGTCTCTTAAGGTTACACCTAGCATTTTTTTCCATTGCTCGCTGCGTCATCCTCAACTAAAACTGAACACTCTTTGTAAGTCTCCAGGTTTCTGCTCCGTAGCTAAGAACCGGTAAGATGCAGCTGTTATATACCTTCATCTTGAGGGATAGCGGCAATCTACCTGTCATAATTTGAGATCGCTTGCTAAATGTGCTCCACCCCATTCTTATTCTTCTAGTTGCTTCAATCTCGTGGTTTGGCTCCGCGGTTATTACCTGCCCTAAGTAGACTTATTCTTTTACAGCTTGAAGTGCACTATTATTTATCTCGAAGCACTGCTCTTTTCCGAGGTTGTTGTACATTATTTTCGTTTTCCACAGATTAATTTTAAGAACTATTTTTCTTCTCTCCTTGTCTAAATTCGTAATCATGAATTGCAATTCGTCCCCTGAATTACTCAGCTATGCAATGTCATCGGCAAAGCGCAGGTTACTAAGGTACTCTCCATTAACTTTTATCTTTAACTGTTCCCATTCTAGGCTTCTGAAAATCTCTTGTAAGCACGCGGTAGATAGCATTGGGGAGATTGTGTCCCCCTGCCTTACACCCTTCTTGATTGGTATTCTGTTGCTTTCTTTATGAAGCACCGTATGGTAGCAGTTGATCCCCTGTAGATTTTTTCCAGGATGTTAATATATACTTCATCAACCCTGATTCCGCAGTGTCTGCATGACGGCTGATATTTTACTGAATCAAACGCCTTGTCGTAATCTATGAAGGCTATGTATCGTGGTTGGTCATATTCTGAGCATTTCTCTATTACCTGATTGATAGTATAAAGGTGGTCGATTGTTGAGTAGCCTGTTCGAAATCCTGCTTGTTCCTTTGGTTGATTGAATTCTTATGTTCTCTTTACTCTCACCACCAGAGAATGATTGGCTACCCTGGTGCAGTATTTGGCCACTACCTCCCACATGCATACGTCAAATACGTCAAATAAGACGCACGTACACTCTTTCAAAATAAATGCTGATAATTGCGAGTGCATACCGCGAGGTATCGACTCGTTTGCACATCTATGAATCACAGAGCGCTGCATGCTGATTCCCCCTTTCCGTTAGCCCTTGTTGACGTGAACAGCGCCTAGAACTGCTGCTTCGGAGTGAGACAACGCCAATTTAGATGCACTAGGGCCATAAACTTGCTCGCTAGGTAGACTGCGCATGGACACACCCTGCCTGTGTTTATACTTGGGTGCGCTTCGCCAACGAATGTCTGTGTGTTCGGTGTTCCGAATTGTTCTGACAGCGCCTCTACGTGCGCGCGCACACACACGGGCTGAAGACCAACATACCAAACGCAGGTGCTCCCATAAACATACACATAAGCTCGCACACGCAAACACACCGGTGCAAATACTGACTTACATAATCGCAGATGAACGCAGGGCACACGTACGTGCACATAAACGAGCCTTCGCACACCCACACATGTACACATGCACTCAAAACTTCAAGTTATAAGTTACACACGTTAGCTTACAAAGTGCATATCTCGAAAATAACGTATGCGGGAATACCCAACAAAGCTTTGTCAGGGCACAGAAAAAACAGCATAACATTGTGACTCCAACAGAAAAAGCTACATCCACATTTACATGCGATCGTTAATTATTTATATGAACTGACAATCTGGTTATGCAATGAGCGTTATATTTTCCACACAATACCATCCGGATATCTTGGTATATATAAGGAAATTGCTAACAATTACCTCGCAAAGGATCACGTGTTCGGAAGGGGCGAAGTTTTTTTCCCCGATGTTTCGAATCCACTGCTTCCCGCGTTCAGCATTTTGTTTCGCCTCGGGGAATATAAAATATCTTTTACTCCTTTCTATTATGTGCTGCTCCATTGAAACACGCCACGGCCTGGAATCGCCACGAAGAACGAAGCTTGGAAGGCAACTCTGAAGCACGTTTGGAGTGGGGAGCCTGCAGCAACGTTACTATACTCGCGGACAACGTTTCTTGGCAATGAAGGGAAAACTATTCGGGGGCGGAGTTACTATACATATACTCCCGCGCCAAGTAATGCAGTTCGGCTCGTGCTTCGAATGACAGCTGTGTTTGAATAATAACACTGCATTCAATGTACTACATCTGCTAAGATAGCCATTTATGAGTGAAATGCGTCAAGTTTCTTCGAAATATATGTATGGCAACGAACGGTTACGCAATGACGAAGACGCCATTTTGACAGAGAGGTGTACGTAAAATGAGTGACGTTTTCCCAAGTGCGAAAATATGAGATGACACTGCACGAAGTAAACAAAAATATAAATACGTCATTGGTGTATTCTGCCCCTCCCTATCAACAACATATTGTCGAAAATAAAATAATGTTATTTTTTAAACTTTTATGTGGAAAATACGGACGCCACTGTGGGACTATATATTTTTTAGTTGGTGGCACATGCCAAGTTTGGCGTCGTAGCCTTCCCTGCATTGCCAAAAAAAGCTGCCTGCGGTGTATGGAATAAACTAAGTTTCAAAGCTCCGCCTCTCAGCCAGCAGAGGAAAGAGGGGCGAACAGTGGCCGCAAGAACTATAGCGCCGCTGCAGTATGATCTTGCACTACCCTTGGCGCATCGTCTGCTACGCTGGCGCACCGCGAAGGACCGCAGCATTTTGTTGCTCGTGGTAATTCTCTTGTCATGGTCATCATCATCATTATCAGCCTGACTACGTGTATATCAGGCCTGCTATATGCTTATGGTGTGGGTGGAGGATTCGTTTTTGTATACTCAAAGTAAAAAATGCAGAACAAGGGCATCTATGTTGTTCCGCAAGTCAACTTGGTCCTATGCTTGCTGCTGCCACCTCATACCAGCAAACTTCCTAATCGCATCGGCCCACCTAGCTTTCTGTCTTCCCCTTACCCGTTTGCGTTCTCTGGGAATCCAATCAGTAACCCTTACCGAACAGCGCTTATCCTGCTTAGGCGCTGCATGCATGTCCAGCCCATGTCTATTTCTTTTTTTATTTCAACTATGATATCCTTAACCCCGGTTTGTTCTCTGATGCCCTCTGCTCTTTTTTTTTTGTCGCTTAAGTTTACACCTCTCATTTTCTCACAGACTCAAAGGGGCCATCTAACACTTTTCAGGATCTCATTCTTTTACATGTATCTAGCTGATTGCGTATAGTGAAGGCTTAAGGGATAATCACCGCTAGACCGGCAGTGATATGGGCACGCAGTTCGTAGTTATTCAGCGTAGAGATAATAAAATGCTATAATCAAGATTCTTATCGTCAACTCGAATTTCGAGGGCTCACCTGACTGTGTCTCCCTCGCACTGTGAAGTTGGCAAGCTGCTCAATGAAATGAAACGAAAGCCCTACTGCACAAGAAGCTTGCATGTCATATTACCTGTTATGTCTAACGTAATGATGACGCCGTTGCGATTGTAACAAATAATGGTGTACTTGAAGAGGGAACGACACGTGCGAAACGATGTAGCTAGCGAAGTGTTCCATAATGTTTTGTGGTTTTACTGATCTTTATTTTTGCAATGGCGTCTATACAACAACGCTCTTACATTTTTTTTTCTTTTCAAATCTGCAAACAACGGTGCCTGAAGGGCTCACGGCACGTTTCCTCCAGCACCGTGGCGTTCAGCGCATTCTTTGACCGGCTTTGCAGTTTTCAAGCTTATTAATCGGAGAGCTTTTTTCTTTCGCACGTTCAGTGAAAAACCATGCTGAAGAAAAAACAAATTTAATTGCAGTTCCTACTTTGACGCAACGCTGTGATAACATTTAACGTTACATTTATCAAATCATATATCTGCACCTTCCGTTGTCATTTCCACTCGCAATAGTTCTGGTTAGCGCCACTGCGAGTAATGCTGTCAGCACCGATGTTTTGCGGCGTAAGAGGGACCCTTAAACCATTCGTCGTGCTTCAAGTCTACATGCTCGCATCGCATTTGTGGTCTAAATATCTGGGTACGCACAAGGTCACCTGTAGAGAATGGGCCCGGATGCGTTGCTCATTGCAAGTTAGGTGAGAATCGATTTCCTGTTCATATTGGAGCTTCCTGCATTTCGTTTAACCTCAAAGTACGGGACTTTATACGTGAATGAGCATTATTAGGGTAGTTTTTATGACGAATGCAATAACTTTACCCAGAGCCGTATAGCCTGGACAAAAAACTGTCCGAAACGTCTGCAAAAGCTTCAAACAAGTTGACTAACCGGAGCAAAATAATTAATGCTCTAGACAAACAGTACTCATGGTTTCTACTATTTACAAAAGGGACATATTCGAAAAAACGTATACCTATGTTAACCAAATAAGTGTTCGCGACGGCTTTCAATCGAGAACCGAGTTCAAAAGGTTACACCAAGTTCACCTTCTGTCTCGCATTTTGCACCTTTCAGAGAGTTCCTGATGGGTTTCTTGTAGAAAAAAACAAAGAATATTGTTATCACAATCGCAAACATTACTGATGAAGCCATTACGATCATCATGGGCGGTATAACTTGATAGATGCAGTGGCAACCATTCCATCTTTTCGAGCTCAATCCAAAAGAGGGCACCTCCTATGGGCGTTTTGTGCAATTCTCTAGATAGCTTTCTCAGTGGCTTTTAATGTAGAAAGAAGGCCGCTAAAGGCATGAGGCAAGCAGCCTTTTTGAAAACACCTCATCTGATTGCGAGCACTTTCGTGTGGTTTGGAGGCGGCTGCCCTAATGGTATTTGCGAGAGATGCTATAGGCACTCTTCATACATTTTCACTTTTTACATTCTACCGCGATCGCACCCACGGATGTATAGTACACTAGCAGTCTGTTACCGGTGGACTACGCTGCACCGGCAAGAACTGATCCCGACTTGTGCAACACCCCGTTACCTGCTATAAGGTTGGGAAGTGAAAGCACTGAGATTGAGAAAAAATCTATTACTGTAATATGCAGCAAATGTAACAAAACACGGTAACTAATAAAAAAAATTACCACCTATGTACGAATCTGTTGGATGACAAAGGAAATGTATATTAAAGCAGAACTATCCACGGCTTCGAAGGCGGCGGGACCGTTGACAAGTAATCGAATGTCACTGTGATGCTATACTCTTCAAGTACCAAGAGCAATTTTGTCACGTGCCTTTCTACTTGTTGTTCTATTTATGGCGGCTCCTTCAAACATGGAATAGGGAATTCGAAGGGCGTCATGCGTTTTTTTTTTTGGGGGGGGGGGGGGGAGGGGAATTCGCGCCTTGCTTAAGAACATTTTAGCATTTACATATGGGTTGGAATTGTTGGGAACAAGCGCGGAAGGGTAGTGAGCGCGACCACTTTACGTGTGAGATCAGATCTTCCAGAAAAACATGACGGCAACGCATTACCAAGTTGTCATTCTACTACTGGACGTGGGCTTTCTATATTTGCGGCTCAAAGTTTGATTCTATCTTTTGAATTGCTTTGGATTTCTTTCGATGTTATCATTGTGAACATTTATATGTTTATGCCCTAAGGAAAAACGAATCATAGCATGCAAATGATTTACTTCGTCATGTCTTAAACACCTAGCTCCCACACCTTGCTTCAGTTTACTTCGCCATGCCGCATTTGAAAGCAGGGCTATAGTAACACGGTCTAAAGTTGTTTCGCTCGGCCGCTCTCTTTCCTGTTGTACTTTTATTGGAGGTTACAACTACCATTCAATGCATACCTTGATCATGCCCACAATTTACGTTGACAGATAAAGGACTGCCTCTTCATCTATGCTTATATTTATCATAATAATGCGATATACATTACGTTAATGCGATAGCGGTAAATACCTCATTTTGCATAAATTTCAATGTCGGCGTGTCCAGTTGTCACAGAGAAAACATCATCTTGTCCGTGACAAAAAAAATCAAGGATTGATTGATTGATTGATATGTGGGGTTTAACGTCCCAAAACCACTATATGATTATGAGAGACGCCGTAGTGGAGGGCTCCGGAAATTTAGACCACCTGGGGTTCTTTAACGTGCACCCAAATCTGAGCACACATGCCTACAATATTTCCGCCTTCTTCAAAAATGCAGCCACCACAATCGGGATTCGATCCCGCCACAGCAGGTCAGCAGCTGAGTACCTTAGCCACCACCACAGCAGGGCACGAGGACGAATCGAACCCAGGCTCTCTGCGTGGCAATCACGTGCTCTATCACAGAGGCATGCTATTGGTCGAAACAGATTCGAACAACAAAATATATGGATGTCTCATAGTAGAAGCTCTTAATGATATTTTGTCTAACCAAAAAATCGAAGCCTTATGTTCACCCTTCTTTCGTCCATGTAGTAGAAGAAATCTCTTTGACGGACTCAATATTAGGTGGTAGAAGCGTAGAATTGCGTACGGCGTCAAAACACATGGAATTCGCAACGAGTGAGTGTTTTAAAGGCCCCCCCATTAACAGTTTGCTCAAACACAGTTTCGCATATTGCTTTACGGACGCGTATAGGGCCCTTCACCGATTGGCGTATAGTTAGCACCTAACAATTGTACTTTCATTAGACATTCTACGATAGTTTGAAAAGCCCAGTGTTGCACGCACAGTCATTCGTTGCCTAACGGCATGGTTCAGGAATACACCGAGACTGAAGCTAAGCTAGTAATTGAGAAGGTGATTCGCACAGACCCATTTCCGACCGAAGCTAAACTATAATTGAGGTGATTCGCACAGGGCCCAGTTTCGCTATCGTGGTCTACCCTTGATGGCGAACCTTAAGCGTCGTCCAAGTTTCGGGATTGCTGTGTTCGTAACTGTTGTTAAATTGTTTCACCCAATATATAAATAATACTCAATGGCTTCACCTCTGCTGCATTTATTTATAATATTAATCACATAATAATAATAGCAACAATAGGAACTCTCGAGTAACGTGCAAGGCTATAGAGTAAACTTTTTTATGATTATCTGTCTCCGAGCTTGTCACCGCAGGGAGGAAGAGACGGGGGAGGGGGGGGGGCAACATATATATGAGCTTCTGAAGCGGCTCATAGCTGCTTTTATCTTGGCCCTTGCCACTGAGAAATCATGTTTAGTAAGAAAGTATTGGCACAGTATCTGCGTGTTTAACTGCAAATGTCGTCGAAACACGATAGTGTTTCTTCTGGAGAGAATGAACAGAACGTTTATTTGATCTTCTGCGCGAGAAAATCAGTGAATGGTTTTCTGGAGGCACTGCGTTGGAGTGCCTCGATGCGTGCAGTGGAGGCAATTGAGCGATCGAGGCACGTCACACGTGAGACATGAGCGCTATCTGGCAGTTATACTAGAAAACGAAGCGGGCAGCGTGCGCGCTCGTCTTCTTGGGGGTGATAAAGTGTATAGAACGCAAGAAAACGGGTAGGTGCAACCACTGTGTCGTCTTAGCAAAGCGTTAAAACACTTGCCTTTTCGTGCATAGTGTTGCATTGTCAGCGCACTGTGACAAACACTAGAGTCCTTAAAAAAAACCTATGTTTTGCCTTTTCTAGCATACAGAAAATCGACGTGTCGTTATTGTGTTTCAGATATCTTCAATAATTAATTTTTCAGTGACAATCGCACAAGTATAAACTTTGAAACTTGAGCAGTATTGGTTGGCGCTGCGGATGGGGTAAGATTTTGGCGGTTTCGGGTATCGTTTCGGCGTACAAACAGACAAGTTCCCCACCAGACAAACAGACAGACCAAAATTTTGCGTCTCTCTAAGAAATGAATTAATAAACAAACGAACACGTTTCGTGAGGTGGAGTCGTGGTTGCGGCCGTCGCTGTTATAGCCCGGTGTGAAGAATGCCGGCGTACTTCTATATAGATAAATGCACTCTTCGTCGGTACGCTTCATACATGACAAATGCACTTTACTACAAAAAAATACGTCGTGTCAAGAAGAGCCCGAGAAGTGACGTGAGAATAAGCGCTCCATTCGCAGTAACGCCGCGTTCCCACTTGAAAATCGAAGAAAAACGAAAACACCAGAGAGGCCGGAAAACTTCAACCGCGCGCGTCGAACATGTTTACAATAGTTCTGCCCCATCCCGCCGTTGCTGCCGTCGATACCTTGACAATTAATTCAATTTCGCCTGCTTTCTGAGAACTAAAGTTCGTACCGAATTCTAGTTATTCAATCAAAGTAATAAAAAGAAACAGTTCGCACCTTTTCAAACGTTCTTTTGGGAGATAAGTCAGCAGAAACGACACGAGTGAACACTCCGGTAGTGGTGACAGCACATTCGTCTGGCTGTACACAAACGCGACACACGTCGGGGCATGTCGACTCGCTCCCACTGCACAGTCTAGAGTGCTCGGCGATCGTAATCAAAGTCAGTCTATCGACGAGTGCCTCCTTGTTCAGGCCCTCAAGCTTCATCGTGTACCGCGGGTAGTTTTCGATTTGAGCCTAGGTGAGCCACCGCTGACAACTGTGCCTCCATGTTGAATCTGTGGCCGGCTGGTTAGGTCACGTGCTTTGGTCTAGCCCAGCCAAGGTTCTGTGCTGACTTCTTGCAGGTAGCGGCCTTGGGCGCGTTCTTGGATGATGCGCTGTTGTCTCTGGCTTCGTACTGTACAGAGTGCCTCGTGGAAGCTCTGATGCGCCTCGCTCTGCGAGTACCTGGGCCGTAGTCGTACTCAGTAATACTTGCTGGGGCAGCAGAAGCATTTGCTTTCTCGAATGAACTCTCGTGAAGATTTTCCGATCGTCTCGTCATTTTTGCGTCGTTCGCGACATGGTCACGGGAGGTGCGCCTCTTGCGCGGCCCGCCTTTGGCGTGGACATCACTCGGTGACGATGGCGCTAGCTCACCCTTCTCAGGAATGTGCGCTTTGGAATGGCGTCCTGGACTCTCGTTGGGAAAAAAGTCCACACCAGACACAGGGACCGGACTTACGGTGTCCCCACCAGAGTCGGGGTCCACTACGCACTGGCCCGACGGTGACTTAAAGGCGTGCTCGTTGCCCAATTCATCCTGCCTTCCTTCTGCGGTGGCGTCGAAATCAGACGAAATTGAGACCTTGTCTTCCTCTTGCTTTATAACTGGGTCGACGGCATCGAGCTCCAGCACTGGCTCCAAAAAATATGGCAGCGCGGGCGGGTTTTTCGGGGCGCTCTCCGGTCGATCTTCCGCTTCCCAGCGCAGCGCCGATCTTCCGTCGCCGGTAGTGCCCTCGACGAAGGAAGTGTGCCTGTCTCCCTGATCGTGATTAGTCTCGGTATTGGTGACCCCACCATCTGATGACTCCAGTACCGCCCATGGAAATGCGTCGGTGCTCGAGGGTTCACGCCTGGTAGATTCCGTACACGATGTAGGTGATGTAATGTTCGGGGCACAACCGCGGTCGGCTTCTGTATTGAGCTTCGAGAAATTCGCCACAGATTGCTGCACTTGTGGCGCCTCCGTGCCAGACGTGGACATAGCATAGAAACCCGGCCTTTCAACACAAAGCAGCGAAGTAGGTGTGTCATAGGCTCGGAGTGGATCTCCTACGATGTTACTAATTGGCGGTGAGATGGCCTCAATGCTGGCTAAAGCCTCTGCTGACGGGCGAACCACGTCACTCCCTGAAAAGACAATGGTTGTATTGTTCGGAGCGTAGACCATATATTGCAAAGGGCTGAAAGCAGCTTGGGCCACTGCTGGCCTTTCAGTGGTGCGCTTGGAAGCGGAGGCCCTTTGTTCCGCCTGTGACATCCACTCGTTCTGCCTTAGAGATTGACCTTTAAAACTAGTTTCTCCTCTTTCAACCTCCTTATGCAAGGATGTGCAACGCATATCGTCGTCAAGTAATAAATTAAGCGCTGTGGCTTGCTGCGGAGGCCGTCGGTTAGCCCATACATGGTTAAGTGTAGTGCTGCACCTTTCATCACCCAAAATTGTCGGGTTCCCAGAAAATTGACCTGCACTGCTTTCTCTCAAAACGACTCCTCCATGGTTGCGGATGATATTCCACTGATTGTTGTGGTCCACGCAGTGTGGGTAGTTTTTCAGCTCGAGAATCGTTGTGGGGTTGCCTGGAGGTACACCGACGTTGTCGAAAGAGGTTGTCATGGGTGTCACGTGTACGGTTTGGTCAGGCATGCGATAACAATACCGCGGTTCGGCCCATTGGACGTCTTGCGCTTGTTCCAAGGTTACGTTTGAACTGTTTTGCTCGCACAGTGTCGCACTCGGCGTGCCGTTGAGCTCGTGACCGCGCGCGCTCAGTTCTGAGAGTAGTTCTCTTAGCAGGACATTAATCTTGTGAGCTGCATCCTGGCTGTGTTTTCGAAGGTGAGCCAGGAGACTGGGCTTACTTGGCCACACTGACTGACAAAATCTACAGGGCCAGGAACCATTGTCAGGACACGTGTAGCAAGCTCTATCGAAGTCGTTGTGGCGGGAGTTCATGGAAGGGCCTGTCATGGGAATGTGGTTTGTTGAAGCTGCAGGCTGACGTAAATCGTGTAAGTCCTCTGGAGACAGGTTTAAGCTGAAGCTTATCAAACCATTATTACTTTGCACAGGTGACTCGTCACTTGTTAAAGAGCCGTGATCAACTTTAGATGGCTTTGGCAGAATTGGGCGCAAAGTGCGAGCCGTAGGTTGCATGCTACTTTGATTCACGAAGCGAGGAGGCTGTAGAACATAGCAGAAAGAATGTTCAGGCTTTCTTAAATCAGGGAAATTCTCGGGTGTGCTGTACCCCAGCACACCTTCGTTTCTCTGCACTGCTGAGTTTACATTTCTCAATGAGTGCGGTCCAACATTGGCAGGATTCGGTAGAAATTCGTGGAAGCTGCTAGCGGAAGGTTGCATGCTTCTGCGTTTCACGACATAAATATGAAAGAGGATGTTGCAATAAGAATATTCTTCGGGCAAGACTTTCACGAGATGTAGACTATTGGCTAGGTGTCGTGAGAGTCGTGTCGGCCGTTCAATGTCCTTTCTTCACAAACACGACGGCCGGTTTCAGCCCGCTGCACAGACTCTGATTCCGTCACGAGGGACCTGCGAGTGTTTAAAAAAATAGTGTATTTCTTTCCTAGAGCTCGTAGGTACACCTGTCTCTTGGTAGAAAGGGCTTCTATTCTCCCATTCGCTCTGACCGTCTGTGTTAACAAATGCAATGTTAATTTAGCTTGGTAGGTTACTGCCGTATAAAGTGATTTTGAGGTGGTATGATGGCACAGAAATAATAATGAACGCAGCATGCAAATATCTCATTCTCCTAATCGCGAAGATTTCCAGGCATTCTTTTTAAACTCCTCGTACATACATGGACACATACTGGCACAAGAACGAGTACACGTAAAGGAGCTGCTAGCACCTGTATACACCAATAATAGGGCAGTATAATGTGCGAGGAACATGGTAAGGTCGTTAAGGGTAACTAACTGGATTTCCAGAGAAGGAAAGCAGGTTGGAGGGAGACAGAAGGTTAGGTGGGAAGATGAGATCAAGAAGTTTGCGGGTATAAATTGGCAGCAGCAAGCACAGGACCGGGTAAACTGGCGGAACATAACAGAGGCTTTTGTCCTGCAGTGGACGTAGTCAGGCTGATGATGATGATGATGATGATGATGCGTCAACAACTTCCGGAGGGACCTCGCGCGGGACATTCACCTGTTCCACTCGCAGATCTGGCATGGCGCAAACCGAGTGCTCGCTCCAGGATTTCGGCGGCTGCTCCACATCTAGCTACCAGTGGAATTCGCCACAAGAAAGGCATTCGCATTTACAACTCTCACAACAGATCCGTTCTACCGGTGGTGTAGTGGTTGCACGGTTCGGTTGCTTGCCTCAAGGTGGTGAGCATGGTATACAGGGCCCAAAATGACCTTTGACCACATTCACTTCCTCGGCCCCCACTTCAGAACAAGCAGGTGTCCCCCCTCCTCCCTGAGAAACGGTTCTGCCTACGCCGCTGCAAATTAAATGACACCAAGTGGTCGTGATTGCCGGACGTCTCAACAACGGCGCACCCCATAGCCATATCATGGTTCTGGCGCGTTAAACTCCACACATTGCTATTAAAGGGGCCCTCTAACGTTTAAAAACATTGGGGCTGAATGCATAACTGGTAGTGGTGCTCGCCAGAACTACTGCGAGCGGATATGACGGTGGAGGGCGCCAGCCTGCGATTTCATAAGCGTAACGTTAGATGCAAATCGTGGCATTGCATCAAAATAGGTGAGTTCGCGATCGATGATGATTGATATATGTGGTTTAACGTCCCAAAACCACCATATGAGGGACGCCGGTGTAGAGGGCTGCGGAAATTTCGACCAACTGGGGTTCTTTAATGTGCACCCAAATATGAGCACACGGGCCTACACCGTCTCCGCCTCCATCGGAAGGCCCCGCCGCGGTGGTCTAGTGGCTAAGGTACTCGGCTGCTGACCCGCAGGGCGCGGGTTCGAATCCCGGCTGCGGCGGCTGCATTTCCGATGGAGGCGGAAATGTTGTAGGCCCGTGTGCTCAGATTTGGGTGCACGTTAAAGAACCCCAGGTGGTCGAAATTTCCGGAGATTCCACTACGGCGTCTCTCATAATCATATGGTGGTTTTGGGACGTTAAACCCCACATATCAATCAATCCATCCATCGGAAGGTGAGTCTGCGAAAATTTAGTCGAGGATAAGCATTCATTTCATCGTATTTTCACATCTCTGCGCTGAATAACTTTACACTGCGTTCCTCTATTGCTGCCGTATGCGGCATTTATCTCTTAAGCCTTCAGAGTACGCGACCAGCTAGAAAAACATGTCAAACAATGAGGTCGTGCAAAGTGTTGGAGGGCCCCTTTGAAGTCATGTCACCCCAGTAACTAAACGGCATCAAAGCTTCTCGGATGCCAAAGCGTCTGCGCATCTAAGTTTCCAGGTGCAACGCTTTGGGGGCTAGCGAGCCTTCTTACATGCGTTCGCACCAAGAAACAGTCGTATGACATTGCCACCCATAAAATGGTCTCTCTTTCTCTTTAGCCTGAGTACTACATTCAAGATGTTGTATGCCTCTCCGTCGTAACTTTGCCAATAAGTCGTGCTCGATCGCTTGGAGTGTCTCGGTTTTCGTTTTTTTTTATTCGCATCGTGTGCGAGTTCACGTTCGGTTCACACGAGCGTTTTCAACAACGGAAGCCAAGCACTAGGCGAGAGCGATCATGCATTCGACACATCTTGCTGACGGAACTTCTTGCATAGCTTCTACAGCGTTGCACCTATGTATGACACGGAGTATAATATCAGAAGGCCATGGCCATTCCGATTATGCCACAGTCGCGCGGACGTTCGATGACCCAGTGCCAAATTCACTCGATGGCTAGCTCGATAAGCAAAAAATGGTCACAGAGATGAATGCCGATCTGCACACAGTGTTGTTGGGCTTAACCATAAAACTTTTTTTTTGCTGCGAGAAATGTGCAGTTACCTGTCAGCCGATCAGATTATGATACTGGTTCTGTAATCGGTGACATCTTGGCATTCTTCGCTGTGGGGCCAAATCGCTTGCACCCTACCGACAGTGAGCGTGGTTCCACAATGGCGTCCGTATTTTCAAGGTGAAATATAAATGTTCCTCTTTTAGTTTCTACGTGAAGTTATTTAAAACAGGACTGCAGCTCACAGAAGTAAGGTATTCGTATTCCATTTAGTTCATCAGTTGTTTACTTCACGTTCTTCAATGCGCGAGAAAGTTCTACCTTCTTACGTGCATGCACCTCAAACGCTAAGCGGCGTCTACGTCTACATAAAACTAACATGACACGCTGATGGTGCGCCCGCGTCATTTGCCACTGCGTTACGAGACGCGTGCCAAATCTGACTACTTCGCGTATAGGGCTACATGTGCAGATGCTCCGCTTCCGTATCTTTCCCTTCAATACCAATAAACGTTGTCGCCCAAGTATATTATAACGAGCAGAAACGTTATAACGCGCAGAACACGACCAAATTCGAATGCTGTTACTCACAAGGAAACTCCAAGCCCGTTCGTGATGCAGTTCGCGTTTCGACGAACGCTCCCAGACTCCAGGAGATTATTACGAAGCAAAACTCACCATATCGCTGGCGATGCCTCACGATGGTGATGATGGCATATATGTATGACTCGCACCCACTCTGGGGGATCGGCCAAGAAACGAATAATTCGGTAGAAGTGATCACATATTGCCTGTACATATAATAATATTAATGGTTAAAAGAGACTAACTATTCTCATTTAAAGATTTGTTATCGAAATAGCGGCGATTAAAATAAGAATTTCTTACGGCCATCCCGGTGACAGCGACCTAATGAGGAGGCTTGCAAGGATATAATTTAGAAATAACAAAATTCAATCTATATTGACGCGCGTATGTGCCAGCGGTGAGGACAACGAAGCAGCGCGAGTGTACTTGGCCGAGGGCAAAAGACGAAGAAGTCGTTGCAGTCTGTTTCCTGCGATCGATAAATCGTATTTCTTTGAGGCGCTTTGTGTGCTCGTCAATCTCGCGTCGTCACACTGGTGGAGGTGCTGGGTACGTCTTCGTGCTTGGCACCCCTTCGCGGACCCGACATTCAAGCCCGGAATCACTACCACCCGTCGACACACCAGTCCACCGTTCCAGCCGCCGTCTGCGAGGCCTAGCTCCCGAGCTCAATCCCTTTCCAGAAACTGCCAGCAATCGCTTGCCTCTTTCAACCACCATGGCCACTGCAGCTACATCGCACATGACGCTTCAGAATCCCATGATTCCTGACTGCTTTCATGGTAAGACCTATGAAGATGCACAAGACTGGCTGGACCAGTTCGAACGCTGCGCGAAGTACAACCAGTGGGCAACCCCAGAAGACAAGCTCGCGAATGTGTACTTCTACCTAAAAGACAACGCCCAGACGTGGTACATCAACAGGGAAAGAAGCATGGCTACGTGGGATGACTTCCGCAACCAGCTGATTGACACCTTTAGTAGTCTTGACAGAAAGGAGAATGCGCAACGTCTCTTGGAAGCTCGAATCCAAAAACCTAACGAGAGCGTCGCTATGTTCGCCGAGTACATGACCCGTCTTTTCGGCAGGGCAGATCCCGAGATGCCGGAAGACAGGAAGCTGCGGTATCTAATGCGAGGCGTGAAGGAGCAACTGTTTGCTGGGCTTGTGAGAAATCCGCCAACAACAGTAGCGGAGTTCACGAAAGAAGCCACAGCTATTGAACGGGCCCTACAGCAACGGTACCGCCAGCAGAACCCGGTCAGCGTTCGAGCGAGTAGCCCTGTTACGACTGCGGCGAGCCTCTGCGACAACGACAGGCCTCTGCGGGAAGTCATCCGGGAGATTTTGAGGGAGGAACTTCGGCAGCTTGGTTTAATTCCAGCAACTAAACCGACGCCGGCATTGTCTTTTGTCGCTGATGTTGTCCGGGATGAGGTCCGTCAGGCTCTCTCTTCACCCGGCTATAATGGTGTGCGACGACATTTTACTTATGCTGATGCCGTCCGACGCCCCGTCGTCGCTCCTTCAGCGCAGCAGACCCCAATGACTGGACCACCACCAGCCCTGCAAACACAGCCACTGTCTGCACCGACCACTTTCGCAACCTCACCGATTCCTTCGACAACACGAATGCCGTATAACCGACATGCCCCACAACGTAGCCCCACAACGTGGCCCAATAGTGAGTCTCCACTTACCTACCAGCGTCGGAAAACCGATTTGTGGCGTACCGCTGACCGTCGACCAGTATGCTTTCATTGTGGCGAAGCTGGGCACGTCTACAGAGTTTGCCGTTATCGCGACGCTCAGTACAAGAGATTTCCTCGATACCCTGATTACATTGCGTACGACGATCAACGCATGTACAACTACGCCCCTGTGAACACACCGCCGCAGAATCCAGTAATGCCCAGATCACGTTCTCCATCTCCTGCGCGGCCCAGTTCACCTAATCATCGCAGTTTTGCCGACGTCACCAGGGGCAGGTCCCCTAGCCCGCGACGGGGAAACTAGACGCAGCGACCTCGGGGGGTGGGGTTGCCAATATTCGAAACTCCGAACAGCCCCCATTGCAGACAAGTGACAGCTCGAAGCCATCAAAACCGAAGAAGACGACAGCAACGACTAATTCGACGAATGAGACAACTGCCGACGTAACCGACGTTATCAGCGCTGACCTCGTCATTCACATTGACGGCCACCAAGTGACGGCACTTGTGGACACTGGCTCCCATTTTTCGATAATAAGCCTACAGCTAGCCGAAAGGCTAAGGAAGGTGAAAATGCCATGGCAGGGACCCAATATAAGAACTGCAGGAGGTCAGTTGATGACACCGGTTGGAAAGTGCACGGCCCGACTCTTCATTGCTGGTTCCACCTTTGTCGCCACCCTCGTCATTCTCCACGAGTGCTGTAAACAGCTCATATTGGGAATGGATTTCTTGCGCGAATACGGGCTGTGATTGACATCCGTGACAGAAGCGTAACGTTCACTGTAAGCTCGGAGACTGCTACAGATAAGGAACACCAGCCACCTCGCTTCCGTATTGCCGATGACGACGTCATACTGCCGCCACGAAGTTGTTCTCTCGTATCCGTGCACTGTGACAAATTACAAAATGCTACTGGCATCGCTGAACACATCAAGGAGCTCGCATTCACTAGCGGCATTTCTGTTGCCAGGGCTGTAATCACTGTTACTGACGGATGCGCTGAACTACTAGTGACAAATTTCAGCAGAGAACGCCGACACATAGTTAAAGGCACGGCTATTGCCTATTTTGACGAACTCTCGCAAACAGAAGATTGTCATTTAGTGGAGGAAGCAGCAGCGTCTACTATCACTACACCGACACCTGTAGACGTTGGTCCAATGTTATCTCCCATTGAGCGAGACCGCCTTCTCACGCTGATCAACAAGTTCCACGGCTGCTTCTCATCCACATCAAGAGTTGGTCAAACGGCACTGACGAAACACCGCATCATCACGGATTCCGATGCCAGACCCATCCGGCAAAATCCTTATCGAGTCGCCCCAAAGGAGCGTGAGGCAATTCAGAAACAGGTGAAAACGATGCAAGAAGATGGTGTTATTCGGCCGTCTAACAGTCCTTGGGCATCACCTGTAGTACTCGTCAAAAGAAGGACGGTAGCTTGCGTTTCTGCGTCGACTATCGTAAGCTTAATCAAATCACAAAGAAGGACGTCTACCCTCTGCCGCGTATTGATGATTCATTGAATAGACTACGAAACACACGCTACTTTTCGTCTATGGACTTAAAAAGCGGCTACTGGCAAATTGAAGTGGATGAGAGAGATCGTGAGAAGACCGCCTTTGTTACGCCCGACGGACTTTATGAATTTCAGGTTCTTCCTTTCGGTTTGTGTTCGGCGCCAGCAACATTCCAGCGTCTCATGGACACAGTTCTGTCGGGACTTAAGTGGCAAACCTGCTTGGTGTACCTCGATGACGTGATTGTCTTTTCAGCGACTTTCGAGGAACACTTACGAAGGCTAGAAGCAGTTTTTGAAGCAATACGCTTGGCCGGTCTTACTCTCAAACCAGAAAAGTGCCACTTCGGCTTCCACGAACTTCGATTCCTCGGTCACGTCGTAAGCAGCCAAGGGATCCGACCCGACCCGGATAAAATTGCCGCCGTGGCAAACTTCCCGACGCCATCAGACAAAAAATCAGTGCGACGTTTTTTAGGACTCTGTGCCTATTACCGGCGGTTTATTGCTAATTTTTCGCGCATCGCATGGCCATTGACACAGCTTACTCGGGAAGATACCCCCTTCAGATGGGGCGAAGACCAACTGAAGGCATTTCACGAGCTTCGTCAGCGAATGCAAACACCCCCCGTGCTGGCCCACTTCGATGAAGACGCGCCGACAATACTTCATACAGACGCTAGTAATGTGGGTCTTGGAGCAGTGCTCGTACAGTCGAAGGACAACAACGAAAACGTGATCGCCTACGCCAGCAGGACGCTGTCCCGAGCTGAAGCTAATTACACTACGACGGAAAAAGAATGTCTTGCAATGGTGTGGGCAGTCCTGAAGTTTCGTCCTTATTTGTACGGCCGCCCATTCACCGTTATCAGCGATCACCACTCTCTCTGTTGGTTAGTCAACTTGAAAGATCCGTCTGGCCGCCTTGCACGATGGAGTCTTCGGCTCCAAGAATTTGACTTCACTGTTGCCTACAAGTCGGGAAAACGACACACCGATGCCGACTGTCTTTCTCGGTCTCCTGTTGAGACGGCATCCCCGGACAACGACGATGACGACACGGCCTTTCTCGGAATTGTGGACACTGCCACCTTTTCTCAACAGCAGCGTGGCGATGCTGAGCTGCTACCACTTATAGATTACCTACAAGGGCGAGTGAATAGCATTCCGAAGTTATTTGCGAGAGGGCTGCCGTCGTACTGCTTGCGAAATGGCGTTCTTTATAAGAGAAACTTTTCACCCACCGGCAGCAGCTACTTGCTCGTCGTTCCTTCTTCGCTTCGCCGTGAGCTACTGCAAGCCTGTCACGACGAACCTACCGCTGGTCACTTGGGTTACGCAAGAACATTGGCGAGGATAAGGCAGAACTATTACTGGCCAAGACTTGCCGAAGTTGTCAAAACTTACGTGCAGGCATGTCTAGATTGCCAGCGCCGCAAGCCACCATCCATCAAAGCAGCTGGCCTGCTGCAGCCTGTTCGAGTGCCGGCGACACCGTTTGCACAAATTGGCATGGATTTTCTGGGCCCCTTCCCAAAGTCTGCCACTGGAAACAGGTGGATAATCGTCACCACGGATTACCTGACCCGATACGCGGAGACAGGCGCTCTGCCACGGGCAACGGCAGCCGAAGCGGCGCAATTTTTCATTGAAGCCATCGTCTTAAGACACGGTGCTCCCGCAATAGTCATCACCGACAGAGGTACTGCGTTCATGGCCGAGCTTTTGAACACCATTTTTCGACTAAGTGGTACAGCTCACAGGAAGACAACGGCGTATCATCCCCAGACCAGCGGGCTCACCGAACGCCTCAACAAGACCCTGGCTGACATGATAAGCATGTACGTAGATGTAGAGCACAAGAACTGGGACATCATTTTGCCCTACGTCACCTTCGCGTACAACACGGCTCGTCAAGAGACCACTCGGAAGACACCCTTTAGTCTCCTTTACGGACGCGAGGTTACAACAACGTTAGACGCAATGCTTCCTCATGAAAATGATGGCAATGAGACAGACGCCGAAGAGTTTACCCAGCTAGCAGAAGAAGCCAGACAACTTGCCAGGTTGCGAATCACCAAACAGCAAGACGACACTGCCAAGTATTACAACCTCCGGCACAGACCCGTCATATACAACGTGAACGACAAAGTATGGGTCTGGACACCTGTTCGTCAGCGTGGGCTTTCCGAAAAGCTGTTGCGAAGATACTTCGGACCCTACAAGGTTCTGCGACGCATTAGTGACGTCAACTACGAGGTTGTTCCGGACGGCGTGCAGTGTTCAAAGCGACGCAGACATTCACCAGAAATTGTCCACGTGCTTCGGATGAAGCCTTACTTTCATTGACTAACTGTGCAGTTTTGGTTTCGCCTTGCTTCTCAAGCGTTTAACATCGGGACGATGTTTTTTTAAAGGGGGAATAATGACGCGCGTATGTGCCAGCGGTGAGGACAACGAAGCAGCGCGAGTGTACTTGGCCGAGGGCAAAAGACGAAGAAGTCGTTGCAGTCTGTTTCCTGCGATCGATAAATCGTATTTCTTTGAGGCGCTTTGTGTGCTCGTCAATCTCGCGTCGTCACAATATATCCTCTTCTTTACCTTCAACTATAGCTCATACCCACCAGGACTTGAGTGGTTTTGATATCTTATAGAACCTTCGGACGTTAGAGTACGGAATATAAACAGTACAAGGTTAATATAAAACTAGCGAGTTCGATCCACGGTGGTTCGATCGAATGGATATATGCCACGAGTAATATATCTTCAGTAACCATGAGTCATGATTGTAGTGTATCTAACTTTGGTTTTACGAGCCAAAACCATAACATGAGCATGTCGTAGTGGAGGGCTCCAAAAGTTTGACCGTTTTCTTTAACGCACACACACATCACACAGTACACAGCCATCTTCACTCCATCTTGGTCAAGGCTGGCCCCGCCGCGGTGGTCTAGTGGCTATGGTACTCGGCTGCTGACCCGCAGGGCGCGGGTTCAAATCCCGGGTGCGGCGGCTGCATTTCCGATGGAGGCGGAAATGTTGTAGGCCCGTGTGCTCAGTTTGGGTGCACGTTAAAGAACCCCAGGTGGTCTAAATTTCCGGAGCCCTCCACTACGGCGTCTCTCATAATCATATAGTGGTTTTGGGACGTTAAACCCCACATATCAATCAATCAATCAATTGGTCAAGGCTGGAATCGAACCCACTACCTTGAGAACATGATATATATATATCCGCAACGACGGACTTGAGCTACGTGAGTTGAAGAAACGGAAGGTAGTTTCGTAATTAAACGGATTCAATAAATAGGTGGCGTCACAAGAGCTAAAGCAATGGCTACAAATGTAAATATATTTTTATTAATTGCTCATGCTCATCGCATAGTTGCTAGTTATGCTGGTAATTGAGTCGCAAATTAAGCTGTACTCGTAAAAGCGACCGCACAGCCCTGCAGTTTAGGAACTTTTATAGTACATTGAGAGCCTGACATGCAATCATCCATTGATTTAGCTTTTGTTCATCTTTTCTGCAGGTTCGTATACCTACGCAATACGCTGCGCGCTCATTTCACCGATAAGACGGCGACGAACGATATCGCGACGTAATGGCGCGACCAGATTTCTCTCCAACAACGCATGTGCAGCATCGCCGATAGTGTTACACGTGGGCGGTGGGCGTCCATTTTTCATTGGCGGCGCGTCACGCTGCGTGGAACTTCTGGGCGGCAGTTCTTCGGCCCCAGGGGTTGCTGGCTGCGATGTTCAGGCGGGGGGCGTGCATTAGTACGTATGAGCCGCGTTTCAACTTTTCTTGGGAGTTCTAGGGGACTTCACCTGGACTTGTGCGACTACGTGCAAGGAACCGCGTCGCCTGGAATTTATCGAGGGCCACTGCGAGCTTTGGCTTCGGCATCGAAGAAATCGGTAAGCCCCCCCCCCCCTCCCTCAATTTGACAGTCCGGCGAGGTGTGGAGGCGTGTTGAGCAGACATGACTAATTATAGTTTATAGTTACCGTGATCAAAGTTCAAGGCGGGTTGCCTCGTACTTTCGTGAGCGAGTTCATTAAACCATGGCGTTAATATGGACCCATAATCCCCGTGACAAAGGCGCGCGTACGGAAGGTAGTTCAGAAGGTAGTTCGGAATGTAGTACGGAAGGTAGGCTTAGCTTACAGTTAGGCAGGTACTAAATAGGATTGTCAGCGCTGTGACCAAGGGAGGTGCACCCAATACCAGGAATGCCCGTCTAGCTTCCGTAACCGTAATTTCGTACCCGTCTTTCTCTGGTGCGTGAATATCTTTTTCGTGGGCCACAATACGGCTAGTCCCGGCGTTTTCCTCACCGGCTTGTTGCCGCACTTCAAGATACTGGCAACGTCTGCCAAACTTCAAGCTCTTCAGGTCTGCACAACACGTCCAGTCGGGGAGCTGCTACGAGCGCAGCACCCTTAAACTGTTCACTCGTGTTTTGCGTGTTCCTTTTGTCGTGCTACCCCTTACCACTTTTTCTTTTTTAGCCTAAACTTCAACGCTCATAGACCAACCGTTGCTTCGGGCTCAAGCGTAATTCATGGCACGGCATTTATTTAAGCGGGATTTCATCGTCTAACGAGTTTTCCTTTCGTTCCAGGAGTACTTATGGACGAACGTACTGACGCGCCCCGCTGTTTTCCGGCGTATTTTGCGCACTACCACCGACGGACCCTTTGTGGTGGACGTGCTATTGGCATTGCACCAGTCGAGTAAGCATGACTCCACTGCTTCCATGAATAGAACAGATGCATACGTTAAACTTGGTGGGCCGCCTTGCTTCTGCAAGCTTTGTTAATCGCAGACATATTGTTTTCTGGGCTTATAGAAAGATGTAGGAAATGCCTAAAGAGTGACCGTCACCACCCGTACAAACCGTAGTGACCCAACTGGCATACCGTTCGTTGCGTTGATAAGCTAGCACTTGCGTTGTGCGGTTACTGGTGCCATGCTAGACGCATATGTATTTCGTTGATAGCATTTCTGTGTGTCGGCGTGCATGGTCATATCATATCGGCATAGGTAGGCCTATAGGTCAGGCTAACATGGAGTCCTGACAGGGAGTCATAGGGTGAGTAATATTGAAGGGATAGCATTAGAGAGCTCGTTTCGCGGAAATTTCAGGGACCGTATCGTTTTGAGGGACAAATCGCCTTTTCGTTACAGAAAAACTGAGAAACATGCAAATAAATTAACGTTTGCGTGGCAAGTGGGTGCTCTATCACACCGCCAGGCCTCTGCTTGTGAATACAGTGAAAACAACTTCCTCTGCTTTACAAGCATACGCATCCTGTATACATGGGACTCTCTGACGCGGTTTTTTAAGTGAATTCGTGCAGCTTTTTAACATAGTGGGTACGGCGGGCTGGTTCAAGCACCGGGTTTGCGTCATTTATACTGGTTGATAAGCATAAGTGTATACCAATAGCACCTGCCCCGCCGCGGTGGTCTAGTAGCTAAGGTACTCGGCTGCTGACCCGCAGGTCGCGGGTTCGATTCCCGGCTGCGGCGGCTGCATTTCCGATGGAGGCGGAAATGTTGTAGGCCCGTGTACTCAGATTTGGGTGCACGTTAAAGAACCCCAGGTGGTCAAAATTTCCGGAGCCCTCCACTACGGCGTCTCTCATAATCAAATGGTGGTTTTGGGACGTTAAACCCCACAAATCAATTATACCAATAGCACCGAAATATCTGATGAAGCCATGCACACAAAATTAAGTATTCTCAGCTTAGCTTTGTTAGGTAAGGCCATAGTTTCATACAATACCTAAAGAGAAGTCTGGCACTGCGATCGTGTACCTCCATGAGACATGTGGGAAGTACAGGCTTCGGATTGGATAGGGTTAGCTAGCAAACTGTCTAGACATTTTTTCTACAGTTTCAGTTTCGTTCTTTGTGCATCGCGTGTAGTGAGGTTCGGTGAAAAGGGCTCAAGAAGCACCTTTGTTGTTCGAACAGGTTGAAGATCACCAGATCTCGTGATTTATTGCGACGTTAGTGCTAACGAGTCGTATTTGACAGGTCTATGAAGCGTCGTCCACTCACCGCTGCGCATAGTTGTAGCTTCTCATTCCAGTTGCAGGATATTGCCTCGAGTTCATATTTTTCACGAGCGTGTCTTGCCTAAACTCGTTTTAAATCGGCTGCAAAGCGATGACGAAGCTAAGTAGATGCACCGTCACGCTCCGCTGACTTGACAACAAAACCAGAGGTGCGTTGGGAGCAGACCACTTGGACAGACGCACCTAGCATCGCAGAAAATGAAATGTTCAGTGTTTTTTTACTTAATACTGTACTGTTACTTTTACAAATAAGGCATACTTTCGAGAGAAAAAAAGGGCGTTTGTTTTCAAGTGTTGTAAAAAATAATTCATTAAATCTTGATGCCGAATTTGGAAAGCAGAGCAATGCATACCCTGATGGTAGAATTTGCCCAGGTTTCAGTTTTTTTGGTCTGCAACGAAAACTTTCTGCAATAAAGCTTTCGGATACATAAATGAAGCAAATTTTGACAATTATTAGGCTCATATACCTGTTTTACACTCTCTAAAGAAGCGTCGCGAGTCTCAAGAACGTAATGCGTTCGAAGCGCATCCGAAGCCTGTACTTCCCATATTTTCCATGGGTGTACAAGCGCTGTTGAAGGAGCCCGCTTACTCTAGCGCCGAATTCCCCTCTAGGTATTATTGTATGAAACTCTATTGGTAAGATTAAGTTGAGCTTAAATGAGCTTAGTTAAGTCAGCGTAACTGTAGCCTAATCTTATCAAGCCTAATTGTGTGGTATTACCTGATAACATAAGGCGTAAATTTAAATAGACTAGGTCCACCTTAATGGTTTTAGGAGTGAAGCTCCTTATGCCATGGGTCGTGCGCCTGCGATGTATGCAGTAGTAGTAGTAGCTGTTGTCGAAGTAGTAGGTAGCCACCTTTTGTTTAGTCCTTGCCCCGCCGTGGTGGTCTAGTGGCTAAGGCACTCGGCTGCTGACCCGCAGGTCGCGGTTTCGAATCCCGGCTGCGGTGGCTGCGTTTCCGATGGAGGAGGAAATGTTGTAGGCCCTTGTGCTCAGATTTGGGTGCACGTTCAAGAACCCCAGGTGGTAGAAATCTCCGGAGCACTCCACTGCGTCTCTCATAATCATATATGGTGGTTTTGGGACGTTAAACCCCACATATCAATCAATCAATCAATGGATGACAGTACTTTTATATAATGAATATATGATGAAAAGGTGCGAGATGGTGGTACTTGGAGTGTTCATTAGATGGGCGTACCCACGCACGCACACGACGAAAGCAGATGGATAAATGGACAGAGATAAACGGACGCACAGACAGACGCACGGATAGACGGACGAAACCACGCATGGATGCATGGCCAGAAGGACGCACGGATGCATGGACAGACGGATGGACGCTCGGACGTACGCACAGAGGAACGCACGAACGAAAATAGACCGACAGATGCACGGTGGAGCGCACGCACGCAGTGCGTGCGTTCGGAACGCTCGGACGACACGCTCGGACGTTCGGAACGCTCGGACGACACGCTCGGACGTTCGGAACGCTCGGACGACACGCTCGGACGTTCGGAACGCTCGGACGACACGCGCATGCCTGGACGGACGCACGCACGCCTGGACGGACGCACGCACGGACGGATGTACGCATGGACGCACGGAAAAAACAATGAACGAACGGCCGCAAGCGCAGACAGACTGACGGACGCTTCGCCCCACTCATCACCATTTAGTCCGTGGATACGCTGTGAGTTTTATAACCATAATAAATGCACCCAGATGGGTTGGGAAATTTACACGTATGGCCAAGTCTAATTAGGCATAGTTGATCATGCTATCATATCATTTGTCCGAAGCGAAACTAGCCCAAACAGCCAAACCTTGTCGCGACCAATTATTCCAACTGGACTTCCCCGGAGGCCAGAGAAGCTAAACCCTGGCAGATACTAAATGTTACAGCTTGCCTACTCTGTACTAATTAGGGTAATTTGTGTAGTGTTTCTGAATGAAGACACGTACTAAATATGGCTGATGAATTAACCTTAAATGCAATCAGACACCCAAGATACTGCAGTTTCACGTTACCTAATTAGGATAATTATTCACAGCAAAGCTACTTAGCGCCAACGTAAGCATAGTTAAATTTAGCTAAGCATGGTTGGTCATGACACCATCAAATATATTTTGACTATATATCGGTGCAATGGCTTCTTAATAAACACACTTAGAGTAATTAAGTCCACTTTCTTTGAGCTCAGGGAATCCATGCTGATAAATATATCGCCTATTGTGTCCTCTTGATCGAGCATCCTGTAATATCTGTTTTTTTTTTGAAGATATGCATCAAAATATTTAAACTACGAGATTGGCAGACCTGGAAATAATGGCCCGAGGACGCGCCTTCTCCTTTACCGCCAAGCAGCTTGCATCGATAGAGGCAAGTCGAGCTGTCGAAGCTTACTCTTGTGCGCTTTTATTAATCACATATTGCGGTTTTAGTTACGCCCAATTATGCTAATCAACTGGTATACATAACGATGCGAGCCCGGCGCTATAGAACCGGCCCCATCGCAGCCGCTACGTAAAAAAAAGAAATCGCAAATTAAATAGAACAGAGTGACACCCAGTTGTCATTCTGGTTACGAGCACCGTATCCGCGTGATAGAAAGCGTCACGAAAGGCCAACTGATACGACGGGACGCGCATGCGCACCGCATCAGGCGTCTCGTCGCCACATAGCGCGTCGATGCCTTCGGTCACGCGATCCCGTGGTCTGTGCACTTACGCTCACGCCTGTACATTGCCATCCGGCGTGACATGGGACGATCATAATGAATTCATTCTCTAAAGCCAGTCACCCACTTCAAAAGCCACACACGCTACTGCACCCTTGAGGCCACGTTGTGGGTGGAGAAAAATTGCATACACTGTTGTTTGAAGTACTCACAAGGAACAGAATATCGCGTTCAACTCGTAAGGGCAGAGCTTAAGGGTCCCCCAATTTTTCAGGGGGCGAAGCTCCGTAAGCCGTGAGGCTGTAAATGCATGTCTTTCTGCATACTTGACCACGTAGTTCTATGACTCACTCAACAGGTGCGTAGGGACGGACGCACAGATGGACGGACGGATGCACGCACCGATGGACGCACTGACTGGCCGACGCATGGATGGACGCATTGACTGACCGACGCATGGATGGATGCATTGACTGACCGACGCATGGACGGACGCACTAACGGACCGACGCACGCACGCAGACTCACACGTGCGGACGGACAGACATACGCCCAGGCGAAACGGTGGACGAACGGAGGTTCAGTTTACCAATAAAACCCTTGGAAGATTCACCCCACACATTCCCATTCACTCCGTGTATATGCTGTAATATTTTTTTATGGAGTTTGAGTCCGAGTGAGTGGTGAAAGGAAGCTCGTGAGTACGAGTCAGATCGGCTCAGAAAAATTTCAGTAAGCCCGAGTTAGTCCACAGCGCAACGGCTTTGCCTCGTGCAGAACATAACGTTCGCATTTGATATGACAAAGTGGTGGTTGCTGGAAGTCTTGGTCGTACAAAGCCGGGCTCTTTGGGGCTTAAATTGTACCTAATAATGTAGAGGATCCTTAGGCTTAACCTTTTGGAGTTCAATACGGCAGTGATATATTGTCCCTAATGCGTACTTCAGACACATTATTGCATCGAATCTTTTCGAGCTTGCTGTGTACTCACTTTGTGGCCTTAAGGAAATAGGCATTTTGACGCGTGGGTGACCGGCTTTAAACCACGAAATCATAATAATCACGTGTGCTGACTCACGATGGCAATGTACGCTTGTACCACGCTTCATTACTGCATTAGACTATGTTGTGTTGGGAAGCATGTGTACAGGAAGCGTGTATTTGTAAAGTATGGAGGTTATTTTTTTACGGCATTTTCGAGCAGATGAAGTTATTTTCACTGTATTCACAAGCAAGGGTTCGATTCCCGGCTGCGGCGGCTGCATTTCCGATGGAGGCGGAAATGTTGTAGGCCCGTGTGCTCAGATTTGGACGCACGTTAAAGAACCCCAGGTGGTCAAAATTTCCGGAGCCCTCCACTACGGCGTCTCTCATAATCATATAGTGGTTTTGGGACGTTAAACCACACAAATCATCAATTCACAAGCAAGCGTGTGGATGTGTTGTACTACACCCGCTATTGATGCAAACGACCCGGGTTCGATCTCCAATCGTACCCAAATTTTATCAATTACTTTCTGCATCTTTCTTGATTTCTCGGTCACGCGCTAGATAACTATTCGCTCACAAGCAACGACGCCGACACCGGCGCCGAAGTTTGTGCAAAACGAGCTTTTTAATGCTATCGCGTCAATATTCTTCTACAAACTAATTTTGACATATAACGTGCAGGCACAATACTCATATTTTGCTGAATTGCTGAAAACCACGCACAGGGTTGTTGACTGTGACACCGCCCCTTTCAGACAACTGGCAACAAGTTTTAAAACTTCGTACAACGTTACTTTGTTCACGCACAGCTGTGCTGAAACACCCGGGCTGTTCACGACGCTCAGGCGCAGTGGTTTGGCAGCTCTGGTGTTACGCCAATCAGCATTAGAACGAAGGCCACAGTGGGTGCATTTAGGAGGGAGTTGAATGCAGACCCCTTTGTGGTTGTAAATTCAGGTCTACATTAACAACTTCATGTCCAACATGCTTGTAGTCTTGCCGTACTTTTGGGAAATGGAATCTTATATTTTAATTTCTCTTCGTTATTTAAGAGACATGTAATGCGGTTTTGCAAAGACATCTGGACCATGGACTGCATGATGGGGAAGCTTGCATAGGTGCACCGCCAGCGATCCAGCAAGGACCGATGAAACGGACATCCCTGCTGCAAGTTTCGTTAATAGCTCCAACGTGGCAGGTGAGACAACGATGGACTAGCAAGGGTGCAGCACGATCATAATATATTACCACTCGCCATAGTTTCCTATAGCACTGCCAAACTTCCTAGCACCAGAGGTACGTTTGCGTAGTAATTTATAGAAGCACTGACATGGAATTGTGTGCATTGTTTTTCTTTTGTTGTTGTTGCTGCTGCTGTTGTTGTTGCAATCGGAACCTTATGATCGTCTTGAAAACCTCATTTGCGTGAATGCAGGATGGTTATTTATTTAAATGTGCTTCTAGAGAGCCCAGTCGCAGGTTCGATTTCAAAGAGCGCAGAGTTTGGCAGGAGCAATTCAGGTGGCAAAGTAAACTCGGCTTGCCACGTGACCACGCAGAAGTGACGTACGCGCCACGTGTGTGCGCGAGAGCGGGAACTGCACTGAGAGCAAGCACAGCCATGGAGCACACGCAAAGCCGCAGGCACGGAGGCAGCAACCAGCCAACGCTGGTTGCTGGCACACGCCTGATTGGTTGGTTGCTGGCACGCGCCTGGTGTGCTGGTTGCTGGTACACGCCTGGTTGGCTGGTTGCTGGTACAATCCTACCATCCTCGGTATGTAGGTCTGTTTATATTGTCATCGCGTTGACGTCGGCACTGCGAGGGGCTCCGCGTCTCGCCGCGTCGCCGGTCATGCACTTTGTTTGATTTTCAAGTATATGTCCTATAGGCTGCATTTGCTCTTGGTATTCCGTTTAAGTCGTGTATGTCTTCACATAAGTATATGTCGAACGTGTCTCTCCTTCGAAATTTTGTGTTTCTGCTCCCTTAATCAAGTGCTTCTTGCCTGAAGTTGCTCCAGGAGCTTTTAATTATGCTCCGGCTGCTCATTGACGTAGTGCACCATTACACTATCCCTTCGTGACATGCATTACTATTGACTGTCTATAAACGCTTAATATACGCAATATAGTGCTAAGGTCATGGAGCCCCCCGCAGGGGCGCCTGCAAAAGTAGGCGTTTGGTGTGTAGCGACACCACGGACCCGAGCTAACGGGGGAGTTTCTACTCCCTCTCATGCCTAGCCGTCCGTGGCTTTGCCGTGTCCGGGGAAAAGGGGATCCTGGGGGTTGAGCCGACGCTGGGTGATTGAGCGTTAAGCCCCCCCCCCCCCCCGGCAGAGACAACATACCCCTTTGGCCCTGGCTTCACGTAGGTGAAGCGGAAACAAGATCCGGTTTCGAGTGCCGGAGAAATCGCGCTCAGACCGTTTTTTTTTTTTGCACGCCAGCCCCGTGTCGTGGTTGTCCGGCCGCTTGGGCGTCGAAACGAGCCATTTTCCGGAGAGTTTCGCCGGTTTCGACCGCTTCGAGGCCAAGTGTGAACGCGCCTTAACCGTTCGCCATTGCCGCCGCCGACCACAACAGGCACGTCGCGACCCGCGGGTCCAAAATCGGAATGCAGCGCCCCTAGTTCTCGCAACCACCACCCAGCCCGCCTCTACAGCGGAGCTTTCAAACTTGGTTTATTCTAAAACGCTGGCATGAAGGGCTCATAGCGTACACGCTGAATGAAAGGCGGGCGATTTTCTTTTGCGCGCGTTTCACCTAACGTCAAGATGACTTGATTAGCTGGCAGCGCGTGTGCAGCGCATGTCTCACCTTCGTGGTCCCTGCCATTCAGCGCTGCGGAAGTGCGGGTTTCGCGAAAGAGGGAGTAAAATAAGAGGAGGTGGACGGCCCGACGAGAATGAGACGGCATAGATCAAGGACTGTCACTACTTTCCAAAATATAGGGTTTTTTGGCGTCTTCAGCTGATCCTCATGGCGAGCCTCTCTGGTAAACGCCAGAAAAAAGGCTCTTCAGGGTATTGCTGTCTGGAATAGTGTTACAACAGCTGCAGTAACACCGCAGCAAAGCTGCCAATGGTGAAATTCTACCACTTCTTGTGGAGAAAGCATGATACGAAAGAGAAAACCGGGAACTCTGAATCACGGCTGTGCAACCATCGAGGTAACGGACAGTTGTATATTTGTTCGCCCTTGTATTTTTTGTATTATAAATTTCGTAATATGATGAAATGTATTCATTTCGTTCAGGCCAGAGAGGTGATTGAGGCAACCTTCTCGGCGTGATACACGTTTAAGTAGCGCACACTTCTTTGGGAATTAGAAGGGCACCATTGTGACGCACCTGTCTTATCTGCCAGCGATATTTCCGTCATGCGGCAGAAAAAGGGGCGGTGTTTCAGCGCAGTCTAAACTCCACAGATACAACAAGCAAGTGCGTTTGTGTTAACAATTGCACTGTGAAGAAATGCGTCTGTGTGAACAAAGTCATGAGCGTATTTGTTTTTGTTTGCTCATGTGTTATGGTGGCGTGTGTGGGTCAGCCGATCGCATGTTGTCGTGTGCTGGAAGTATGAAGAAAAGATGAAGCAAAATAGGTGGCAACGCTACACGGTTCATACCTTATATATATTAGGATCGACTTAGATCAAGGGCATAAAATATAAAGGTTGGGGCTCCAACCTCCTCCCCATCTTTATACATTGAAAAGCCCCCTTGAGCAGGTGATCTCAAGCACTGGAGCAAGCACACGACAAACACTGAAGTTCACTTGTTTCAGTAGTACTGTCATTTGCGGGGTAAATTTTGTGTAATTGGGCGCATATTGATTTAATCTTGATAGGGGATGGGGGAAGTAAACTGGTATCGGCGTACTGCTGCACGCATTGCCTACATCCCAGGAATGTGAGCGTGAAGCTACAATGTGTTCGTGAATTGTTGATACGCCTTACGTTGCCGATCGATTCTCGCACGTGTAGTTGTACATGACACCAATGACACATTTAGTTTCCTACCGTTTCTGTACAAGTCGGCGAGAAAATAAAATATGTCAATTTCCTGAGTGACGTTCTTCGTGCTGTGAGTAGGTGCTCTGTTTGCGGTCAGTTATTTTACTGGAGCTCTTTAACCCTTCATAGGAGGAGGAAAATGAATAAACTTTATTATAAGAAACCAGCACGTTTAGGTGGCCGGGCCTAAGCCTCTCATGAGGGGACGTCAAGGGCTTGCATCGACGCCGCTCCACGGGCCTGCTGGGTCGCCCAGGTTTGGTCGTAAATAGCGGGGCTCCGCAGAGCCTCATGGATCTTCGAAAAAAAGGTCGCAGTTTTAGTGTGTCTGTACTGTGCCGGGCAGTCCCACAGCTCCCACCCTTCATAGCTCACGATTTTTTTTTGAAAGAGCGTTTTCCGAAATGCAATAATTCTGCGTGCTTCATTGAATCAGCATGGAGACGTAACGGACAAGTTAAAAAAAGAACGACTCTCCGTGCACAACGAGCCCAAAGTTACCAGGCAGACGTAAACTAAGGAGTACATGACTTCCATGTCAAGATTATCATGTTTGGACATGACATTTACCTTTGTGGTCTATTCACGGCAAGTGATAACAAAATAGCATATGTGGAGTGAGCGAAAAGGCCGCGAGCACACTACGAGCTTAGCATGTACTCATGCATTACATGACACGCTTGTCATGATTATCATGTTTCATCGTGTTACTTACAATCGTCATACATTTGAGTCTCGTAATATGAAATTTGGTATCTGTGAAACTAGCGAAACGACCGCGAGTGCACTATGAGCGTTGCGTGTAGTCATTACTTATATGAAATCCACGTCATGATTTCAACGTTATGGTCTGTCACTTATGTTCGCCATGCTGTCATGCCATACCATACCAGTTTTGCAATATGGGATGAGAACGAAATCACCGCGAGAGCAGCAAGACTATGAAATGGAGATTATGACATTCATAACATGTCAAAATTTTCATGTTATGTCTAGTCACCTACGCTCATCGGACAGTCACATTATGCCATACCGATTTTGATGATACCATTATTCGAACGGCCAGGGGAGCTCAAAGTCGTAGGCTGCTGGATGGATGAATGGATGGATGGATGGGTGGGTGGGTGGGTGGGTGGATGGATGGGTGGGTGGGTGGGTGGATGGATGGGTGGGTGGGTGGGTGGGTGGGTGGATGGGTGGGTGGGTGGGTGAGTGGGTGGGTGGATGGGTGGGTGGGTGGGTGGGTGGGTGGGTGGGTGGGTGGATGGATGGATACGCTCAGTCACCTTAGCATTAGGGTCACCTTTGCATTAGGGTCACCTTTGCATTAGGGTCACCTTTGCATTAGGGTCACCCTTGCATTAAAAAAATGGCCCCGCATCCACATGTTTTGCTGTTAATGTCGTCGAAAGACGTTAGTCTTGTAATTGGAGAGACTTAAAATAAACGCTAATTTGATTTTCTGCGTGAGAAAATCGGTGAATTGTATTCTGGAGGCGCTGCGTGTAAGGTGTAGAGCGCAAAGTGACGGGCTTGTGCCACCAGCGTGTCGTCTTAGCAAAGCTTTGGAAACACTTGCCTTTTTGTGCATAGCGTTGCATTGTCAGCGCACCATGATAAACGCTACTGTCCTTTTTATTATCTACGTATGCCTCTTTTGTATAGAGACACATGCAGAATATTGAAGCGTTGTTATTTTTGCTCAGATGTGTAAAATAATTGCTTTTTACTTGACAATTGTACAAGTATGAACGCTGAAACTTGAGCAATATTGGTGGGCGCTGCGGATGGGGTTGAATTTTGACCGTTTTTGTTTCGTTTCGGACGGACGGACGGACGGACGGACACAGACAGACCAAAAGGTTAGCGTCGAAGTACCCCAAGAAAGACTATCATTTTTCCTAAACTACTTCAGGAAAATGCTGCCAATAGTAAGGCCCTACACATGCCTTTGCGGAAACAGCGCTGCAGTTTCTGCGGACATAGAGTGCAACCCTATCTAGTGTGGCCGGGAACATTCGCACGTACAAATAATTGCTAACGTGAACCATGCCGGCTTGTGCGATAATCGGACGAAAAGAATCTTCGAGACAAACATCATCGTTGTATTCACGACTTCACAATCACAGAATGTTTTATTAACAGGAAAAATAATATAGATCATGCATAGTTGTCTCGTAGATCAGAGCACAGGGGTTGGTGTTCTGAAATATATCCCAAGCGTTTAAATAAAATTTGTTGCAAACTTTCAGGAAAGCACATGGAAACATACGTTGCACAAGCATCATACCGTTTTACAGACACCGTATATATTCTATTCTAACACGACCGCGATCGTAACGCGCGGGTGTCTTTTATTATGTCCAGGGAAACAAAATCCAAGTCCAGGGAAACAAACAAACAAAGGCAAACCTTCACGTGAGAGATAGCCGGCTCCTTCACATGTGGAGGCCAAGCAGTGTTTACTAAAGAGATGGAAACGTCAGACATAATAGGACGTTACGTAGGCGCATAGCCAAACAAGACAGGGAGACAAAAGGAAATGCTTTTCAGGTATGCCGCACACAATGGGAAGAGAAATTCAATGGCCTGGAGAGACAGATGGGTGGTGCGAACGCTCTCCACGAACCTGGACGACGAGCCAATTACGCGACTGACGGAATACGTTAACGACTGCTGGCGAAAGGGCTCCCTCCCCGCTGCGTGGAAAATGGCCCGCGTGGTCATGAATTCCAAAACAGGCAAGCAGGTGACAATCGATAACCTAAGGCCGATCTCGCTCACGTCATGCGTGGGTAAAGTCATGGAACACGCTGTCTTGACACGTGTTAATGATTACATCGAAGACGCTTACGTTCCCCCCCCCCCCCACAATGATCGGATTTCTCCGCAACCACTCCGCACAGGTCGTGATGCTGCAGCTGAAACGACAGATTATTGACAGCACGTCTAGTTTCGCCAAGGCAATTCTCAGCGTTAATTTGAAGAAAGCCTTTGACAGCGTCGAGCATGTGGTCATTCTCGACCGTGTCCCATCGCTGAGATTAGGCCAAAAATTTAAAACTATATACGCGAATCCCTCACCGGCAGGCGTGCGAGCGTCGTTGTCGGCTACGTGGAATCACCGGAGTTCGAAGCGGGTCCTACGGGTACGCCGCAGGGCTTCGTTGTGACGCCCATCTAGTTTAACCTCTTCCTGCTTGGCATACACGAGAAACTAGTGACAATAGAGGGTCTGCATCAGTCTTTACGCGGACGACATCACCCTCTGGGTCTCCGGAAGAGGATGTGATGGCCATGTGGAGCGAACGCTGCAGATAGGCGTGAACGCGGTGCAGGAATTCTTTAGAGGTACGGGCTCGATTGTTTGGCGGTTATGTCCGAGCTACTTAAATATATACCCACAAGAAGGGGCCGCAAAACCGTCCTTCCCGGTGGAGGGATATCAGAAATCTGAGTAATAACGGCGGATGGCGTTCCCATACAAAGCGTAGAAAATATAAGGATATTGGGACTCCATCTACAGGCCACGGTCAAAAACGGTTAGAGAGTTTGAAGACTTCAAATTTTGGTAGACACGATTCAACTCTTACGCTGCATAACGAACAGACGCAGCGGTATGCGGGAAAGCTGTGCGATCCGCCTCGTACAGGCGTAAGCGATCGCGGCCTATTTAAAACGGCTGGCATCCGAACGGAACAAGGTCAACTGCATGATTCGCCAGGTGTTCAAGAGTGCGGTTGACATACTTTTCACCACGAGCACCGACATGTTCTTCGAGCTGGGCCAGCAAACACCCTGGACGAACTGATCGAGGCGCTAAACATTGCGCGTTAACTGATCGTGACCGTCTCATCGCCCCACCGCTCCCCAGGAACATGCACCCGACACACCACTCGGGCGCCGCAACAAAAGAGCGATTGACCTCCAAAGAATGTATGCCCAGAGTGACGAAGCGGTGTACGTGCACGCCTTGCGATACCTAGAGTGAAGGCGTGCTCACGCTATCACCGTTGTGAATCGCACAGGCAAATGCCTCGCGAGCGCAATGGTGCGTACGGAACACACAGAGGTGACCGAATAGGCGGCGATCGCTGTTGCACTGATCGCAGCACCGGCGGCTGTGGTCGTGATCACCGACTCGCAAGCTGCCGTGCATGGCTTCGCGCGCGGTCGCATCTCGTGTCTGGCGTCCCGGAGACTACAATCAAGTAATGGCAACAAGGACGGCGGCGAGCTTCGAGCTGCGATGGCCTCGGCGTCATCGTTCTCGCATCTCATATCTGAAAATGCGAATGTCTTCCTTATGTGAACCCCGGCTCACACCAGCTTCCTGCTCGCAGGTAACGAGGTGGCCCACGCCGCGGCTCGAGATCTCACTCACCGAGCCACGGCCGATTCGGTGGCCGCCTTCACCTCCGAGAGCGGGGTGATGGCGCTATCCACACAACTGGAATGGTCGTGGGGTGATCGCTTGAACACATTCAACGACATTACACAACCGTACAGACTAAACAGACGCAAATACCCAACACACCAAACAAAACGGACGAAAAACAGGCCGTAACTTTGAGGTGATTACAAACAAATACGTCCCCAGCCCCGTGATGCTACGCCTGTGTTATCCTCACCATACCTGACGGACGCGTCTAAATCGTGCGGGCAAAGAGCCACGTTGCGGCACATGCTTTGGGAGTGTGCTGGAAAAGTTAACGGCGGGGCCGCTGATCCCTTCGCGACACATGTTAGGCAGGGATGCAATCCGAGGCCAAATGCTGTTGCCACCACCGCGCTAGGGCAGAGCCAGCCTCCGCCACGGCTGCGGTCACTGTTGCCGATCGGCGGCGACAGCTGCGTTGCCGCTGGGAGGTGGCACTCACAAGCGACGAGTGGCCAACCAGCTTTGGGCTGTCCGGCAAGCTGAACATGCTGCCCGGGTGGAAGGACTTCGAGCGGTCACCTGAGGCACCGCCGTCATAATCAACGGAGAGTGGGAAGGGGTAGGGGTGAATCCCCTCTTCCCCCGCTTCACTCGGTGAAACTGCGGGACATTAAATCAAGTCTATTCATTCATTCGATCAATAATTCATTCATGCATTCATTCAACACCATAGAAACAGCGACATTTAACCGCCTGTCAATGAAAACATACGACGGATCAAAATGGAACCTATTACAAAATATCAGGTTACAACAGCATAAAAGCCGCAAAGCTGCAACGCCAATGACATGTAAACAACAAAACAGTTACCAAAAGACTGTTTACAAGAAAAAATAAAATAAAAGGTTTTAGCACCGCAATAGCATCAACAGGTATTCGCCCAAAAATCAAACCATATGACTCAACAAAAAGAGAACAAGCACAAAAGAAAAGGGAGTTCACTCGAACAAATAAGATGGCCACGAATCACCATCCAACGAACGCTGCATCATCCCACGAGCAGCATTTTTTATCCGTTTCGAATGTTGCGGAACTCAGCCTCGTGAACTGTGAGGCCTACGGGACGGCTTTAAGCTCTCCCATAGTAGAGTACCCTGTACTCTAAATCGTAACTCACTTTTTCTAAACCCCCTCCCCCCCCTCCTCACTGCCTCGTGAACTGTGAGGCCTACGTAACGGCTTTAAGCTCTCCCATAGTAGAGTACGTGGTACTTTAAACAAAATCGTTACCCTCCTTTCTAAACACGAGTTATTATGGTATCATATTGTGAGCTGCTTTCGGGTTCCGTAGCCACTACCCGCCTCGTGCGCTGCTGCTTTTGATGGATGGATGGATGGATGGATGGATGGATGGATGGATGGATGGATGGATGGATGGATGGATGGATGGATGGATGGATGGATGGATGGATGGATGGATGGATGGATGGATGGATGATGGATGGATGGATGGATGGATGGATGGATGGATGGATGGATGGATGGATGGATGGATGGATGGATGGATGGAGGATGGATGGATGGATGGATGGATGGATGGATGGATGGATGGATGGATGGATGGATGGATGGATGGATGGATGGATGGATGGATGGATGGATGGATGGATGGATGGATGGATGGATGGATGGATGGATGGATGGATGGATGGATGGATGGATGGATGGATGGATGGATGGATGGATGGATGGATGGATGGATGGATGGATGGATGGATGGATGGATGGATGGATGGATGGATGGATGGATGGATGGATGGATGGATGGATGGATGATGATGGATGGATGGATGGATGGATGGATGATGGATGGATGGATGGATGGATGGATGGATGGATGGATGGATGGATGGATATGGCTGTACCCTTTAGATCGGGCGGTGGCTAGCGCCACCAAGCCGTAATACCTAATGAACCAAAAACTAGATTTATTTTTTTCTTTAAAAGTGAGTTTGAGGATTCGTACTTTGCAGTGGAGGGTTTAATTTTCACTCGTGCCTTGACTTTAGCCACCAATCAGATAACCTTCTTCTAGTTAAGTCTACCCGCTTAAAGTCTATTTTGCCCTCCCGGTCCCTAAACCCCAGTGCTTTGAAAAACTCGGCGCCATCATCCTGAACTATAGGGTGAAGCCCTTTACAAAACATTATCAAGTGTTCGGCAGTTTCTTCTTCCTCTCCACACGCACTGCATACTGTGTCTACCCCTTCGTATTTGGCCCGATATGTCTTGGATCGCAGTACTCCCGTCCTGGCCTCAAACAGTAGAAAACTACCCCGAGTATTATCATAGATCTTTTCCTTGGCAATTTCCTGCTTAAAGGTTCGATAGGTCTCTAGTGCGGACTTCTTAATCATGCCCATTCTCCACATGTCAGTCTCAGTTTCCTTCACTTTCTTCTTGACCGATAGTTCTTTTAGATGCGGAAGCATCTTATACTCGCGCCTTGTAGTGCGCCGTCCGCGCCGTCCGCACCGCTTCTCAAACATTCCACAGCTGACGCGCGCGCATGCGCCGTCGCGCCGTCGCCCACCATCTGTGCCGCGCGCGCTTCTCCTTCGAGAACATTCGACAGCTGACAGCGCATGCGCCGTCGCGCCGTCGCCATCTGTGCCGCGCGCGCGCTTCTCCTTCGAGAACATTCGACAGCTGACAGCACATGCGCCGTCGCGCTGTATATATACTCAAGGTCGGCGCTCGCTCGCTCAGTTGCCGCTCGTCCGTTGAATTGTACGGCGCGTCGACGTCCGAAGTCGCCGTGAAATGAATGCCAACGAATCCACAAACACAATGATCGACGTCCCTTCGACCAGCGCCGCCCTTTCGCATACGTGTGTACGTGTTCACTCATTTAACACCCCCTCCTACAACCACGTTAACCAATTTAGCCATCGACCCAAGTAAGTCGCAATTTAACAACCCATTTCACAACCAAGTTAACCTATTTAGCCATCGACCCAAGTAAGTCGCACTTTAACACCCCGTTAACCAATTATATGCTCCGCATCCTCCTCAGTGTTCCCCCGAGGGAAGCTGCGGGCAATTTTTTTGGTTTGGCCACCTGCTGTTTTCTAAGTATTTACCAGTCAATTTCCTGGTTCGCTTCCTCAATTTTGTATCGACATTCTGTATGTACAAGTAGCTGAAAACCTTCCTAGCCCAACGCTCCTCCCCCATTTCTCTCAATCGCTTCTCAAATTTTATCTTGCTGCTAGCTTCCCTGCCCTCAAATGATGTCCATTCCATATCACCTTGTACTCCCTGATTTGGTGTATTCCCGTGAGCTCCCAAAGCAAACCTACCCATTCCACGTTGCTTAATTTCCAATCTTGTGTGCGCATGTGTGCGCATGCGTCTTCCATGTGTGCGCATGCGTCTTCGAGTGCGTCGCTTTTTTTTTCATAATTTCGCCATAATATTTCTCGAACGTGACTGTGACTAGCACTGGCAAAGAGCGGCGTTTTCATCTGATGTATCCATGGATAGGCATAAAGACGAAACACAGTTAAACTTGGATTTCTTTTTTGTATGGAAATATAAACCACGTACTTCCTGTTCCAAGTATGTCTCTCCTATGACGCTATTTATTTAGCTGAGACATACTATCGTGAACTAGTATTGTATATACGAACTAAGTGGAAATGAAAATAATTGTGTGTGGCAACAAGCTATAACACGCGATCGATATGCAAAAATACACGTTACGAAGCGCCCATAATCTGGAATAGATCAGAGTGCGAAGATATAGAAACTGCGATATGCGGTGAACGAATAAATAACTCCGGAGTAGCGTGGGGCCTAATCAAGTTCGCATACAATCAGTCCTCCTGAAAGTTGCGTTCACAAAAATACCACTTTATTACATTTTTACAAAATGCTTCATTGCCAATATCACAAACCGTTGTAAGAAAAATTGGGTGGTAAAAATCATATTCGTGTAACATGGTAGAGACAAGCATCGCGAGATAATTAAAGCGAGAATCAAAACTTTGCAGACTAGCGTTGTTTAAAGAAGGCGGCGAGTGATGCCGTCCTAGCCATGACCAGCTTACTCGCACGTACTCTTTCACAATAAATGCTGATAATCGCGAATGCATGCCGCGAGGTATCGACTCGTTTGCACATCTATGAATCACAGAGAGCTGCATGCTAATTCCCCTTCTCCGATAGCCCTTGTTGACGTGAACAGCGCCTAGCACTACTGTTTCGGAGCGAGGCAACGCCAATCTTGATGCACTAGGGCCATAAACTTGCTCGCTAGGTAGATTGCGCATGCGCACACCTGGCCTGTACTTATACTTGGGGTCGCTTCGCCAACGATTGTCTGTGTGTTCGGTGTTCCGAATTGTTCTGACAGCGCCTCTACGTGTGCGCGCACACACACGGGCTTGAATACCAACATACCAAACGCACGTGCTCCCACAAACATACACATAAGCTCGCACACGCACACACACCGGTGCAAATACTGACTTACATAATCGCAGACGAACGCAGGCGCACACTAACGCGCACATAAACGAGCATTCGCACACCCGCACATGTACACATGCACTCATAACTTCAAGTTATAAATTACATTCGTTATATACTATAGCTATAACAAAGTGAATATCTCGAAAATTTACGCACACGCGAAAACCCAACAAAGCTTTGTCAGGGCATTGAGAAAACAGCATAACATTGTGACTCAATCAGATAAAGCTACATCCACATTTACATGTGATCGATATTGAATTGAACCGACAATCTGGTTATGCATTGAGCGTTATATTCTCCACACAACATCATCCAGATATCTTAGTATATATATAAGGAAATTGCTAACAGATACTTCGCAAAGGATCGCGTGGTCGGAAGGGGCGAAGTTTTTTCCCCGAAGTGTCGAATCCACTGCTTCCCGCGTTCGGCATTTTGTTTCGCCTCGGGGAATATAAAATATCTTTACTCCTTTCTATTCTATGTTGCTGCATTGAAACACGCCACGGCCTGGAATCGCCACGAAGAACGAAGCTTGGAAGGCAACTCTGAAGCACGTTTGGAGTGGGGAGCCTGCAGCAACGTTACTATACTCGCGGACAACGTTTCTTGGCAATGAAGGGAAAGATATACGGGGGCGGTGTTACTGTACATATACTCCTCCGCCAAGTAATCCAGTTCGGCTCGCGCTTCGAACGAGGGCCGTGTTTGAATAATAACACTGAATTTAACGTACTACATCTGCTAAGACAGCCATTTGTGAGTGAAATGCGTCAAGTTTCTTCGGTGAGTCGTTGAAAAAGATGGATGGCAACGAACGCTTACGCAAAGACGAAGACGCCATTTTGACAGAGGTGTACGTAAAATGAGTGACGTTTTCTCAAGTGCGAAAACTTGAAATGACACTGCACGAAGTAAAAAAATATATATAAGTTTACGTCATTGCTGTATTCTGCCTCTCTCTATCAACGACATATTGTCGAAAATAAAAAAGTGTTCTTTTTTAAACTTTTAAGTGGAAAATACGGACACCCTTGTAGGACTATATATTTTTTCATCGGTGGCACATGCCCAGTTTGGCGTCGTAGCTTTCCCTTCATTGCCAAGAAAAGCTGCCTGCGGTGTATGGAATAAACTAAGTTTCAAAGCTCCGCCTCTCAGCCAGCAGAAGAGAAAGGGAAGAACAGTGGCCGCAAGAACTATAACGCCGCTGCAGTATGATCTTGCACTACCCTTGGCGCATCGTCTGCTACGCCGGCGTACCGCGAAGGACCGCAGCATTTTGTTGCTCGCGGTAATTCTCTTGTCGTGGTCATCATCATCATTATCAGCCTGACTACGTGTATATCAGGCCTGCTATATGCTTTTGGTGTAGGTGGAGGATTTGTTTTTGTATACAAAATGAAAAATGCAGAACAAGGGTATCTCCGTTGTTCCGCCAGTCAACTTGGTCATATGCTTGCTGCTGCCACCTAATACCAGCAAACTTGCTAATCGCATCGGCCCACCTAACTTTCTGTCTCCCCCTTACCCGTTTGCCTTCTCTGGGAATCCAATCAGTAACCCTTACTAAACAGCGCTTATGCTGCTTACGCGCTGCATGCATGTCCAGCCCATATCCATTACTTTTTGATTTCAACTATGATATCCTTAACCCCGGTTCTCTGATGCACTCTGCTCTTTTTTTGTCGCCTAAGGGTACACCTCTCATTTTTCTCACAAACTCAAAGGGGCCATCTAACACTTTTCAGGACCTCATTATTTTACATGTATCTAGCTGATCGCGTATTCTGAAGGCTTAAGGGATAATTCCCGCTAGCCCAGCAGTGATATGGGCACGCAGTTCGAAGTTATTCAGCGTAGATATATAAAAATAGACTAATCAAGATTCTTATGTTCAACTCAAATTTTGCGGCCTCACCTGACTGTGTCTCCCTCGCACTCTGAATTAAGTTGACCAGCTGCTCAATGGAATGAAACGAAAGCCCTACTGCACAGGAAGCCTACATGTCATATTGCCTGTTATGTCCAACGTATTGCGGATGCCGTTGCGATTGTAACAAATGATGGTGTACTTGAAGAGGGAACGACACGTGCGAAACGATGTAGCTAGCGAACACTTGCATAATGTTTTGTGGCTTTACTGATCTTTATTTTTGCAATGGCGTCTATACAACAACGCTGTTACATTTTTTTTCTTTTCAAATCTGCAAACAACGGTGCCTGGAGGGCTCACGGCACGTTTCCTCCAGCACCGTGCCGCTCAACGCATTCTTTGACCGGCTTTGCAGTTTTCAAGCTTATTAATCGGAGAGCTTTTTTCTTTTACACGTTCAGTGAAAAACCATGCTAACGAAAAAAAAACCAAGTTCAATTGCAGTTCCTACTTTGATGCAATGCTGTGATAACATTTAACGTTACATTTATCAAATCCTAGATCTGCGCCTTCCGTTGTCATTTCCACTCGAAGTAGTTCTGGTTAGCGCCACTACGAGTAATGCTGTCAGCACCGATGTTTTGCGGCGATAGAGGGACCCTTAAACCATTCGTCGTGCTTCAAGTCGACATGCTCGCATCGCATTTGTGGTATAATTTTGTGGGTACGCACAAGGTCACCTGTATAGAATTGGCCCGGATGCGTTGCTCATTGCAAGTTGGGTGAGAATCGATTTCCTGTTCATATTGGAGCTTCCTGCATTTCGTTTAACCTCAAAGTACGGGACTTTATAGGTGAATGAGCATTATTAGGGTAGTTTTTAAGACGAATGCAATAATTTTACCCAGAGCCGTTTTGCCTGGACAAAAAACTGTCCAAAACGTCGGCAAAAGCTTCAAACAAGTTGACTAACCGGAGCAAAAGAATTAATGTTCTAGACAAACAGTACTCATGGTTTCTATTAGTTACAAAAGGGACATTGTCGAAAAAACGTATACCTATGTTAATCATATAAGTGTTCGCGACGGCTATCAATCGAGAACGGAGTTCAAAAGGTTACAGCAAGTTCACCTTCTTTCTCGCATTTTGCACCTTTCAGAGAGTTCTTGATGGGTTTCTTGGAAAAAAAACAAAGGATATTGTTATCACAATAGGAAACAACACTGATGAAGCCATTACGTTACCATCATGGGCGGTATAACTTGAAAGATACAGTGGCAACCATTCCATCTTTTCGAGCTCAATCCAAAAGAGGGCACCCCTATGGGCATTTTGTGCAATTCCTCTAGATAGCAAGATGGAAAACTGGGCTAGTTGGTGAGCATTCATCGTGGTTAACAGCGCGAAACACCCGGACAGGAGCGAGAGAAGGACACGGTACAGCGCTGACTTTCAACTGAAATTTTTATTGAAAACACGAGAATATATATATAGACAGAACAGAAGACCTCGTGACCAAACCCGCCCCCTCAATCGATAAAATTATACACGGCGACAAGGCTTTGTCAAGTGCACGCAATCTTGCCACAAAAATAAAACAAACTTCAAACTATAAGATTCCAATGTCGCCAAGAAAACCGGGCATGAGCGGACGAATGAACTTTAGCCACTATCTAACAAAGATAGTTCATTACCAAGTAAGGCGATAGATGGCTGACTAACGCATTGAGACCCTTTCTTATTTATAAAAAATGCCTCCATAATTTCTCTTGAAAGCTTGTTTGGGTGCTTGAAGAGTACTATTGTTTTTTCAAAAAGTGGGTGGCATCCACATTCGCGGCAATGCAAAGACAAATGTGAATGCGCAAATCCTTTCAAGGAGCTGTGGTGTTCCCTTAGCCGTATATTGACACAACGCCCAGTCTGACCAATGTACTCTCGCCCGCATGAAAATGGGGTTGAGTACACGACATTCTGCATGCACGGGAGAAACTTCATAGTATGTTTGATACTACACTGCTGATAAATTCCAGTCTTCCTGCCTTCTATGCGAGTGTTTACTGCCTGGCAAAGTCCCTTAAGCTTCGTTCTGCTTGAAAACCCAACGTTTAATCTGAACTTAGAAGCTACTTTCTTTAATCTGTGCGAAAAAGAATGAACATATGGAATGTAGACAGAACGGCTAAAATCTTTATCTTTCACTCGGGAGGACTGCCCCTTGACCTCACGCAGCAGCTTATCGCAAGTCGTAGAAATGATAGAGTGAGGAAAGCCTGCATCACGCAGCCTCGCCACCTGATAATTAACGCTGTCAAGCATACGATGGGGACAACTCTTGTTGAGGGCGGACCTTATAGCGGAAGTGGCTATACCTCGTTTAATCAATTTCGAGTGCCCTGATCTGAAATCAAGAAGAGACTTCTTTGACCTCGGTTGATAGGTCCAACACACATGTTCCGCTTTGAAAGACAGTCTAAGGTCTAAGAACTGCAACTCCTCCTTTTCAGGAACCTCAATAGTAAACCTAAGACCTTGTCCCTGTTCCTTAAACAACTTCACGACGTCCACAATCGATCTTTGGAAATTTAGCCTATTGACGAAAACCAAATAGTCATCCACATAGCGGAAAATTCTCAAAGCTAATTCACCTAGGTTATCATTTATTTTGCGGTCAACGAAACTTAAAAAGATGCTGCTTAGTACTGGCGCTACGCAGGAACCTATGCACACTCCTGCCCTTTGGATAACTGTCCTTCCTTGCCACTGAACGATCGTGGACTTCAAGTAAAACTCCAAAAGCTCTAGGAAGCTAGCAACCGGTATTTTGCAACTTTCGACGAAGCCTAACTCATTCATTTGTCCCTCGATGGACTGTTGCACGAATTTCAATAACTGTACATGAGGCAGGGAATAATAAAGATCCTCTATGTCTATGCTGAATCCAAAGCAACCGCCAGGGTTATTTTTCTGCAGAACTTGAACTACGCAGTTAGAACTGGCGACTTCGAAAGGGTCCTCCAGCTTAAGCTGTGCGAGATTTGTCTGCAAGTACTCTGAAATAACATTTAACCATGACCTTCTTTCCGAGACGATGGTCCTGAAAGGAAAGTTCTGCTTATGCGTCTTTACACTGAAGAAGGCCTGCAGAAGGAGCCCTTTTTCTCGCTTGACTTCGTTTGCTACTTTCGTTAATCCAACCTCATTCATCATAGCCATAGCACGTGATTTAATCTTAGAGGGATCAACGGAGACTTCGCGAAAATTCTTATCAATTGCTGTGGTTGCTTTTTCCAGATACAAGTTTTCCGGAATAATAACAAAATGTCCTTCTTTGTCAGACTCTAGAATGCGCAAATTACTATTAGCACAGAAATCAATCAGAGGTCCTAACTTTCTCGAACACCTAGAATCCTTCGACGGTTTCTGAAACACATCGACGCACTCAGACACACACCTTAGTCTGTCCTCCTCCTCAGCTCGGTGAGCCACTGTCCTGGCTAAGACGACCTTATCCAGCTGATTCAGACGCGGCTCGAGACAGAATTTGGGCCCTAATTGAAGGACCTGTAGAAACTTGTCTGGTACTACTTGGTCCCCGATAATGGTCACAATCCCTGTTCCTTTCACTTCTTTCTTCTTAGGTAGCGAAGGTCGAACTTGACTCCATAAGAACTCCGTGGCGTGGTAGGACACTTTAGTCCACTCCTTCAGGAGAAGCCGTCTTCGCGCTTCGGAAGCCTCTTTGGCACAGGCTAAACGCAAAAGATCCTTGTACACCCTCACATGTTGCCACCACTCCGCGCGTAAAATGCGGCACATCCTCCGAGCGTGCCCCTCAGACGGAGTCATCCACCCACACAAAGACTGCAGGTCGGGAGGGCATAGCGACTTCCTGGCATACCAAGACGCTACTCTTGCTTTGCACACGTAAACGGCTATCATCGACGTCAAAAAGCCGGGACTAGTCAAGAAGTCATTAGAACATGGAAAAGAGCCCTTTGTACTAGAAATAACGTTGAGCAAGATGGAAAACTGGGCTAGTTGGTGAGCATTCATCGTGGTTAACAGCGCGAAACACCCGGACAGGAGCGAGAGAAGGACACGGTACAGCGCTGACTTTCAACTGAAATTTTTATTGAAAACACGAGAATATATATATAGACAGAACAGAAGACCTCGTGACCAAACCCGCCCCCTCAATCGATAAAATTATACACGGCGACAAGGCTTTGTCAATGTGCACGCAATCTTGCCACAAAAATAAAACAAACTTCAAACTATAAGATTCCAATGTCGCCAAGAAAACCGGGCATGAGCGGACGAATGAACTTTAGCCACTATCTAACAAAGATAGTTCATTACCAAGTAAGGCGATAGATGGCTGACTAACGCATTGAGACCCTTTCTTATTTATAAAAAATGCCTCCATAATTTCTCTTGAAAGCTTGTTTGGGTGCTTGAAGAGTACTATTGTTTTTTCAAAAAGTGGGTGGCATCCACATTCGCGGCAATGCAAAGACAAATGTGAATGCGCAAATCCTTTCAAGGAGCTGTGGTGTTCCCTTAGCCGTATATTGACACAACGCCCAGTCTGACCAATGTACTCTCGCCCGCATGAAAATGGGGTTGAGTACACGACATTCTGCATGCACGGGAGAAACTTCATAGTATGTTTGATACTACACTGCTGATAAATTCCAGTCTTCCTGCCTTCTATGCGAGTGTTTACTGCCTGGCAAAGTCCCTTAAGCTTCGTTCTGCTTGAAAACCCAACGTTTAATCTGAACTTAGAAGCTACTTTCTTTAATCTGTGCGAAAAAGAATGAACATATGGAATGTAGACAGAACGGCTAAAATCTTTATCTTTCACTCGGGAGGACTGCCCCTTGACCTCACGCAGCAGCTTATCGCAAGTCGTAGAAATGATAGAGTGAGGAAAGCCTGCATCACGCAGCCTCGCCACCTGATAATTAACGCTGTCAAGCATACGATGGGGACAACTCTTGTTGAGGGCGGACCTTATAGCGGAAGTGGCTATACCTCGTTTAATCAATTTCGAGTGCCCTGATCTGAAATCAAGAAGAGACTTCTTTGACCTCGGTTGATAGGTCCAACACACATGTTCCGCTTTGAAAGACAGTCTAAGGTCTAAGAACTGCAACTCCTCCTTTTCAGGAACCTCAATAGTAAACCTAAGACCTTGTCCCTGTTCCTTAAACAACTTCACGACGTCCACAATCGATCTTTGGAAATTTAGCCTATTGACGAAAACCAAATAGTCATCCACATAGCGGAAAATTCTCAAAGCTAATTCACCTAGGTTATCATTTATTTTGCGGTCAACGAAACTTAAAAAGATGCTGCTTAGTACTGGCGCTACGCAGGAACCTATGCACACTCCTGCCCTTTGGATAACTGTCCTTCCTTGCCACTGAACGATCGTGGACTTCAAGTAAAACTCCAAAAGCTCTAGGAAGCTAGCAACCGGTATTTTGCAACTTTCGACGAAGCCTAACTCATTCATTTGTCCCTCGATGGACTGTTGCACGAATTTCAATAACTGTACATGAGGCAGGGAATAATAAAGATCCTCTATGTCTATGCTGAATCCAAAGCAACCGCCAGGGTTATTTTTCTGCAGAACTTGAACTACGCAGTTAGAACTGGCGACTTCGAAAGGGTCCTCCAGCTTAAGCTGTGCGAGATTTGTCTGCAAGTACTCTGAAATAACATTTAACCATGACCTTCTTTCCGAGACGATGGTCCTGAAAGGAAAGTTCTGCTTATGCGTCTTTACACTGAAGAAGGCCTGCAGAAGGAGCCCTTTTTCTCGCTTGACTTCGTTTGCTACTTTCGTTAATCCAACCTCATTCATCATAGCCATAGCACGTGATTTAATCTTAGAGGGATCAACGGAGACTTCGCGAAAATTCTTATCAATTGCTGTGGTTGCTTTTTCCAGATACAAGTTTTCCGGAATAATAACAAAATGTCCTTCTTTGTCAGACTCTAGAATGCGCAAATTACTATTAGCACAGAAATCAATCAGAGGTCCTAACTTTCTCGAACACCTAGAATCCTTCGACGGTTTCTGAAACACATCGACGCACTCAGACACACACCTTAGTCTGTCCTCCTCCTCAGCTCGGTGAGCCACTGTCCTGGCTAAGACGACCTTATCCAGCTGATTCAGACGCGGCTCGAGACAGAATTTGGGCCCTAATTGAAGGACCTGTAGAAACTTGTCTGGTACTACTTGGTCCCCGATAATGGTCACAATCCCTGTTCCTTTCACTTCTTTCTTCTTAGGTAGCGAAGGTCGAACTTGACTCCATAAGAACTCCGTGGCGTGGTAGGACACTTTAGTCCACTCCTTCAGGAGAAGCCGTCTTCGCGCTTCGGAAGCCTCTTTGGCACAGGCTAAACGCAAAAGATCCTTGTACACCCTCACATGTTGCCACCACTCCGCGCGTAAAATGCGGCACATCCTCCGAGCGTGCCCCTCAGACGGAGTCATCCACCCACACAAAGACTGCAGGTCGGGAGGGCATAGCGACTTCCTGGCATACCAAGACGCTACTCTTGCTTTGCACACGTAAACGGCTATCATCGACGTCAAAAAGCCGGGACTAGTCAAGAAGTCATTAGAACATGGAAAAGAGCCCTTTGTACTAGAAATAACGTTGAGCAAGATGGAAAACTGGGCTAGTTGGTGAGCATTCATCGTGGTTAACAGCGCGAAACACCCGGACAGGAGCGAGAGAAGGACACGGTACAGCGCTGACTTTCAACTGAAATTTTATTGAAAACACGAGAATATATATATAGACAGAACAGAAGACCTCGTGACCAAACCCGCCCCCTCAATCGATAAAATTATACACGGCGACAAGGCTTTGTCAAGTGCACGCAATCTTGCCACAAAATAAAACAAACTTCAAACTATAAGATTCCAATGTCGCCAAGAAAACCGGGCATGAGCGGACGAATGAACTTTAGCCACTATCTAACAAAGATAGTTCATTACCAAGTAGGCGATAGATGGCTGACTAACGCATTGAGACCCTTTCTTATTTATAAAAAATGCCTCCATAATTTCTCTTGAAAGCTTGTTTGGGTGCTTGAAGAGTACTATTGTTTTTTCAAAAAGTGGGTGGCATCCACATTCGCGGCAATGCAAAGACAAATGTGAATGCGCAAATCCTTTCAAGGAGCTGTGGTGTTCCCTTAGCCGTATATTGACACAACGCCCAGTCTGACCAATGTACTCTCGCCCGCATGAAAA
>WOVY01001049.1:0-18231 GCA_013436015.1 Rhipicephalus annulatus | reverse complement strand
TAAGCTTACTACAACACTTACTACCCCCATGAAGTGCAACAAATCAAGGTGCTGAAGGCAGTGCACCATTCTGAACTTCTTCGCTTCGAATCGCAATACTGCGAGGTACAGCCACAAAAATAAATTGACTTTGGTACAGCCCACTGGTGCAGACTTCAATGAGGCCTAAGCACAGCAAGATGATCACATATGCAGAACATTGGAGAGAACAGTATATGAACTCAGTGATGCTAATGGCTTAGGCTACTTTGGGGCAGCTTTTGGAGCAGACAAAAATGCGTTTCGGAGCAGCAAAACTGGCTTTCGGAGCAGATAATGCTAGAGTCAATTTTAATACACTTATTGTGGTCACGAAGCAATCCGTAAACACGGGTTGTGTTGAGCCGAAAAGAACAAAATTGTTCCTTTCTAGCCTTGAGAAAGGCAATTCTGCTTGTCGAAATGTCAACCCGATACCAACCCCTCTTTACGAACTTTTTCATCACAAAGTTCCACTACCCCTTCCTGCTGTTTTTTAAATACTGAGTTCATGACACACGAATGACAAGATCACAATGTGCTGAACGCTATTCAAGCATGATAGAGTAAAAAAGGAAGCTATATTACTGACTGATATCCTGACCATATTTAATAGACAAAGCCAATGGTAAAATTTAATACCATAGCACTTCATTATAACATGACTGAAGATCCGTTGACTAACACTTTTTCGGAGGCCAGATTTTTCAGACGTGCTTGCAAATAAAGATAATTTGACGATAGCATCCCAAGCCCTACCAACGTTTATGAATAAGAACATACAAAATTTTCGATGCTGAAATATTCCAGCGTGCGAATTTTTTTTTTGCTTTCAACCGACATTACAGGTATGAAACAGCATTACTTAAAGGTCTATACCCTTGTTACATCAATGATCTCGTAGGCTTCAACGAATACTTTCAAAAATCGTTCGATGTCACGTTAATGTCGAAAAGTCAGCTTAGCTGCAATGCACAAGTGCTATGGGGTGAAGCAAATGTAAAAAAGTGACAGCTTTGTCGCAAAGGCGAAGCAATGAACGCAATAGCAACAAATTGGAAGGTCACGCGCAAAATGAAAGCAGATCCAAACGTGCCCCGCGTTTCTCACGCACAAGTGACGCATGAAACGTACTCACAGGTACAGATGAACACGAATAAAGGTCTTAGTTGTTCGCGGTGTCTGAAAAGCGCGCCCTTTTTGTAAACGGAGGCTGTGGAACGATTGCACTGACCTTTGTGCGCACTGTAACTATAACAGAATCATTCCAGTCAAGCCCACTGCCAGCCAAGATGCATGATAAGGAAGATAAGGGCCCGCCAGAGATTGTCCACTCCTGTCCTCCCCGCGGGCCAAAATACCCGTGAGAGACAAGAGCCGCAGCGCGCTCATTGCCCATCTTGCTGATAATGCTGAAAACACGGTAGTTTCCCCCCCGAATGCCCGCCAACAGCTTGCGTTTTGAAACGTTCAGGATGGTCCCTCAGTGGCTTTGTGGTTACCGCCTCACCTTCGCGACGCGGAGGGTCCAACGTTCGATTTCGCGTCTTGCCGGAGTCCAGGAGTCTTTTTTTTCCGGATTTTATTTTCTTGCGTTTTTCATACATTATAGAAACGTATACATATACGGTGCATGACATCGACGCCCATGCCGGCAGCGATATTCAGCGGAGAGTGTTCATATCATGCTATCGACAATAAAATACGAAGGGCCCAGTAATCACCGCATAGTGAGATGACTTGTCTAACGAATTAAGCACTGGAAATGCACGAAGACATGATAGCAGCCAGCAGTGCGACAAAACACGCCAGTAAGACTTCGTCGCAGTAGATAAGTGTCTCTAGCTAACTGCTTGTTACAGCATGTGGCGCAAATGTCGGCGTATTGCACGCTTTTAATCACTCACCCGTGCCGCCGTCCACGCTGCATTCTGTGCAAGTTAGCTAAGTCTGACACACAGACGTGGTTGCCTTAAGAAAGCAGCTCGCCACTTTCCACGCCCCGTGTGTGATTCAGGAATGAAATGGGCATCAAAAACACATTTTTATGATAAATTTATGCATATGAGAGCACCCCGGTAGGAACGGCGTCAGCTGTGTAGGTGACTGTGCTGCACAAAATTAGAAACGATTGGTCTCGTGTAGCAGCAAGTGCTGCGTAATGCAGACGATTTTTCATACAGTGGCGCTTCTTTTAAGTGCACACATGCATTGTGGAGGTACTTTCTATTCTGCCACACCCTTTAGTTCTTCGTTCTTGTTTCCACTCGTTTCATACGATGAATCCGCAATTTTTTTCCGCACTCTTGCTGGTATCGGCTGCACTCATACCGCAACGCATATTTGCAAATGAAACATCGGCAGGCCCTGACCTGAGTGTATTTATGACAGCTGAGCGTGAACTCAAATGCCTCACGAGTGTACTCTAAGAAGCATTGGAGCTATTTCAAAAGGGACTGTGGCGATTTGATTACTTAAGTGAAATAAAAAGTAGTGAATCTTTTTTTTCGGAGGATTTCCCAATCCATGGAAAGTTCGGAAAAATCGAGCATTCAGTGCATCCAAGCCATTCATGGTTCCGAACAGTGGCAATCAGCCCAGTTTCATTTGGATCGGGTTTGCGTCTTAGGCAGGTGCACCGCGATGTCATTTTCAACAGGAGAACCTCAAGCAGTTTCGTTTCTGAAAGTCGGAGCACGCCCCTTGGCACATGTTGGGTGCAGACTCACCAAATTTTGAGGAATTGTAGCAGCGTGTCGCAGCCAGGGCAACTCGGTGTAGTTTTGCACAATTGGCGCAGCGGGTAGCATCACTGTGAACTTGAAAACAAGTACTAAACAAAGAACCTCAAGCCTATTGTGTGCTGATTTCTCTCCACATTAATTATTTCTTGATAAGCATTTTACATAAGTCATCATGAATAAATTTGTTTATCTACAGACCTACATGCACCTGAGAAACCTGCACAGAACAGTGCTCACCAGGGGGGCTTGACAGCCTTCCCATGAAAGAAGTGGCCCTGGGTGAAGTCCAGGTAGCGCTTCATGGGGAACTGCACAAAGCACAATGTGACAGTCATACGATGGCCTATAATGGCAGACACATGACAACCTGGTTATTCAGTTTGTGTAGCAGGCACATCTCCTCAAAAAATGCGAACTTGGGGCACCTTTGCTACAGTTTGTACAAATGTGTTTGCTTTTGGAATCTCATGCTCTGCCAGGCTATCCAAAAAATTAAATGAGTATTCGCAAAGACCATGCTGAAATTACTGCAAACAAGTATGATTGGGTAGATTTGGTGTGAACATCACACTCTTTATTGTAAAGTAACTGTTCCTGGCATGGTAGTGAGCATTCCTTTGAATCAAAGCAAGTCAAGCATAAAATTACATAACAGAGACAAGTACCTCTGACATTCAACTGAAAAGTGTGCTGCCCCCAACGAGCACAAACCAAAGGTTGCCAAGAAACTATTGAGTGTGTTAAGACATATACAGTTAAACCTGCTTATAATGAACCTCCAGATAACGAATCGCTGGATATAATGACGTTTTTTATTCTTCGCTGTCGCTCCATAGGAGCACATGTATTTGCTACCTCTATGTAAGAAAGTAACCGCGGGAGACAACCTCGATATAACGAATTTTCCCTACGAACAATCTTGGAATTTCACTCCGCATTTCGGCATTTTGATACAAGCATGCATTTTCCGCCACTGCCCCATGCGGGCCGCGTCCACGTGAGGCGATTTGATTGATATGTGGGGTTTTAACGTCCCAAAACCAACATATGATTATGAGAGACGCCGCAGTGGAGGGCCTCCGGAAATTTCGACCACCTGAGGTTCTTAACGTGCACCTAAATCTGAGCACGCGGGCCTAAACATTTTCGCCTCATCGGAACTGTAGCCGCCGCAGCCGGGATTCAAACCCGCGCCCTGCGGGTCAGCAGCCGAGTACCTTAGCCACTAGACTACCGCGGCGAGGCCGCGGTGAGGAGAGTCTGCACCTTACGAGCCGGCGTTTGCCCCTCCTTTCTCGTCGCTGCGGTCCCATGCGCAGGTGTGCCTCCCCCCCTCCAAACCAAAATAATAAAAAAACTGATTTATAGCGTTACCTAAATTGATTGAAAAAACTGATTTTGCACACCCTTTAGTTAGCATCACTTATGTGGGGCCTCGCTGCATATGGAGGGCGCTTTACCAAATAGTTTTCGCGGTAACCGTGTCAGTGTCCATGTGGTTCCCTCTCGTTTTCGACGCCATGCACGCATGCATAGTTTCACTGCACGTGCATGTTGTGTGTGTGTGTGTGTGTGTGTGTGTGTATGTGTGTGTGTGTGTGCGTGTGTGCGCGCGCGTGCGTGCGTGTGTCGACGACGTTTAGCTTTGCTTTTTTGTATTCACTTATGTATATGGGCAGTTTTGGCTGGGTTTTTGCTGCCGCCGCCTTCATACATCGTATATGTATACATACCTATATACATGGAAACTCAAGAAAAAAAAAAAGCCGCCCACACTCGGTGCTCAGCTCATCACGATGTGCCGACGGACACTTATCTCCCACGCGTACTTTGCACCGCGAATGCGGAGGGGAGAGATGGGGGTTAAATGCTTGTGTGCACATGCTTATCCTTCGGTGGCGAGAATCGCGCACCTTATACTTTGACCGGAATGATTGCGTTTGCTCTTTTCACACAGTCCCCTTCGCGTTGAATCGGCATTGATACTCGCCGAGATAGCAAGCGGCGCCAGCGATCGCGACCGCCCTTAAAATCCAAGTTCATTATTGCTCCTTGAGCCTTCTCCCCCCCCCTCACCAACATTCTTTAATGCTCGTTTAAGGACAGGTGGTTTTCTTTCTGTTTGAGCATTCGATGGCAGTTCTAACACGCGGGAGATGTTATGCACTTTCCAGGCGATAGGGATGGGCTGACTCAAGTGATCTCCGCTTCAGCAGGGCTCACGCGCTTTTTACACGCTGTGAAAGTTACAATGCGCGGGGGCATGCTGCCAGTTTGGCAGAACATGGCGGCGACGGCAAGAACACGCCGAGAGAGTCTATATAATTGCTATCGCAATAATAACACAGTTCTTACTGTAAAATGAGTGTTTAGGGGCTAGCTGTGCCATCAGTCCCCCTTTTGTTTAATTTATGCATTTATTTTCACAATTTTTGTACCAACCTGCATATAACGAAAACCTCTTTGTAACAATGTTTTTCCGGGAATTTATCAATTTTGTTATATTCTAGATTTAACTGTAGCTGCCAAAGTGCTCATTCCAATTTTAGAGCAACAAACCTAATGTGTCTAACCTACAGAGCTTTCATAACTTCATTACACTTATGTCCTGTACACTGCTGAGCCCCTATAATTTACCCAATCACAAGCGAACGCTCCAAACATGCTGAGCACAGGTGGAGAAACTTAGATCACTTTCGAACATGGTTTAGTTGGAAGCTGAAAACAAAATTACATGAACATTTCATGTCAGCCCTTGCATGTTGTTATGCACATAACACAGTGGGTTAAAGAAAAATACAGGTGAGAATGGTGCAAGTCTAACAATGCTCCTATATTCTAAGTATGTAACCATGGAAAAATAAAAAGGGTGGTCGGATCAGTCAGCCATCAAACACATAACTTGTGCTTGGTAGACAAGTATGCATGATTGCTGTTTTTGCTTATTAATATTGTTAAACCTGGGAGGGTCGTCGCAGGAATGGATAGGAATCAAGTATGCTTCAATAGAAAACAGGAGCAACATAAATGTGAAGGCGCTTTTAAGAGTGCCAATGCCTGCTTCATACATATGCAAAGAAGAGTAAAAAAAAAGAAATCAAAAATAGCACAAATGCACTCGTCGCATCTACAGCATGGCGTTATGAGTCACCTGGCTGAAACAGCAGCGTTACTAAATACGCACAAGCATGAAGCTGTTTAAAAACCAGTGAACCGAGCAGTACGCGCATTCACTAATTAACTCATGTCAAATATCTATACTTAAGCGAGTCATTCCAAGCTCAATAGAGTTTGTAGTGCCATCATCACCATCATCATTTCTCAATCACCCCGCGCCGCGCCTTCGCGCAGCTGATGCTAGCTCGAGCTGCGCGAGGATTAGAACAAGCCAGCGCACAACCTGCGTGTGTCGGACGTGGAAAAGCCACGCGGCTCAGCTTCAGGCGTGGAATTAAGTGACGAGAGAACGACACGACCACGTGGCCACCGTCCTGTCATTCCTCTCTCGCTACAAGGTTATATATATACTCTGTCTGTGTCTGAAAGATATATTCAGTGTTAATATAAAAAAGCTTGTTATGAACAATAAGAAACTTATAATCTTTCCACTGCTGTCCTTACTTCTAAAGGAAGAACATTTGTTCATCAGCCGACATGAGTGTCACAACAAAACAATCACCGTCACAATTTACTTACAAAATCAGGAGTACAAAAATTCGCAACCAATTAAGTACTTAGGTGTCACTATCATGCATAACATAAGTTGGTGTGCGCATATTGCCAAACATTTGTGGATCAGCTCAGGCGGAAGCTGGGAATGCTATGACCCAAACTAAAACAGGCATCTCCTGATGATGTAAAGCTCAAGGCTTACACTACAGTTGTTCAACCCACTCTTGGTATACTGTGGGAGTCGTACCGATTAACTTTAATAAATCAGATCGAGCGAGTGCAGCATCTTGCAGCACGCTTATTTTTCCAAGTAAAGAAGGATTGCATTCATCACTGCATTGATTAACAAGGCAAACCTTCAAAGTTAAGCTTCATGCGGAAAAATAGCCAGACTATGAAATTTTTTATAAACTGTATGTCATATGCTAAACATGAATCCTGGACTCTACTTGCGGGCCTCCAGGCAGAGTATCACCTCGATCCTCCCACTCTTATGTTGTGAGAACTTCTGCATCCAATCCAGAGTTGATGTCAGCAAGCTTCCTTTCTTAGTGAAAACAATTGAAGACTGGAATAATCTAAGCCTGGAAATGTTTGATGATGTGATTTCGCTCAAGAGTTTTTCCTGAAAAACTGTAGTCACTGGGTGTGTAATATCGAAATCCTTATTATGTATAACGGTAGTGCTGTTGTTTTATATAAATACCTGTGTTTTTTTTGTTTTTTTTGTTTGCATTGTGCCATTTATGCTATGCTGTTTGCATTTACTTTGTCTGTACTGTAAACTGTCCCACCCTGTAACAGCCCGAAGAGGCTAACAGTATTGGAAATAATGAGAATAAAAAATAATTTGACACGTTTCAGTCAGGGAGTGACTACGATGGTATTTATCGCTTGGCCTTTGAACTCAATGTATTTAGTGTGAATTTATTCTCATGTAAGGGTCTGATGCTCTCCTGGCATATCCCATAATTAGTTAGTGTAGTATCCTATAATCTAGTTAATGGCATGCTAGTTAAATTGTTAGTCAAATTATTAGTCAAACAATATACATTCTTAAGTGCTGCAAGAATGCATTGATATTCTTCGTGTGCCTTTACAAAAATCTTTAATTTTTTACGTCTACGTAGCCTGACCTTCACAAGTTGTCAAATGTTATACTGATTTACAAGGCCAATGACATAACCATCCTTGAAGTACTGCCCCATTTCTAAGTATCATGAGTATTGTGTTCGAAAAACTATTAATTAACTGAATTATGTTTTTCCTAAAACACGAAAGTATTCTTACATCCTGTCAACCTGAGTTTAGAAAGGGTAGATCAACTGACATAGCCGTTTCTCTCACTTTCTGAAATTATAAAGTTTTAATTTATCAATAACAGTACAACAGTTACAGGTATATTTCTTTATGTAAGGAAAGCCCTTGATACAATCAACCACGGAATATTATTCAAATAAATTAGAAAGCTATGGCTTTCGTGGAATGTGCCTTCAGTTTTTTAAAGGGCCACTCACCAGGTTTGACAATTTTGAGCTGACAAGCGCAAACTGTAGATGGGGCGTTCACAATCACGTCTGCCAAAATTTGCAACGCTACACACCCTGGAAACGAGTCAAACTTAAAGATGAACGCTGCTCTCCCCTCCCCCTTTAGGGATTGCCCGCCCAGAGAATGAGGGCATGATGTGCACTTAGAAAATGCCCTACATTCAGGGCAGTGCAGTGAATAAGTCCCTCTACATAGATGACTCTGCTCTGACGTTGCCAACAGCGGCACGTGACATGGCAAAAATTATTTACCACGACACTGCGTAGTTTACGTAATTTGTTGCTTGAAGACATCAATAAAAACTTGAGATATTTATGTAATTTGTTGCTTCAAGAGACCAATAAAACTTGAGATAATAATGAGATGCAATAAGAAAATGTGTGCGTCTTTTTTTTCCATTTTTTTTCTCGTAAATTTCAAAGAGATGCAAGGTGATAACGTGCCGGCATTCTGCATGCATTCATGTCCCCACGGTCAGTGCACTGAGCAGAGGACAGCCGTGGAAGCGAAAGTAATGCTCCTACACGTTCGCGCACTCATTGTGCTTATCTATTCTATAGTGTCTAAGCAAGTGCAACCCAACCATCCCACAGAAACAGGCAGTAGACCCCAATACAATGCTGGTCAACAAAACAACAGCGCTCGCGTGCTAGGAGGTAGGGCTTGATGACGATATGTGAGGTTTAACGTCCCGAAACCATACGATATGAGAGACGCCGTAGTGGAGGGCTCTCGGAAAATGCCGACCACCTAGAGTTCTGTAACGTGCACCCAAATTTGAGCACATGGGCCTGCAATTCCCCCGCGCGATGAAAGCGGCCGCCTGGTCGCTTGACAGTATTATGAAATGTGTCGTGCATAAGACTTTAAACGAGATTCGTGCACTATCTCTATTCCTCGGCAACGATGATCAGGATTAGCGCTAAGAGGAGAAACGCGGTAATTCACAGAGATGTCTGTTCGATCATCGTGTACGCCCAATGAAGTGACTGAGAATTCGTCGCATAGGCCGGGGACGCGTAGTGGTGTCCATAGAAGAACTTTCGTCACCAGGAGAAAAACTCACAACACTGCAAGACGAGCAATAGCGAGATTTTCGAGTGTCTTGAGAGAGGCCGGTGTTAACACGGGCCTGGAGACGGCAGTGTGTGAGACAAGATAGAAATTCTTCAGAGAAAGGAGCCGTCGAGGGTGCAGGGGCCATAGGAAAGAGACATCCAGAGTGAAACTCGGCGAGCGACCATGGACGAGAAAAAATGGAGAAAAGCTGGTAGTGCGTTAAGCAGCCGTGTTATAGGCAAATGTCACGAAGGGTAGAATTGCATCCCAGTTCGTGTGATTGGGGTGAATGTACATGGCGATCATGTCCGATTGGGTTCGATGAAACCGTTCAGTCAATTCATTGGTCTGCGGGTGGTAGCTAAAAGTGGACTTGTGAACATGTTCAAGGCACGCAAAACTTGCTCGACAATGGAAGACAGAAAGACTTTGCCACGATCACTCAGGAGAATGCGTGGAGCTCCATGACGCAAAAAGATGTGGCGAAGGAAGAAATCGGCGATCTCAGTGGCAGTCCCAGATGATATAGAAGCTGTTTCTGCATAGTGGGTAAGGTGGTCGACGGCCGTGACAATCTAGCGATTCCATTGGATGATATAGGAAGAGGGCCATACAAGTCGATTCCAACGACTTCAAAAGACGAGGCAGGTCAAGGAAGGTTGCATTAAGCCAGCCGGAGCAGTTGTCGGTCGTTTTCGCCGTTGGCAATGGACACAGGAGGTGACGTACTTAGCGATGGCTGAAGAGAGGCCAGGCCAAAAACAAAGACTTCGTATTTTATTGTAAGTCTTGTTATAGTCTAGATGAGCGGCGGTTGGATCATCATGAAAGGTTTCCAGAACTTCACGTTGAAGAGAACGTGGGATGACGGGTACCCACTTGTTGCCATCAATGTAGTAAATGTAGCGACATAAAGCATCACCGACAAGCTAAATTGTTTAAGTGTCAACGGAGTCTGGCGTTTGGAGGAGTAGTAGAGCCGGTCAAGCGGTCAACAATGGTGCGGCAGTATGGGTCGACACATTGTTGTGAAACAAGGACGGATAGGGTGGCAGGTGATGAATTTAGCGCTGCGATTGGAGAGGTGCTGTCGTTTTGGAGTATCGATGATGAGTGGCTTCCGCTGGGCAAAGGACAGCGCGATAGAGCATCAGCATCTTCATGCTTCTTCCCAGATCTGTAGGCGACATCGAAATCATACTCCTGCAAGCGAAACGCCCAGCGACCGAGGCGACCCGATAAGTTTTTTCAGCGATGAAAGCCAGCATAGGGCGTTATAGTCGGTCACGACAGTAAAATGACGGCTGTGAAGATATGGTCGGAATCTTTGCACTGCCCAAACAACAGCGAAACACTCCTGCTCGGTGATAGTGTTGTTCTTTTCTGGAGCGGTAAGAGCACGACTTGCGTAAGCAACGACGCGTTCGCGTGAGTTTTTGTCACGCTGCAAGAGTACCGCACCAAGACCATGACTACTTGCATCGGTGTGAAGGATGGTGGGTGCGGTGGAATCGAAGTGGCACAGTATCGGATCCGACGTGAGAGCTTGCTTCAATGCCAATGAAAGCGCTTTTGCAGCCTTCGGACCAAATGAAGGGGACGTTCCTTGCGAGGGGTTGATGGAACGGAGACGCAAGTTCAGCGAAGCCACGTATGAAACGCCGGAAGTAAGAAGATAACCCAAGAAAGCTGCGCAGGTCTTTTTGACGTATGGACGAGGAAAATCGAGGACGGCGGCAAGCTTCTCGGGGTCGGGCCGAATTCCTTCTTTGCTGACAGGTGGCCGAGAACCTTCGATTGTCTTGCTAGCAAAGGTACATTTCTTGGTGTTAAGCTGTAGACCGGCTTTTGCAAGGCATGTGAGGGACTTCGTGAAGACGTTGTAGATGCTGCGAGAACGTGGATGAAAATACTACTATGTCATCGAGATAGCACAGACACGTTTTCCATTTCAAACCACGCAATACGCCGTCTATCATGCGTTCGAAGGTCGCGGGCGCATTACAGAGTCCAAAAGGCATCACATTAAACTCGTACAACCCATCTGGCGTTGAAAAAACAGTCTTCTCTTATCAGACTCCGACATTGATATCTGCCAGTAGCCTGACCTAAGGTCGAGGCTAGAAAATACTCTGCGCCCTGTAATGAATCCAGTGCATCATCGATCCGAGGGAGGGGATAAAGATCCTTGCGCGTTATTTTATTTAGCGCACGGTAATCAACGCAGAACGCACTGTCCCATCTTTCTTTTGTCCCGGCTGCGGCGGCGCTGCATTTCCGATGGAGGCGGAAATGTAGGCCCGTGTGCTCAGATTTAGGTACACGTTAAAGACCCCAGGTGGTCTAAATTTCCGGAGCCCCTCCAATACGGCGTCTCTCTCATAATCAATAGTTATTTTGGACGTTAAACCCCACATATCAATCAATCAATCATCTTTCTTTTGAACGAGAACAACTGAGGATGACTAGGGACTCGAGGAAGGACGTATGATGTTGCGTTGTAGCATGTCTGAGACGTTTTCCTCGATGATCTTGCGTTCTGCCTGAGACACGCGATATGGACGCCGATGTACAATACAAAAGCCGTCAGTCTGGATGCTGTGAGTAGCGGTGGTAGTCATGCTGAGGGCATGCGATTTCACGTCAAATAGAGAACGATGTCTATTTAACAGGGCGAGCAAATCTTCTATTTGATCAGGTGTTAAGTCAGTGCTTATGGTTGCCCGACACAGGTGTGGAAGAGGCATTGAGTGGCAGTGATTGTGACTTTGGGACATCGTTGTGGTTGTTGTTTGGAAGAGTAACAATCGCAATAGGCTCACTGTCGACCGCGCAAGATACTGTAGAGCCACAGGGCAGACCAGGTGGTGAGCGCTGAGAGCCACAGTCGAGGTGAGCGCTGTAGAGCCACAGTGGCGCTGCTCTTAAACTTATTACGAATTACTTATCTGATAGAAAACAATATGTTACACTCGGAAGCTTAGCGTCAGAAGCAACAGAACTTAAGCAAGGCGTTCCACAAGGTTCTATCTTAGGACCCTTGTTATTTATACTTTATATAGATGATATATGTAATATCCCATACACAGAAAAAACTAGTCATGTACGCAGATGACACGAATGCCTTTTTCAGTGCTGATACAGTGGCCGATCTTCAAGTTACTGTAACTAATTATTTAAGACACCTGGAACTGTGGCTCCATGAAAACAAGCTTGACTTAAACGCAAGTAAAACAAAATATGTTATATTTAGGCCTCCTAATAAGCCATGCATTACACTGAATTTCTCCTTTCAGGGCACCATGCTGGAATGTGTTAAACGCAAAAATTTCTAGGAGTATGGTTTGAGGAAAACATGTCATGGAACACACATATATCAAAACTTGTCTCTGAATTAGGTAAAACTGTTGGCTGCATGTATAAGTTATCAGACCTTGTACCATTATGGCTTAAAAAGGCTATATACTACGCCCATTTCTATTCTCGGTTATCTTACTTGCGCACTAGTATGGGCAAAAAACGTCTGCTCAGAACCTCAACAAACTAGAGACGTTACAGAAAAAGGTTCTTAGAATATTTGAAAATTTTATGGGCTTCCTAGCGAACTACGTACTCATCAGCTCTTTATAAATCATGATCTTATTAGAGCAAGTGACCTTTACACATATAAACTAATACTTTATATTCAGAAAAACAAACTTCATCAGCATTCAATTGACAGCTCCTGTCGATACGCTCTCCGAAATCAACTAAGACCAGTTCCCTTTCTCGCACACGTTACGGAGAATGCCTTCTACACCACCAGATACCAACAATATTGAAACAAATTCTTAACCAGTATCGACTTCGAACTGCCTGAACGTATATTCAAGAAACATGTACGAAGTATGTTGTTACACGCATAGGAATTGCTCAAACAGCACTAGCTATCTTTCGTTATCATGTTTTTTACATGTTTTCTTTCCTTTTTGTATAAGAATTGTTGTTTTGCGCATGTGCATACAAGATTTATGCGACCTACGTGAAATTATGTGTGTATTTTGTTCACTAAAGGAAAAAGTACTAAGCTCTCATTTTGGCTTATGCATGTACAGTGAATTACGCGACATTTTTGTAAAATGCCTGCTGCTCTGGAACGGGTTCTTGGGCTCTCTCAAGATGTCTCCGACATCTTTTCGCCTAAGGACCTCCGACTTGATGTTGTTGGAAATAACTTGACTTGACTTGACTTGACAGTACACACTCGCACGTTTGATTTATTGCGGTCAGGTACGTAGGACCCATCGAAGAAGCGAATAAGCCCTGGTGTGATCACAATGCCCCTACGTAGGGTATGGTCATGAGAGAGAATTAGTACGTCACCATCCACAATGTCGGTGTGATTAACACTTATAATTTCTTCGATGTATGGCCGAAGTACATAATCTGACGTGGTGACAAGGCGGATGCGTCCATCGTGTTCAAGCGGAGAAGAGTCAGTGGCATTTAGATGCAGGAGGCGCTGATGACATGATATGAAAGCCATCCTGAAAATGTATGCGCAGGCGAACAAGGACAAAGAAAGGAAGACAAACTGGCGCAATCTAACAACTGATTTATTAATCGAAAAAACATTGACTTTATAACCCTCGGAACAGCGCTCCCTGGTGACATACACAAAAAACAACACACTGCACTGCGCACTTACGACAACGATAACAGTTTCATTGATTAACAGACAAAAGCGCGATTTCTTTTGTTAGTAAAGCTACTGAAGGGTGGCTAACACAGTTGTCTTTCTGCTTGTCTATATGATACGCCTCCATTATCTCCCTTGACGTCTTGTTTCTACTCCTATACAGCAAGGTAGTGTCGCCAAAGCACGGAGAGCATGCGCACTTATTGCAATGCATTGCCAAATGGGTTTCAGGCCGACCTTTCAGGCTTGACATATGCTCTCTTAGCCTCGTGTTAATGCACCTGCCAGTCTGCCCTATATACAACACCCGCATGATAAAGGTATGCAATACACCACACTGTGTGCACATTCAACAAACCTGAGCTTATGTCTTATGCTACAACTCTTATGTGCGCTGGTCCCTCTGTCGCATTTTCGGTTGACCACGCGCACACTCCTCCTATTTTGTTTTTGGCCGAAAACACCACTTTCACATCATACTTTCCAGCCGCCTTTTTTAATCTATGTGAAAGCCTATGTACATAAGGGACCGCTACTACCTTAGAGCTAGAACTAGTCATCCCACCTGTTTCCAAACAAGGCGCCGTTTCCCGTCTGAGCTTCTTTAATAACCTAGTGCCTACGGCCAACATCACAGAAAATGGGTACCCCTCGTCCTGGAGCCTAGAGACCTGTTCATGAAATGACTCATGAACAGTATGGAAACAGGATTTAACCAATGCAGACCGAAAACAATTTGTTATAATTCCATTCTTGACCAGCTTAGAATGACATGAAGCGAAACTCATAAGCGGCTTTCCTGCCCTAGGCGAAAAGGTCCAACACACATGATCTGACAAAAAGTCCAGCTTCAAATCCAAAACTGTAGCTTATTTTCAACCGGTACTTCCGAAGTAAATGTCAACCCCTTTCCTAGAGAATTAAAAGCATTCAATACCGAAACCCTGAAGTCCTCTTTTTGCACATCGCACCCCAACACCAAGTAGTCATCAACATACCTGAAGACCTTGTAGACTACACCTTGTAGGCAAAACGACAAGTCTCTATCTATGCTGCCCATGAAAATGTCACTAAGGACCGGCGCTACCTTTGACCCGATGCATACCCCCTTCGCCTGGATGAACGTCTTATCCCTGAACCCCACGTGAGTGTTCTCTAAATAAAAGCTCAGAAGCTCAAGAAAAGACTCGACGGGCATACCACAGGTGTTGCGAAACGTCACTTCGTTATTTTCTGTTATGCACTCTAGGACACAATGCATTAAAGGCACATGCGGCAACGAGTAATACAAGTCCTGAGCGTCAATGCTGATACCCCAACTGTTTTTTCTGTTATCTGATGCAAAAAACCCCGTGATACCCTCAGAATTAGCCAGCAGAAAAGGGTCATTTACTTTCAACGACTTCAACACCTTTTGCAGATACCCCGCAACTAGCTTCTGCCACGCCCCTTTTTCTGAAACAATAGGCCTAAAAGGAACCTCCTGCTTATGGGTTTTTGCTGTGAAAAACACCTTCAATTCCAATCCCTTTGAATTCCCAACATCAGACGCAAGCTTTTCTAAGTTGCATTTCCTTAATAACTCGACAGCCTTCTTCTTCACGCTTTCTACATTCACATGACATTCTTTAAAGCACTTTGAATTGCCGCAGAGGCTTTATCCACGTACATAGTCTCCGGTAGAACAACCAAAAAACCTTCTTTGTCCGCTTGAACAACTCTTAAGTTGTTCTCAACCAAATAACTAGCAACCCGAGCGACATTATGGCAAGGCGTGGTGCTTACCGAAGCTTTGGCGACAACGTCAACACATTCCACTACACATCTGTCTTTTTCCTTTTCGGGTACTTGCCGGGCAATGTCCCTTGTGATGGATAGCTTGTCAACAAGGTCAAGTCTAGGCTCCACACAGAACTTCGGTCCCAACCTCAGGACCTTTTGTTGGCGCTCTTCCACCACCGCATCACCCAGGAGTAGAAGGCCTCCCTTCGGCGGATCTCTCTTTTTCCTGGGCAAGCCCCGACGCACATCATTCCACATGGCCTCAGTTAAAATGTTCGCTTGTCTACACCACTCGCGGAAGACCTTGACGTTTAGACGCCCATCAGAAACAGACGAACACGCCACTCTTAGGCAATCCTTGAAGTGCCTAACCTGTCTTCGGCTCTCTGATCGCAGAATCTTGCTGATTCTTCTCGCATGTCCTTCCGATGGAGGCAACCACCCGCACACAAGCAGAACTTCCACAGGGCACTGTGCATTCCTCAGGAACCAGCTCAGCTTGCGGGCTCTGCATTCGCAGACCGCGATAAACGGCACCAGAAACCGCCGGGTTAGATAAGTCAAAGTTAGGACATGAAGAAAGAAGGCCGGATGAACTAGAAATAAACTGAAGCATAACTGCGATTCGGCCTAGTTGGAATCTATCCATCCTGAAAATGTATGCGCAGGCGAACAAGGACAAAGAAAGGAAGACAAACTGGCGCAATCTAACAACTGATTTATTAATCGAAAAAACATTGACTTTATAACCCTCGGAACAGCGCTCCCTGGTGACATACACAAAAAACAACACACTGCACTGCGCACTTACGACAACGATAACAGTTTCATTGATTAACAGACAAAAGCGCGATTTCTTTTGTTAGTAAAGCTACTGAAGGGTGGCTAACACAGTTGTCTTTCTGCTTGTCTATATGATACGCCTCCATTATCTCCCTTGACGTCTTGTTTCTACTCCTATACAGCAAGGTAGTGTCGCCAAAGCACGGAGAGCATGCGCACTTATTGCAATGCATTGCCAAATGGGTTTCAGGCCGACCTTTCAGGCTTGACATATGCTCTCTTAGCCTCGTGTTAATGCACCTGCCAGTCTGCCCTATATATACACACCCGCATGATAAAGGTATGCAATACACCACACTGTGTGCACATTCAACAAACCTGAGCTTATGTCTTATGCTACAACTCTTATGTGCGCTGGTCCCTCTGTCGCATTTTCGGTTGACCAACGCGCACACTCCTCCTATTTTGTTTTTGGCCGAAAACACCACTTTCACATCATACTTTCCAGCCGCCTTTTTTAATCTATGTGAAAGCCTATGTACATAAGGGACCGCTACTACCTTAGAGCTAGAACTAGTCATCCCACCTGTTTCCAAACAAGGCGCCGTTTCCCGTCTGAGCTTCTTTAATAACCTAGTGCCTACGGCCAACATCACAGAAAATGGGTACCCCTCGTCCTGGAGCCTAGAGACCTGTTCATGAAATGACTCATGAACAGTATGGAAACAGGATTAACCAATGCAGACCGAAAACAATTTGTTATAATTCCATTCTTGACCAGCTTAGAATGACATGAAGCGAAACTCATAAGCGGCTTTCCTGCCCTAGGCGAAAAGGTCCAACACACATGATCTGACAAAAGTCCAGCTTCAAATCCAAAAACTGTAGCTTATTTTCAACCGGTACTTCCGAAGTAATGTCAACCCCTTTCCTAGAGAATTAAAGCATTCAATACCGAAACCCTGAAGTCCTCTTTTGCACATCGCACCCCAACACCAAGTAGTCATCAACATACCTGAAGACCTTGTAGACTACACCTTGTAGGCAAAACGACAAGTCTCTATCTATGCTGCCCATGAAAATGTCACTAAGGACCGGCGCTACCTTTGACCCGATGCATACCCCCTTCGCCTGGATGAACGTCTTATCCCTGAACCCACGTGAGTGTTCTCTAAATAAAAGCTCAGAAGCTCAAGAAAGACTCGACGGGCATACCACAGGTGTTGCGAAACGTCACTTCGTTATTTTCTGTTATGCACTCTAGGACACAATGCATTAAAGGCACATGCGGCAACGAGTAATACAAGTCCTGAGCGTCAATGCTGATACCCCAACTGTTTTTTCTGTTATCATGATGCAAAAAACCCCGTGATACCCTCAGAATTAGCCAGCAGAAAAGGGTCATTTACTTTCAACGACTTCAACACCTTTTGCAGATACCCCGCAACTAGCTTCTCTGCCACGCCCCTTTTCTGAAACAATAGGCCTAAAAGGAACCTCCTGCTTATGGGTTTTTGCTGTGAAAAACACCTTCAATTCCAATCCCTTTGAATTCCCAACATCAGACGCAAGCTTTTCTAAGTTGCATTTCCTTAATAACTGACGACAGCCTTCTTCTCACGCTTTCTACATTCACATGACATTCTTGAAAAGCACTTTGAATTGCCGCAGAGGCTTTATCCACGTACATAGTCTCCGGTAGAACAACCAAAAAACCTTCTTGTCCGCTTGAACAACTCTTAAGTTGTTCTCAACCAAATAACTAGCAACCCGAGCGACATTATGGCAAGGCGTGGTGCTTACCGAAGCTTTGGCGACAACGTCAACACATTCCACTACACATCTGTCTTTTTCCTTTTCGGGTACTTGCCGGGCAATGTCCCTTGTGATGGATAGCTTGTCAACAAGGTCAAGTCTAGGCTCCACACAGAACTTCGGTCCCAA
>WOVY01001048.1:0-26171 GCA_013436015.1 Rhipicephalus annulatus | reverse complement strand
TTCATCGTACTCCTGCGCTGTCCCGGAAAGTTCCATCCATCTGTCGAAATAATGGCAAAGTCGGGCGGCATACTGCGTAGCCGTCTCTCCGTCAGCTGGCTTTCCTGTCATCCGAAATCTGTCCCGGAATCCTTCCACGGTAAATCTAAATCGCTTCAGCAAAGCAGCTTTTTTACCTTTGCATATTGGCTGCATCGGTCGGCGTCAGCCTACCGTACACACTGAGCGCTTCACCACTCAAGCAAGTACTCACAAGCATTGCCCATTGCTGTTCCGGCCAATTCTGGCTCCTCGCAATCGTCTCAAATCTGTGGAGGTACGCGTCTAGGTCGTCCTTCCTTTCATCAAACGCTACGACGAGCAGCTTGCTTGGTTCAAGCGGAAGCCGTGATCTTCCCGTTCGCTGCTTTCAACTCTAGCTTGGACGGGTTTTCACTTCGCTGTTGCAAACGGAGCCGCTCGAGTTCCATCTCGTGCTGCCGCTGCCGCTCCCTTTCCTCTCTTTCTTCTCTCGCCCTTTCAGCTGCCAACCTCTCTCTCTCCAACTCAGCTTCTTTTTCTGCTTTGGCTCTTTCGACCGCCAACCTCTCTTTTTCCAGCTCGGCTGCTTTTTCTTCTTTGGCTCTCTCTTTTTCTCTTCTTTTTCTTCTGGGTGACCCACTTCCGTAGTTCGGCGCCAGAAAGACCCATCTTCTCACCCAGAGCAACTAACTTTTCGAGATCCATGGTGTCTCGCAACTCTCAAATAAAACCTTGCCGCGTGCAAAAAGTATCTGCCTAATTAGTCTATCGGAACACTCCCCTGCACTCGTTAACGAGAACACTGAACAACACACAAAATCGTTCCGATAGCACTATCAACAACTCGAGGCTCTTTCTCACTACTTTGGACACACTGTGCACCAAAAGGTCCTGTATCGCGGACGCCAGATTAATTGTCACACCTGTCCCGTTTATTAGGGAGGCAATCGCCGGGCTAATTCCAAGAGCCGAAGTATCGGCCCCCCGAACCGCACCACGAAAGCGTGGACAATTTTGAAGTGGTCCTTTTTGGTGCGCCAGCGGACGCCGGTCGTGGCCCAAAGAACAAGTCAGAGCCGAGAGTTGATAAACAAACAAATTATATTCTCAATAATGGCAGATCAAAACAATACATAAGAATGTACACTCCACAATAGTTGCATACAATATGACACCAATCCAACCAATCAATCAACGTACTACACAACACAATCAGCCACACTTGAAACAACGGACACGGACAACAATACGCACTACAATGCAGTCACATGCATTGAACAACCAAGACACTTAAGGACTAAAGCGATAGAAAACCTATTCAGTCCAAAGTCCTTGGAACAAAAGTCTGAATGATACTCGTCCGAGAATCACTCACTCAAAGTCCAGCGTTGTTGTCGTTCCGCAGCTCTCTGAAGTTTCTCTTCCAGGAAACCTCGCCGGAGTTTCTCTTCCAGGAAAACTCCCGTCTTCAATAGGCCACTCTCCAAGCTTCAAACTTCTTCGCCGGAAATCCGTCGGCTTCACACACGCAGCTGTTGCCCGCGTCTTCGCTCGATAGCGGTAAACCCACGCTCTTGCCTGTAGCTCGAGCCGTCCCTACGGACCAAAAACTTTGCCGACTACACGGCGGAATCTCTACGCGCTCCGGCGCTAACTTTCTGTCTACTCCTTTCACTACGGGCAGAACCTTCGCCGACTCCACGGCGGAATTCCTACGCGCTCCGGCGTTAACTTCCGTCACCTCCTGCTTTCTCGTCTCGGCTGCTCGATTAAATACGTTCTGCGCCACCTTCCAGAATTTCTCGTCCTTTCGTCGGCGCGACGCGCAGCGAAGGCTGGGGAGAGGCACGAGACGGTTCGACTGCCCTCTCCGGAGAATGAGTCACTCGGTCTGACCCCGCCTCCTTCGTTCTAGAAAGATCGCGGCCTTACTGGGCCGCCGATGTGGGGTGAGGAGGCTCGTCTGCGAAGCCATGCTTCTGCGGGGAGAGCGCGCGCCCGGGAGCCTTGGATGTTTGCTTTCTTTTTTTTTCTTTTTACCTCGCGGCGTTTCTCTCGCCCGTTGTCGCAAGGATTTGGCGGCGCGCTCTTTTTTTTAGCGCTCGTTCTGTGACACTTGTATCGCAGCCTGAAACGCACTCACCTGAAACGCACTAAAGGAAAATAACCTATCAGTCTTCGACACCTACTGCCCTAAAGATTCTTGACCCTACATCATTGAGGCATTCACCAGCCCCGTTGAAATCCTGTTTGTGGAATCCAAGTGGTCACTCCCCTGCAGAGATATTACATGTCCTTTCTATATAAGTGAATGCAGACGAGGAACGCCCTTCACATTTTACAATTTATGACATGTCCAGTTTTGCTCAGCTTGAAAACTGTCCTTCGTTGAGACTACCTTAGTTACTTCGTTTGAGGCGCCGAAAAGAGGAAACCGGTGTGCCACTTGAACACCGTTTGATGGCTCCTGCAGTGTGTCTGCCACCATGGGAGTGGCAGATTATAGATTGCCACGTGTCCATTGTACATATATCTGCACATACTTTCGAGGACTGTACCGGATATCTATCGCCAGGATGGTGGCCAGGATAACGCAACTTCAAATAAGAAAAATTATGTGCTACTTACTGCTAAGCAATCTACGTGGTCGCTAGCAACGCTGGCATACGCTTCCTGCTTTAGTTACTAACAAGCCACAGCCGTGTTTTTAGGCTGGGAAATTTACGTTTCCGGCGAAGAGTTGGTGGCTATAGCAATGCATTTCTGTCTTGAAGCTTGTCGTCCCGCCGATAGCGCTGCGGTCAGCGTCCGATGGGCGGCCAGCGTTATATACTTTATCTGGTCGATTGCGTCTCACGTGTGTAGGGCGGGTGTCTAGAATATTTAAGTATATTCTAGGCATATAGTTAGGGTGTAGGCGCTCTGACTGATGGCGCAAACTGCACGTAGCTTGCATTTTTCGCTGGAATTAGTGCACCTGACAAAACTGAGGCTGGCTGAGCATTTTGTCACAGCGTGGCACAACAATTGGGAATTGTACCACATTGGCGCAGCTGTCGCACCCCTGCTCTTGCCATTATATTTAATTAGTCATTAATATTTCTTTTGATCACCTTTTCAGTGATTCGGCTGTACAGATCCTGCTGAATGAAGTTAGAGGTCAAGTTCACACTACACATTCATACCTTTTGTCTGGTGGCAATCTACCATTGTGCGAGAGATATAGTGAAGCACTAACAGTGCTTCACATTTCAATCCAATACAAGGTATCGGACACGCCTAGGTGAAAACACTTTCTATTACCCTACTGACAACAGATACCACTTCAGCCAGCAATGTTCGTTGGTAGAGAATCACTTTTAATGTCATATACCCAGGCATTCTGTAGCGAAAACTCTGAGAGGTCACTGCTGTCGTGGCTATATAAACAAAGCCCTTGGACGCAAGGGCATTCATAAGGCCCTTGCACTAATGCCATATATCTCATTCATGGTTTTATTATCACGGCCTTTTGCCATGCATTATCATAATCATTGTTCCTCTTGTCTCCTCCCTGCCTTTCCTCTCTATTTCTCTCTCTCTCTCTTGTCTCATGACCTGGCACTCTTCGGCCATAATTGCCCTTGCACCACAAAACAGCAAACAATCAACATGCTGGTAACTTACATTTGGGGGTCATCACAATGCAGAAATAGATCAAATGATGATTGTGTGTCACAACATTGTGACTAAGGGGTTGTCAAGCTCACACGCTGGGCAATGTAGAAGTAGTGTGTTGCACAATTCGAAACAGGTCAACAGGTGGTGAAACAGATCGAGACAGGTCAACTGGGTGGTTGTATGTACATAATCGCTACTAATAAATAAATTCTCCTTGAGACATTATTGTTATGTTCATTACCAGGTGTGTGGTGTGTGCTCTATTATCTTGGTAACATTAGGTCAATCTCGGGCATAATTCAGCTAATAGCTCTTGTATAGCGAGTTTTGGAAGCCTGCATGTTTTAGCTTTCTGTGATTTTTTTTATTCCAACTGGCTGAAAAGGCTTTCAATCTTTTTTGTTCCAGGTTTTGAAGGCTGGAGGCAATATGCAGCAAAGATTTCCCGAGGCCTGCAGACAACATTGTTTCAACCGACTTAAAAGTTGAAGCACAAGTCAATAAATTATATTTTATATGTCTATTTCACCCATTCTTTGGCTTCCAGTCACTAAGAGCACATATACATTTCAATGTGTCAATTCAGTGGAGGTATAACATATCATGTTGGCAGTAGCCATGTCTTTGTAACAGTTCACAACTGCAAATGTTGCTCTTCGAACATTTTTACAATTGTTGGTAATGAATCCATTTATTTACTGAGCTGTGCCCTTGAAGACGATGTATGTAAGCAAAACAAAAATTGAGTGCAACTCATATCAGCAGCCAAAACAATAGTGCATGCTTTTATGGCACCATGATGTCTAGAATCGGAGGTTGGCGTAGTCGACACTCCTTTGCGAAAGTCGGGCTTTTTTATTTTTTGTATAAAACAGGTAGATTACAGTACATCAAATGTTTGAATACCTTGTGTGCTACAGGTTTGCTCATTACAAACACCACCAAGCAGCTGAAGCAATTAAAGTGATATTTTTAGTTGAGTTAAGGTGATGAGATACTGTACTGGTGATGTTTTCTGCTGAAGAATTGGTACAAAGGGTTGGAAAATGCTGTGAGGGAAGGCTGAGAGTTAGAAGGAGTGAGGAAGTTAAGAACTTTGCAGGGATAAAATTGAATCGGCTTACACAGGATAGGGTAAACTGAAGATCCTTGGAAAACGCCTTTGTCTAAGCACTGGACTAGAACTGGCTCAGAATGATAACTGAAACAAGCTAGAGATATTGCAGCCAACATGTCATTAGTAACACTTGAGTGGTGAAACATACAAATGTCGCAAATATATCATACACAAAAGAGATTATAGAACTGTGTATACTGTGTGCATATTTACCCTTGCATTTAACACACAAATTGCTGCAAAAAAGCTTTTTGAGTGCCTCGTTTTTTTGTCGCCCCTCCCCCCCTAAAGGCTGCCATTCACCAAGCAGTCGAAGACTAACTAATGACTGCCGCAGAGCAGTATTCAAGCTGTAAGATCAAAGGAGCGGGCTACTTCGGTTCACTGTGGCCACCTACAACAACCACTTCGAGACACTTTTTTGTTGTGGCTGGAGCCAACACTGCAAGAGGCACAAAGATTAGTGCTATCACGAACACACAAACAGTACAAAAATGGCATTAAAAAGAACAATTCAGCTTCAGCAAACATTTAAAAAAAAAAGAAAAGCCCACTAACGATGGCAAGCCAAGGATGGCAAAGCCTACGTTAAGTGTAGCAGATGACGATGCACGATCTCCTCAAAGGTGAATAATGCATCAGAGGGACCTGCCAGCATTGCTAAGGAAAAAAAGAGCACTAACTACAGTAAACCCAGCCGTGAAGCCATGCACACAATGCTAACTCCTCAAACAGATGTCACATGCAACTTGATGCCCAGCATGTAGCACCAAAAAAGCACTATGTAGTTCAGTGTAGTCACATTCTACTTTAGCTGAGAGACTTCAAATTACACTCTGTTACTATTTTGTACAAAAATCGTAAACCGAGAAGGTGAAGGTGTCAGACCAGAACACTGAAAAACGAAGATGACGTTTGTAGTGTCCCTATGACTCGATGGCTCATGCAATGAAACACCAAAGAGTGAAGCAAACAAAACTAAAACAAAATTAACTTATGTAATGACACCAAGAACAGGGAACGTCCAGGCAGCAGAAAGGTTCGCTGGCGACTAATGTCCTCAAGATTCCGCTGGGCTCTCCTCCTTGAAGCACACAGAAACCACTGACACTGATTATGGCCCACTTCGAAGGGGGAAAATAGAAGCCGTTGAGACATGCGCGCTTTTAATGGCTCAAAATCTCCCAAGAAGGTTGTCCGCGACAACGTTCATGCACTACTACTTCGTGTCCTTCTAAACACCGTTATTTTTCCACCTGCGAACTTGTGTCTATGTTTCAAGGAATTCTTAGCGTATTGTCACTTACAAATTAAAAAAAAAACATTTTTCAGAGCAATTGGTTGACCTGTGTTCTTGTCATTCAGCTCTTTCAAAGAACAAAAGATGTAACAAATGCAGCTATACGACGGTGCTCTGCTATCTATAGCAAATGTTAAAAAAGATGCCGGGGCACTTTGTTCCGACGCGACATGATTCGATTTCGCGGTTGCACGAGCACACAGCAGGTTGAACTCCACTCCGCTGCCCGATGTTTCCAGCGATATTGAATACTCGCCCTGACTCTAATATTCGAGTAACGTCTCATGTTTGAATCCGTGAGCACTGATCACACTTGTCTAAAGCAGCGGAGCGCGTGGCTGTGTATGCAGTTGGTGTTCGCAGCTGCTACTTCACGCTAGCTACAAGCTTTCACTCATGCTAGAATTACACCATAAGGACCTAAAACGACCATGACGGTGTCGTTGTGGCATATTTCGTCAGAAAACGGCAGCTGAAGCGGCCGGCTGGGTGCTCTAGGCAAGTGCGACTCCGTCTGTATACATGTCATTGGTGCCAGCTGCGGTCGGCGACTCAACGGCACGTAAGCAACTTCAGAGGTATGCAATGGCACATTCCGTACACATACGAGAAAAGGTGCACACTACAGCTTTGACACTTAATTATTATAGTCCCTGTACCTTCAGAACTCAACACAGCTGAAGAATGTCAGGCCAGAGAAAGGAATCTTACCTGAGATCGTTGTTCAGGACAGCCTCGACTTGGCGAATATCAACGCGCCGCTCCTGCATATGGAAGAAAATCACAACTTGAACGCAAACGTCTGCTGTACGCACAAAACTCTCGCACAAAACGTAAAAATTAGCTCCACACGAATAGTGTAAGTCGAAAACACCGGCGCAGGACTCCGACAACGTGTAACCGCCATCTTAACTTCCAGAATGAAAACAAACACGGAGCGCTTGCAGAACGTTCTTATGCGCATGCGCCGCTCTAATCCGGCGTGCTATTTGAATGCAATTGACGCAATAAAATACACAGACATAACACTGCATCAAAGGTTACATGGAACGTCTTCATGGGAACAGGTGCGAAGCCGAATCGGAGCACCATTTGGATTACTAGGGAGGCAACCGCGCTTTCTCTTGTGCGCACGCCTACGATCTCACGCACATGGAAGTAATGTATGCAGTGCACTATGAATGAGATCTAGCCGACATTGCAGTATTAACAGATCTAACATTCTTCTGCGATAGCCCCTTCGGAGCTGCAGTATGTTAAAATAAATAACTAGTCATGCCAAGTATCTTCATCATCAGCCTGACTACTTCCACTGCAGACAAAGGCCTCTCCCATGTTCCGCCAGTTAATCCGGTCCTGTGCTTGCTGCTGCCAATTTATACCCGCAAAACTTCTTAATCTCATGTGCCAACCTAACCTTCTGTCTCCCACTAGCCCGCTTCCCTTCTCTGGGAATCCAGTCAGTTCCCCTACTGACCAGCGGTTATCCTGTCTACGCGCTACATGCCCTGCCCATGTCATTTCTTCTTCTTGATTTCAGCTATGATATCCTTAACCCCGTTGTTCCCTAATCCACTCTGCTCTCTTCTTGTCTCTTAAAGTTACACCTACCATTTTTCTTCCATTGCTCGCTGCGTCGTCCTCAATTTAAGCTGAACCCTCTTTGTAAGTCTCCAGGTTTCTGCTCCGTAGCTAAGTACCGGCAAGATACAGCTGTTATATACCTTCCTCTTGTGGGATAGTGGCAATCTACCTGTCATAATTTGAGAGTGCTTGCCGAATGTGCTCCACCCCATTCTTATTCTTCTAGTTACTCCAATCTCGTGGTTCGGCTCTGCGGTGTTACCTGCCCTAGTAGACATAGTCTTTTACAACTTCAAGTGCACTATTACCTATCTCGAAGCGCTGCTCTTTGCCGAGGTTGTTGTACATAACTTTCGTTTTTCTGCAGATTATTTTAAGACCCACCCTTTCTGCTCTCCTCTTCTAACTCCGTAATCATGAGTTGCAATTCGTCCCCCGAGTTACTCAGCAATGCAATGTCATCGGCGAAGCGCAGGTTACTAAGGTATTCTCCATTGACTCTTATCCCTAACTGTTCCCATTCTAGGCTTCTGAAAACCTCCTGTAAGCACGCGGTAATAGCATTGGGGAAATTGTGTCCCCCTGCCTTACACCCCTCTTGATTGGTATTCTGTTGCTTTCTTTATGAAGCACTATGGTAGCAGTTGATCCCCTGTAGATTTCTTCCAGAATGTTTATATATACTTCATCTACGCCCTGATTCCTCAGTGTTTGCATGACGGCCGATATTTCTACTGAATCAAACGCCTTCTCGTAATCTATGAAGGCTATGTATAGTGGTTGGTTATACTCTGAGCATTTTTCTATTACCTGATTGATAGTATGAATGTGGTCAATTGTTGAGTAGCCTGTTCGAAATCCTGCTTGTTCATTTGGTTGATTGAATTCTAATGTTTTCTTTACTCTGTTAGCAATTACTTTTGTAAATAGCTTGTATACTACAGAGAGCAAGCTGATCGGCCTGTAACTCTTCAAGTCCTTGTCATCTCCTTTCTTATGTATTAAGATGATGTTAGCGTTCTTCCAAGACTCTGGTACTCTTCCCGTCAGGAGACACCTCGTAAACAGGGTGGCTAGTTTTTCTAATACAATCTGTCCTCCATCTTTCAGCAGATCTGATGTTACCTGATCCTCACCAGCAGCTTTGCCCCTTTGCATGCTTTCCAAAGCTTTTCTGACTTCTTCTATCATTACTGGTGGGGTGTCATCTGGGTTACTGCTAGTTCTTATAGTATTAAGGTCGTGGTTGTCTCGGCTACTGTACAGATCTCTGTAAAACTCCTCTGCTATTTCAACTATCCTATCCATATTGGTAGTTATTTTGCCTTCTTTGTCTCTTAGTGCATACATCCGACTTTTGCCTATCCCAAGTTTCCTCTTCAATGCTTTGACACTTCCTCCCTTTTCAGAGCGTGTTCAATTCTCTCCATGTTATACCTTCTTACATCGCATACCTTACGTCTATTAATCAACTTCGAAAGCTCTTCCAGTTCTATTTTGTCTGTTGTACTTGACACTTTCATGATTTGACGCTTCTTAATTAGGTTCTTCGTTTCCTGGGAAAGCTTGCCAGTGTCCTGTCTAACTACCCTGCCTACAACTTCCACTGCACACTCCGTAATGATACTCGTCAGATTATCATTCATTGTATCTACGCTAAGGTTGGTTTCCTCACTAAGAGCCGAGTACCTGTTCCGCAGCGACACTCTGAATTCCTGTACTTTCCCTCTCAGTGCTAGCTGATTGATTGGCTTCTTGCGTATCAGTTTCTGTCGTTCCTTCTTCAAGTCTAGGCGAATTCGAGACCGTACCATTCTATGGTCACTGCATCGTACCTTGCCAATCACTTCCACATCCTGCACGATTACAGGGTGTGCACTCATTATAAAGTCTATTTCGTTCTTATTTTCGCCATTAGGGCTCCTCCATGTCCACTGGCGGTTTTCTCGTTTTCGGTAGAAGGTATTCAAAATCCGTAAGCTATTGCGTTCTGCAAATTCTACTAGTAGCTCTCCTCTGGCGTTTCTAGTACCGATGCCATAATCTCCTACTTCCTGGTCTCCAGCCTGCTTCTTCCCTACCTTTGCATTAAAGTCGCCCATCACTATAGTATACTGTGTTTTTACCTTACTCATTGCCGATTCCACGTCTTCATAGAAGCTTTCAACTGAAGCGTCATCATGGCTGGATGTAGGCGCGTAAGCTTGTACTACCTTCATCTTGTATCTTTTATTCAGTTTAATTACGATACCTACCACCCTTTCATTAATGCTATAGTATTCCTCTATGTTGCCAGCTATGTTTCTGTGAATTAGGAACCCCACTCCCAGTTCTCTTCTGTCTGCCAAGCCCCTGTAGCAAAGGACGTGCCCATTCTGTAGCACCGTATAGGCCTCATCTGTCCTCCTAACCTCACTGAGCCCTATTATATCCCATTTAACACCCTCTAGCTCCTCGAATAGTACAGCTAGACTTCCCTCACTAGATAAGGTTCTAGCGTTAAACGTTGCCAAGTTCAGGTTCCAATGGCGGCCTGTCCGGATCCAGAGATTCTTAGCACCCTCTGCTGCGTTGCAGATCTGACCGCCGCCGTGGTCAGTTGCTTCGCAGCTGCTGGGGACTGAGGGCCGTGAGTTATTTGACGTAAGCATGTGGGAGGTAGCGGCCAGATACTGCACCAGGGTGGCCAATCCTTCTCTGGTGAGGGAGTGCGTTCTCGGCGGTGTTTGCCGGTGAGGCCGCACCCCAGGCCTCTTAATGCAGTTCCATCAACACGCGGATTTTTTTTTAAATCCGGTTGGGAACCGCGCGGTACCGGGATTTGAACCACGGACCTCTTGCATGCGAGGCGGATGCTCTAACCACTACGCCATCGCCGCAATACCTTTCAGGGAGCCTATAAAGAGACACCCATTCGACGACTCGGTCACAGGGCACGGTGGCACCGCAACGATGTGGATCGCTCACAACCCTTTTCTTCTTGCTGTGCAGTTACTTGGTGTCCTGCGTGCTGCTTAAACCTCGTCACGCTGAATGCTTCTATGCATGCGACACCGCTGTTCCCCTGTGACATCTGAAATCACAGCACCGGAAATCTGGTCTCGCAACCGTTCAGCAGACTGCCTTGTCATTCTACGTCATTGGGCGCAGAGGACTACGTACATGAGCTACGCGAAGCAATACCTTTCAGGGAGCCTATGAAAGAGACACCCGTTCGACGACTCGGTCACAGGGCACGGTGGCACCGCAACGATGTGGATCGCTCACAACCCTTTTCTTCTTGCTGTGCAGTTACTTGGTGTCCTGCGTGCTGCTTAAACCTCGTCACGCTGAATGCTTCTACGCATGCGACACCACTCTTCGCCTGTGACATCTGCAATCACAGCATGGGAAATCTGGTCTCGCAACCGTTCAGCAGACTGCCATGTCATTCTACGTCATTGGGCGCAGAGGACTACGCGCATGAACTGCGCGGAGCGACATCTTTCAGGGAGCCTATAGAGATACAACCGTTCGATGACTCGGTCACAGGGCACGGTGACACTGCAAAGATGTGGATGGCTCACAACCCTTTTATGCTTGCCGTGCAAGTGAGAAAACACTATGGTATATGTCTTCATTCAAGCGATCCCTTTTTATTGATGCTGCCGTGCCCCCAGCCGAGTTGTTTGGTGCATGCTGTTCGTTTCTCACAGAGAAGGATGCTACTTCTGGGGGGAACATGCGCAAATTTTCACACTCAACTTAGTAAAGGCACTCAGACTGCGTACTATAAAAAAGAAAAAAAAATGCAGTATTGTAGTTACAACAGAAGTAAGTAAAATGAAGTAAAACATACAAAATGGAAACACAACACCTAAAGCGTGTATTGTGGCAACTTAAAAAGGGTCATTCGTTATATTCCTCGAGAATTCCACTCCGGCATACAAAATCATACAAAATCAAAACACAACATACAAAAACATACAAAATCAGAACACAACACCTAATGCAGGTATTGTGGTAACTTAAAAAAGGTCATTTATTTCATGCCTAGATTTCCTCTCCGACACAGTCCTGGGAAAAAATGAGTGTAAATATCTGTCCTAGCAAAATGAGGAGTTAAAGCATGTGTGTGATCATGATGTGTACGCCTTGTGGACAGAGGTGTTAAATATAATGCGGGGTCGATGGATAATTCACGTTCAATAAGTGATTGTAGGAAATTAAGGCAAAGAATCTGCCTACGTGTTTCGAGGAGGGGTTGTTATTTTCTGTCATCATCTGTGTGGGGGTATCGGTGTGCTTGAACTTAGAGTAAAAGAAGCGAACAGCTTTTCTCTGGACTTTCTCTATTATTTTAATGTTGTGTTTAGTGTAGAGATCCCATGTAATGCAAGCATACTCTAACTTCGGTCTAATGAAAGTAATGTAACTCAGTAGTTTAATGTGGGCGGGTGAATTTTTAAGCTTGTGTTTCAGGAAACAAAGTTTACGGAAAGCTGAGGAACATATATTACTAATATGTGAATTCCACGAAAGGTTGTTCGAAAATGTTACCCCCAGATATATATAGTTTTCAACTTCTTTTAGCGGTGAGGCGGCCAGTGTGTAGGTGTATTTTAACGGGCTTTTTTTTCTTGTGACACGAAGACAGACAGTTTTTTCTTTGTTTAAAGACATGCCTGATCTGTCACACCACGCCTGTATGTTGTGCAAACTAATCTCGAGGTCGGTTTGGTTATGCACTGTAGTTATTTCCTGATATAAAACGCAATCATTTGCAAAGAATCTGATTTGTGTGCCAGGTGTAACAACGTTGACAATGTCATTTATATACAACAAAAACAACAATGGCCCTGGGACGCTACTCTGGGGTACTACGAATGTCACTGGAAGACAGCTCGAATCGTTGCCCTCAATAGTGACAAACTGCACGCGATCCGAAAGATAAGCTGCTATCCAGGATACTATAATGCTGGGAAGATTGTAATGTCTGAGTTTTTGTATAAGTTTACAGTGAACTACTTTGTTGAACCCCTTGCTAAAGTCTAAATAAAGAGCGTCGATTTGACCATTATTATCTAATGTTCTTGCAAAACTATGAATTACAGTTAACAGTTGTGTCGTAGTGGAGTAGCCTTTTCTGAAGCCAAGCTGGCAGTTCATTAACACTGAATGTCTGTCTAAAAATTTTGTCATGTGGTTGGCGATGATATGCTCAATTAGTTTACAGCAGGATGAAGTTAAAGATAACAGTCGATAATTTTCTACAGATAAATGATTGCCCTTTTTAAAAATTGGCACTACCCTAGCTGTCCTCCAGTCTTTGGGCACCTGAGTAGACAACAAAGAAACTCTGAACAGTATAAAAAGAAATCTTACCAATACATTCAGCATAGTGCTTAAAAAACATATTTGGGATACCATCTGGACCACATGATTTCGTTGTCTTCAAGTTTAAAAGCATTGACACAATACCATTGTATGAAATAAACTCCACTTCGTGCGCCTCAAAAACAGTAGAATGAAACAAGTTACGTATACCTGTCTGGCAAAAAACGCTGTGGAAGTAAATGTTAAAATGTTCGGCGATTTGATTCACGTCTTTTGTAGTGGTTCCATCGACCAATATCTCACAGACAGGTCTCTTAGCTTTGCCTAAATATCCCCAAAATTTTTGGGGTGCACTTTTCATAAAACCAGGTAGCTGCATGTTAAAATAGTAATCTTTTGAACTTCGAACCTCTGATGACAATTTGCTTTTTATAACACTGATAAGTTGGGGTGGGTCACCCTTCTTTTTGCTTTTTAGTTTGCGCTTCAGTTGCAATATGTTACGCGCCATCCACAGCGTTTGTTTATTGACAGTCTTTGCTTTGTTAGGCACGAATGCATTTAGGCAGTGGCGACACATTTTAAGGAACATTGCCTAGAGCGTGAATGCGTCGTTGTGAGTATCAGTGAAGTCACCAAGGCACGTTTCCATGTAATCCATTATGATTGCATCATCGGCTTTAGCAAAGTTTTGAAGCAATGTTTCTTTGTACGTTCAGAGACAACAGGCGTAAGTATGGCCAAGGAAACATTTACAAACTTGTGATCAGACAGACCTTCATCAACTGAAAGGACGCATTACGAAAAATCACGATTCACAAATAGCAGGTCAAGAACATTGCTAGAGAAACCTTGTACACGGGTAAGTTCATTAACTGCTTGAATTAAATCGTGTTCTAGCATAAGGTCGAAGATAATGTTAGCATTTCTGTCCTTCTTTAAAACTGCCCGAAGACGTTCCCAGTTAATACTAGGCAGGTTAAAATCGTCTACAAGAAAATTTTTTTTATGCCGAAAAGGAGACATGTATTCTTTTAGTTTTATCATGTAATCTGGTGTCTGGTGGTCTATAACATGCAAACAATACAAAGGAATGCCCCCAGCATGACAATTGAATGCATAGGCACACGTTATCATATTGCCGCGCGCTTGATCTGCCAGCGCAAAAGAGGCAGACGAAGTGGCAGTTCCCCTCGTGCCATTGTTCTGTTTCTGGCTGCGCTGAGCCGACCGCTCTTCGGACTTTTGTGAGGACGCCTTAAAAACGTCTCCTGTCTTTTTAACGTGACATTTTAATGGTGGAGGTGCTGGGTAACCTCACCTATGCAACAGACTCCTTCTAGCAGCCGGAACGTGACCCAAAACCCAGAGCTTACGCCGGTACACCGTTTCAGTCGGAGGATTCGAGGACTGTCCCCCGAGTTTGTGCCTCACAGTACAAGTACGTCGACTGGTATGGAGAATACTGTTGCTGTCACCGCTTCCCCTGCCGCTGGAGCCGCCGCTGCTCCAACCGCTGCACCCGCAGCTGCACCCACTCATTACACGCTGCAAAAACCACGTGTTCCGAGTCCCTTCCGTGGTGGCCTCTATGAAGATGTGGAAGATTGGCTGGCTGAGTACGAGTACGTAGCGGATTTCAACGGGTGGGACGAAGTAGCGAAGCTCAAGAATGTGTACTTTAGTCTTCTGGATGGTGCTCGCACATGGTTCCAGAACCGCAAGGGCCTCCTAACGTCGTGGCATGAGTTCTGTCACAGGCTCCGCGAAACGTACTCGAGTCTCGATCGTCGAGAGCGCGCTGAAAGGGCCCTCCAGTCCCGCATGCAGATGCCTAATGAAGGTGTGGCTACATACGTGGAGGATATGGTTCATCTGTTCACTCGCGCCGATCCAACCATGCCGGAAGACAAGAAGCTGCGACACTTGATGCGAGGTGTGAAAGAGCAGCTCTTCGCTGGACTCATTCGTAGTCCGCCTAGAACGGTTGCGGAGTTCCTCACTGAAGCCGTCGCCATGGAAAAGGCGCTGCAGCAGCGGAACCAGTACGATCGGCAAGTGAATGCTACCTATACCACCGGGCTAGGCTCGTTCCCGACCGACGTGGGAGCGCTTCGCGAGCTGATACGTTCGGTTGTTCGCGACGAGCTGCAACAGCTGCAACAGCTGAACCAGGCGCAGCAGCAGCCTTCCACGAATTGCATCGCCACCATCATACGTGACGAAGTTCAGCATGCGCTCGGCACACCTCGTCGCGAGACACCAACGCAGGTTGCTGCACCACTTCAGGCGTTCGCAACTTCAAGTGAACCTCTAGGGGTGACCTACGCAGACGTATTGAGACGCACCGTTCCGTCGTCCACGACACCATCCCCAGTGAGTGGTTTCCAGCGCACCACTTATACCGACACGTTCGAACACAACGCACCTGCACCAGTCCCACTACCAGCCGCAACCCCGTACGCCACACTGCAGTCCGCACAGGTGGTCCCTTATTTTGCAGACACTCGACCCGTCATGCGTAAATCCGACATATGGCGCATGCCCGACCGACGACCGCTTTGCTACCACTGCGGTGAAGCGGGTCACCTCTACCGAGACTGCCAGTACCGCCGACTTGGGCTGCAGGGTTTTCCTGCCAATTCACCCCGCCCCCGGTTTGGACAGAGACCACCAGAAATTGAAGATTTTATCGCTCGGCAGAACGTCCCACTCAGGCGTCAGTCGCGCTCACCGTCACCGCGGTCGTCGTCTTATTCAGGCAACGGAAATCGAAGGCCGCAAGGACGGTCTCCGAGCCCCCGCCTGGAAAACTAACGCCAGCGACCTTTCGAGGCGAGGCCGCTGATTCTCGACGTGATGAAGACCTCGCCCTCCAATCTACGCGACATCGGACCAACGGAAATTCGACTACGCCGGCGCCTGTATCCCAGCTGAGCGACTTTTCAATGGACATACCTGTGATGCTCGACGGTCGCAATTTAACTGCCTTAATAGACACTGGTGCTGACTACTCGATTATTAGCGGACAATTGGCACGTACCTTGAAGAAAGTGATAATGCCTTGGACAGGATCGCATGTACGTACAGCTGGCGGACATGTTGTAACGCCGGTTGGTTTGTGCACGTCCAGGCTACAAATACGAGGCTGCACGTTTTTGGTCAGCTCCATCGTGCTACGTGACTGCTCCCGCGAATTAATTCTCGGCCTCGATTTTCTTCGGGAATATGGCGCCGTAATCGACCTACGGCGACGCTGCATTTCCTTTTCGACAGTCAACGCTACGTCAAGGGACTCCAACCGCCGTACAACCGCCCTCCGTGTTTCCGACGACAGTGTCACAATACCACCTCGTGCAAGTATCCTAATTCAGGTGACTTCCGAAGGAACCAGTGACGGTGAAACAGTGGCAGAGTGCAACGTCTCCCTGCTGCTGGCGCTTGGAATTTCTGTGGCACGAGGCATCATTGACATTCGGAACGGTACAGCCGAGGTCATGATTACAAATTTCACCAATGAGCATCGTCACCTTTTCCGGGGCACTGCGGTCGCCTACGCTGAAGCCTTGGAGGACGTCATTGAGTGTTTTGCCTGTGAAGACAGTAGCCGCGATGGACAAACCGTAATAGATGTTGACATGAACAGTGCACTGCCGGAAGAGAACCAGAGGGCCTTGCGAGAGCTATTGTTTGAATTCAGGGCGTGCTTTGCTCAGTCGTCTAAAGTGAGTCAGACGCCAATTACACAGCACAGGATAATCACTTACGACGACGCAAGACCTATTCACCAACAGCCATACCGCGTCTCGCCGACAGAACGCGCAGCTATCAAGCAGCAAGTGAAAGAAATGATCGACGACGGCGTTATCCAGCCTTCGAACAGTCCCTGGTCCTCACCGGTCGTTCTGGTTAAGAAGAAGGACGGTACGCTTCGCTTCTGTGTAGATTACAGAAAGCTCAACAACGTCACAAAAAAGATGTTTATCCGCTGCCGCGTATTGATGACTCGCTTGACCGACTACGACGAGCGAAGTATTTTTCTTCCCTGGATTTAAAGAGTGGCTACTGGCAAATTGAGGTTGATGAGCGCGACCGTGAAAAAACCGCCTTTGTCACGCCGGATGGCCTCTACGAATTTCGGGTGCTACCGTTCGGACTCTGCTCTGCGCCAGCTACCTTCCAACGCATGATGGACACTGTGTTGACTGACTTAAAATGGCAAAGCTGCCTTGTGTACTTGGATGATGTGGTCGTGTTTTCAACCAGCTTCTCCGAACATCTGAAGCGACTACGACAGGTACTTGAGGCGATTCGGACGGCTAACCTTACGTTAAAGCCGCAAAAATGCCATTTCGGTTACGAAGAACTAAAGTTCCTTGGACATGTCGTAAGCGCAGAAGGCGTCCGTCCTGACCCTGAGAAAACCGCCGCTGTCGCAGCCTTCCCGACTCCTGCCGATAAGAAAAGTGTGCGGCGGTTTCTTGGTCTATGCGCGTACTACCGGCGCTTTATAGGCAATTTTTCGAAAATTGCCGAACCATTAACTAGACTCACTAGAGACGATACGCCGTTCGTTTGGAGTGCTGAACAAGAATCAGCATTCACAGAGCTTCGGCTTCGCCTGGCATCACCACCTGTTCTTGGACATTTCGACGAGGAAGCCGAAACAGAAATTCATACCGACGCCAGTAACGTCGGTCTGGGCGCGGTACTCGTCCAACGGCAGGAGGGAATTGAAAAGGTTATCGCCTACGCAAGCCGAACCCTAACACGCCCGGAGTCAAACTACAGTACCACGGAGAAGGAGTGCCTTGCTGTCGTGTGGGCAATTGCTAAGTTTCGACCTTACCTTTACGGCCGTCCATTCAGAGTAGTGACGGATCATCACTCGCTGTGCTGGCTTGCGAACCTCAGAGACCCCTCCGGACGACTGGCAAGGTGGAGCCTACGTCTGCAGGAGTACGACGTCACTATCGTGTACAAGTCCGGTCGTGCACACGAAGATGCGGACACGTTGTCACGCGCGCCAGTTGAGCCTGCCGCTCAGAGCTTCGAAGAGGACTGCCCTTTCCTTGGCTCCGTAAGCGTAACAGACTTGGCTTTACGGCAGCGAGCAGATGCTCAATTGCGACCTATCATTGAACATCTAGAGGGCCGCAACGTATCACTGCCCCAGCATATAACTCGCGGATTGTCATCCTTCTGCTTACGACAGGGCGTGTTGTACAAGAAGAACGCAGCCGCCAGCAACAAAACTTACCTGTTGGTCGTCCCCGCAGAGCTGCGTGAGGAAATTCTATTTGCCTGCCACAACGAGCCTCCATCGGGCCATCTGGGCATCACCCGAACCATCGCTAGGGTACGAAAGTCTTACTACTGGCCGAAACTTGCCGCTTGCGTTAAACAGTACGTTCAAGCCTGCCGCGAATGCCAGCGCCGAAAATCCCCATCTGTTAAGCCTGCGGGATTACTTCACCCTATCGAGCCACCCAGAACACCCTTCGATCAAGTCGGCATGGACCTCCTGGGTCCGTTTCCCTTGTCATCTTCCGGCAACAAGTGGATAATCGTCGCTACAGATTATCTAACCCGCTATGCTGAAACTAAGGCGCTTCCTAAAAGCACGGCTTGTGAAGTTGCTCAGTTTTTCATCGAGAGAATTGTATTACGCCACGGTGCTCCATCCTGTGTCATCACAGACCGAGGAACAGCGTTTACAGCAAGGCTCCTTGAACAAGTTTTTCAGTTAAGTTACTCCACGCATCGCAAGACAACAGCGTATCACCCTCAGACAAATGGACTGACCGAGCGGCTTAACAAAACGATGACTGATATGCTGTCTATGTACATAGACGTACAGCACAAGACGTGGGATGAAATACTGCCTTACGTAACATTCGCGTATAATACCGCTACGCAAGAGACCACACGATTCACTCCGTTTCGTCTTCTATACGGTCGGGACGTTCAGACGATGTTGGACGCAATGCTCCCATGCGACATTGACAACATCGAGGATCTCGACGAAGATGCTGAGTGTTTCGTGCAACGAGCCGAGGAAGCACGTCAACTAGCCCGCGTAAACATCAAGAAACAACAAGGCGTCGATGCACAGCGCTACAACCGCTGCCACAGACAAGTCGATTATAAACCAGGTGACCAGGTGTTAGTTTGGACCCCTGTGCGCTGCAAAGGTCTCTCTGAGAAGCTTCTCAGTCGGTATTTTGGCCCGTACAAAGTGCTACGACAAGTGAGCGACGTCAATTACGAAGTCCTTCCGGACGGAAGCCAACCACCCCGACGCCGACAGCTACGACCCGAGATTGTGCACGTGGTGCGGTTAAAACCGTACCACACACTGTGACAATGTCTTTTTTACGATACACGCTTCGTTTAGCATCGAGGCGATGCTCTTCAGGGAGGAGGGGCAGTGCCGCGCGCTTGATCTGCCAGCGCAAAAGAGGCAGACGAAGTGGCAGTTCCCCTCGTGCCATTGTTCTGTTTCTGGCTGCGCTGAGCCGACCGCTCTTCGGACTTTTGTGAGGACGCCTTAAAAACGTCTCCTGTCTTTTTAACGTGACAATATCACGCTTTCATATAACACACTAAACATGCTTCTAGCATTTTTTTGCCAGTCAAAATGCAACAACTGCAGCTGGGGTCAACCCCATGTGTTTCAAGTCTGTGGCCAAAATTGTAGCCACTGAGCAACTGGGTTAGCCAATGCCTGGAGAAAAAAAAAAATTTCATAAGTGTCACAGATGTGCCAGAGCAGATTAAAGTTTTATAACCTCCGCCTGGAGAGCCGTACATGAAAGCAATACCTTACACTGATGCACTTTCACTAAAAGATGCGCAAGCAGAGAGTATTGAAAACCGTTCTGCATCTTTATAACCTAAAAAATGCCAACCACTGCCGACCTGCGTACTAAGTAAACTTGCGTGCTTAAGTAGCTGCTTTAGAATAATTGACCTTGAGTACTATTATGACACGACGTATACACATTCATCATGGCTTGTTGCGATGACGTTAGGTGCCTTGCATTGCACTCCATCAATGCAAGACAAGGTGGACAGAAAGCAGCCGCACACTGCTGTCCGGAGTCCCTGAGGCCATGCCGATACCTCCCATGCCTGGGAAGTAGCAACACGTGTGCTAGTACTCATGAGGATTATTACTCATGAAAAGAGTTCCAAAAATGGAGGGCAAAAAAAAAGGACACAGACAGCGGCACTGTCCTAATAGGCCACCTAGCAATGCTGTACTAATAGACAATTCATTTAAAATGAATCATCTATAGTTCAGTATTGCCAGTAGATCTACTTAGAATGAACTCATCCTTTGTTCATTTTCTTTTTTTGTTTTTGTTGTCTTCTTCAAAGTGACTATTAGCACAGTTTCAAGTGACAAAATAGGAATATGAGACTGCTCAAATTTGGCTCTAATCATACTCTTCTCCATCCCCATCTTCTTATTTTGCTTGGAACACAACAATGATCTCTTCGAAACAGTCAAACAGGTAGCGATTTAAAACTTTTTGCTGTTTTTTGCATCACTTAAAAGCCAAGCCATCAACAGCAGAGAAAATATGCTGCTAACTAAGATTGCACCCTAAAAAAGTAACTGAAGTGAAACTTTAAAAAGCTAGTCTCGATTACTTCTGTACCCTGACGTCACAGCAGGACACGAGCTTCTCATCATACGCTGACATTTTAACAGCCGCCTTGTATCACGGCTCTCCTAGCGACATAAAAGCAGCCATTTAGAAGCATTTGGTGCCTCACGTCATCACAGCTAGGCAGACTGCGGCACAAAGTCACCAAAATTCCTACTGTAGCCTGACGTTAAGGTAGTTTCGATGTCAGTATATGTGTCATAGAATTATATTTTTCGGTGTTTAAAGGGACACTAAAGAGTAAGACTCTTTTCCGCGCATTAGTAAAGTTTCACAATTCCGAAAATGCCACTCTTACAGCAACATGATACTTCCTTCGTAAGACAGAAAACGCACGAAAAGAAAATCTGGGTGGAGATGCCAGCATGAAATTCCCACACCAAGCACCGTGATGTAGTTTTTCAAGAATCCTATATAGCTCCTTGATTGATATGCGTGGTTTAACAACCCATAACCACCATATGATTGTGAAAGATGCCATTGTGGAGTGCTCCGGAAATTTCAACCACCTGGGGTTCTTTAACGTGCACCCAAATCTGATCACACAGGCCTACAGCACTTTTCTGATCACACAGGCCGCAGCCGGGTTTCGATACCACCGCGGCGGGGCTTATATAGCTCCTAACCAATAAAAATGAAGTACATTGTCATCTCATCGTGCCATAGACTTGGCATACGAAGTTTTAAAATGTTTCCTCGAGCAGATCCGCAAAAATATGAAAAATACATTGTCCAATTTGTTATGTTACACGCGGTGATGTTGGCAAAAAATTTAAAAACGAAACTTCAACCTTCATTTTCTCTGCTAATAATGAACTTATGACACTGAAACTTTGAACACTGAAACTGAAATTTCAGTGTTCACACTGACTGCACACACTGAAAATTTCTTGGAGTGCAGTTTATCAATCTAAGCCAAGTCATTGTTTTTCTTTTGAGCGCCTTTACTGTCTTAAGACAATAGAGGTCCATTCTGTCAGTACCCCTTCATAGAGGTGCTTACTGTACTGTACAAATCTTTTGTAAACAAAGACAACTCGGAACAAGCACAAAGCTCAGGAAATACTGAGGATATATTTCATTTCGACATTAACCCTCAGACCGCCAATATAACTTCTAGAAAGTGTACCAATATCACCAATTTTTAACATATTCATAATTTTATTCCTTGTAATTCTGATTTTGAAGGTATATGAAATCATTAATATGGGCTCAGAATTAGCAAAGTAACTAAAGAAAGACTTCTGCTGAAGTCCGCGTTCCCTCAATGCGTGCCGCGGTAATTGGTGAAAGTTAGGGTACCTGTTATATGCAATGTACGGCAACACACTGAATGTTTCGGACACTGCTTTGTCGTAACAGTAATAATAATAAATACTTATATTTCTTAGTAAACATGCCGTATGCCAGTATCTCAACAATCGACCACATTTATACAAACAATCAGGTAATAAAGAAATGCTCAGAATACAGCCAACCACCATACATAGCCTTCATAGATTACGAGAAGGCATTTGATTCAGTAGAAATATCAGCAGTCATGCAGACACTGCGAAATCAGGGCGTTGACGAAGCATATATAAACATCCTGGAAGAAATCTACAGGGGATCAACTATAACCATAGTGCTCCATAAGCAAAGCGACAAAATACCAATCAAGAAGGATGTAAGGCAGGGGGATACAATCTCCCCAATGCTATTTACCGCGTGCTTACAGGAGGTTTTCAGAGGCCTAGAATGGGAAGAGTTGGGAATAAGAGTTAATGGAGAGTACCTCAGTAACCTGCGCTTCACCGATGACATTGCATCGCTGAGTAACTCAGGGGATGAATTCCAACTCATAATTACGGAGTTGGACAAAGAGAGCAGAAAGGCAGGTCTAAAAATTAATCTGCGGGAAATGAAAGTAATGTACAACAATCTCGGAAGAAAACAGCACTTCGAGACAAGTAATACTGCATAGTGCACTTGAAGTTGTAAAAAACTATGTTACTTAAGACAGGTAATAACCGCAGAACCGCACCACGAAATTGCAGTAACTAAGAGAATAAGAATAGGGTGGAGCACATTTGGCAAGCACTCTCAAATCATGAGTGGTAGATTGCCACTATCCCTCAAGAGTAGTAACATGTATAACAGCTGCATCTTGCCGGTACTTAGCTATGGAGCAGAAATCTGGAGACTTACAAAGAGGGTTCAGCTTATAAAGACTCCGCCAAGTATAGGATATGGTATCAGAAGCAGTTCTTGTGTTAAGAAAGGGAGGCAGGGGCGGTGCCAGGATTATTTTACCGGGGGTGGGGGGCAGGAACAAGTTTTGGGGAGCTTCAGTTCCCCGCATGGCGCTGTCCCCGAAGAAAAGTGGCCAAAAAAGATGACGTGCCGTGGCCAGGGACCAAACCTGCGACCTTCGAATAGCGCGTCCAATGAGCCAACTAACGCGACCAACTGAGCTATGCCCCCTTCAACATCTTGGGCTATCTATATATGCGTCTCTTATGTGGCAACATCAGTCAGCACTGCCACTAGCCATGACGGCGAGTGTGAAGCACTTTTTTTCTGCCTATTTGGCATCACATATGTGATCTTATGAGCTAGCAACTGGGCAGTAATCGCTTATATACTATCTGAAAGCACAAAGTCTCTCAGAAGGAGCCCTTCGCTATGAATGAAGGAAATAAGCGTACATTTAAGGGCTCATTTTTTTTGTTAGACATTAGATGTAGCAATCATGCCAAGTAAAATATCAGGGATGTTATTGACAGTAATTATATGCTTGTTTGAAGAGTCCAACAAATCTATATAGTTTTCTTTCTGCTGATCATGTTACGGTAGTTATAAAATGTAATAAATAAGTCACAGAATCGCTGTCATTTATTGCTCCCGTCATTAAAATGTGCAAATGGTGCACACAGCATACAAACACGCACAAAGGAAAATGTTCACACAGCCCCAAAGTTTGTTTAACATTTCCAGCGTATGCCTACAAACTTATTATATCCGGTGAACTGTTATGGCTACAAAGTGTTATTGGAGGGCATGCTACAGGCAGTTTTCTGAGTGAAGTCTCAATAAGGGCAAAGAAGCACAATACACGCTAGATTCATTTATTCCCGCTAAACATTTTCATATCGCCTCATTTATGAGGAGAATTTTCGATTTCGGGGCACTGAGTTGGGCACGTAGCAGTGTAGGTGGCTTGGTCACAAGACCACACAAATCTTTAAGGCTGCAAGATGATCAACTAAGTTGAGAATATTGCTTAAAAAAATAGTAACTAGTGACAGCAACATAAAATTATGTCTTAGCAAAAATGACAAAAAAGAACATGAACTATAATGACAAAACTTACTATTGTTTTCGTAATTTCACTAGGATCTTCATATTTAAATTGTGTTCGGAGGCCGCAAAAACCAGTAATTTGCACGGCCTGGAGAACAAGCCTCTGCAATGTGCAAAGGGGTTGTTAAGATTGCTGTACATAATATTTTCAGTCTATCCTACATTAGATTTTCAGCCTATCCGCAAACTCCTTCGTGTTAGCGTTATACCAGATGTCGAAGTCCTAAATGTGAGAAGCCTAGATACTGGCAAGATCTGTCGTGGCAAGATGGATCAGGTACCCAGTATTCTGTTCAATCCTTTGCATTTGCATATATCAAAATAGTGAACAAGCTGAAACCCTCTCTAGTCTGAAACATTTGTGTAGGTGCACCATAATCTGTGCATAAAATTACAGCACGTGTAGTATTACTACACGCCCTACTATCTTATGTGCTTCTAACGTTTAAATGGACCTAAATCTAAGCACTAGTGCTCTCTTCGCAGCAATTACTGGAATTGAAAAGCTATCGAGCCACTGTTCCCACTTATGCAGCATACCTCAGCACAGAAAGTTAGGCTGCGACAATACAGGCTTCATAAGCATATTAACTTCATATTGACAAGGCCTTCCTTGTTTGGTGGAGTAGAATTATCTGTTATGCTTGCCTAGCACTATCACCTGTATGTGATGTATGAAAGACTTCATCGGCTTTGCAAGCACAAAATTTTGATAAACGTGCTACAATACCATATAAATACATAATGAGTGCAAGGCTTTTCATTGCATTAAAAAAAGAACAGGTACCACAAATATTGAGGCTTGTTACTGCAATCAATGCATAAAAAATAGAGATATGTTCATGGCACACAAGAACAGTTCATTGTGGCACACACACCCACACATTGGTCATTGTGAATCAAGGCAGTATTTTATATAGCTAGAACACTAATATAAAAAATAGCATAGCTAGAGCTAAAATGATGCCACAAGTACTTCATTTTCAATTTTTATGTAACAAACCAGTTAATCCCTAGAACTAACTGTGCCCGAATGTTGGGGAACCTTCCCATTTGTGTAGAACCTTTCGATGAGTTTAGGCACAGAATATAAACAGCTAGAGTTCACTCTCGAACTAACACATAGTGGTGTGTGCATGAGTTTTGTGTATGCACGTGTATCTATTGGGAATTTAGAGCACAAAAAAACAAAACAAGATATTCGCAATAACAAGAGACAAGGCGGGAGCTACTTTCATCAAAACCTATTTAATGTTTTGCCTACAATTATATACAGAAACTGTTTGACAATGCATTTGAGTGTGTGCATGCGTTTTCCTGAATAAGTTTATGGGCGAAGCCTCAAATAATGTTAGATGATAGTTGCGCCCGTCCTGCATCCTGTTGTGAATGTTTTGTGCGAGTGCGCTTCTGTGTGCATGTTTGTGTTTGTGCGTGCATTCGCTTGTGTTTTAGGTTTGGCTGCATTTCTATATGTGCGAGTCAGGAAGCTGCGAGTCATAAATCAGTTTTTCCCAAAAATTTGTTTTCATTTTTACTTGCGTTCACAAGTTTGGGTTCTCCATACTTTGCAACAAAAACTGAATATTGCCAATAAGATAGGTTAAGATCACTTTCAAAGAGCACGCGGTAGCTACTAAGAATTGGCCTCACACCTGCACGTTCGACTGCAAATGTCATCGAAAGACGACTGTCTTCTGTCTGGAGAGAGTGAATATAATAAAATATTGTGAGCGCTGACTATGATGTTTTACGTGAGAACATCGGCGAATGGGATTCTATACTCTAAAGGCGCTGTGTGAGACAGCCCCCTAACCCGTTCACGTGGTCGTCACTACAGCATTGCCCGTGTCCCACATCTACAGTACTCGCAACGCTAATTATTGATTAGGAGAGAAAAAATAATATTGGTGTTCACAAACACAAAGAAATGAAGAGAAACTTATCTCTCCTTGCGCGCTGCTTCTGCACCAACCAACCTTGCACAACCTTGCATGACCTTGAACCTGTTGAACAGGCGAAGCGCGCGAAAACACGTCTCCACAGCTCGGAAGTAGGGCACAGACAGCATGAATGGATGGATGGATAGATGTGGCTGTAACCTTTAGATCGGGCGGCAGCTGACGCTACCTAAGCCGTGACACTTAGTAAACTA
>WOVY01001047.1:30000-60328 GCA_013436015.1 Rhipicephalus annulatus | reverse complement strand
ACACGCGAACCTACGTGGCTGTTCGTACGTAGTTGTATTGATAGTTTTGCTGCTGTTGATGAATAAATATATCTGAGTACTTTGTAATGCGTGAAAGTACTGCATGAAGTAACCCATTACAAGTATGTAGGAGTCAAATTTAACAACGTGTTCACCTGAAATGACCACGTAAGTAATGCTTGCACAGCCTTCAAGAAATTATCTCTCCTGAGACCTAAACTTAAAAAAGCACCATCTTATGTAAAAATTCTTTGCTGTAACGTCTAGTTCAGAGCTAAACTAGAATATTGTTACCACTTATGTAATTTGGGCATGTGCATCTGTGTAGCAAGAAACAAGGTGGTGGCCGAAGAAGAGGACGTTCGGTTGGTGGCAAAATGTTTCTGGTGTGCGTTCATTGTGTATCGTCGAATCAACCGTCGCGTTGCTTCTGAATAAAGTCCTCTCGTAGACGTAACAATATGCTTGTAACGTTTGGGATTCATATGCTAAAAACTAATATGAATAACGTCGAGAGAGTACAGCGAAAGGCAGTTAGGTTTATACTTGACAAATTCTCAAGAGAGAATTCACCCACGGAATTTTTGAAGGGTAATCACATTGAACCACTGGAGGTAAGAAGACAGAAGAAGAGGGTGGAATTTCTTAAAAACTAGCTTACAAGAACAGTACACCACTAGACTCATCTCTATATATATCGCCCCTACTAACCCGAACCACTCATCACCATAGACCAGATGCTTTAACAACATACGTCGCGAGAACGAACACATTTATGAATTCTTGTTTTTTTTTTCGTACAATAACCGAACGGCATTGTGTAATGAATCGACAGCGTTGTGCTTATTATTTTGTATCAGTGTTCTTGTTTTTTTTCTTTCTGTTTTCAACTCAATCAATATTGAACCTATTTACTGCCCTCCCTTCTTGGAATACATGTACGCAGTATCTGGTAAATTAAAATTAAGAAAAATAATGAGTCGGCCTTCGAAACACTCGCTATTTACTCAGTTCACATTTTCTGACATCTTACGAGATTCTACGCTTCTGCCACGCAATATAGGATGCGTCAACAAGACTCTTTTAACTACACAACATTCATATAGTGTTTTTTTTCTTCAGTAGTTTCAGCAAATCTAGTGCATCTGATGTGGAGCAGCTTGTTGTGTTCTGGGGTTTCGGTTTCGGTTTGACATGTGAGGATGCCAGGGGGCGCCGCTCTCGCATCCGGGAATGCAAGGCGACTGTAAAATAAAACCAGTGTGTGTTAGGTAGCCGTGGAGTGCGGTTGTGCTTTCTTTCGGCGCTTGGCGCCAACCCACGTGTTCGGGCTGGTCGGGTCCCCACCGGCCGCGTACGTCTCCGTCGGCCGTTTCTTCTTCTGCTTCGTCGGAACCAGCCAGCCCCCAACACAGCAATGGCGACGAGGACATGTAAGAACCCGTTTCGCTCTCCGTGTTCTTTTTCTTGCTTCTAATGGACTCACCCGGTTAACCCTAGACGCTCTTTGTTCCCTGCAAGGTGGCTACTGCGTGCTGCGTCGCTTCATTTCTTCATTCAGCTACTCTGCCTTCGTCTTCAAACAGTGTACTGGCGTCATTTTCTTCTCATCTGCACCTCTTCATTCTTCTTGCTTGAAATGGCGTCTCCTATTCCACCTCCGCTGTTTCTTCATTCGCCCGGAGACCCGCCACTTCCGTGGGCGGACTGGAAGTTGGTATTTCAGGCTTACGCAGACGCGGTCGGGGAGGACGCCAGCAAGCCCGAGCGTCGCAAGGCCCTGCTGCTCAACGCGTTGGGCCCTGCCGGGTTAAAGCTTTTCTATACTTTGGAAGCCACCAACGCGTCGCCGACGCCAGCGTCGGGCGATGCCTTCAAGACTGCAGTCGCTCTTTTCGATGAGCATTTTAAAGATATCTCGTGCGATTATCTCGCACGCGTGAAATTCCAAGAAAGGCGACAATTGCCTGGTGAGCCAGTCGCCGAGTTCATTACTTCTCTTCGAACGCTCGCCGCGTCTTGCGGCTTCGGCGCGCTCGAGGACGATATGATCCGCCATCAGCTTTTCATCGGGGTAGCCTCGCAAAACGTCCGCTGCCGCATGCTTCAGAAGGGCTCCTCGATTTCATTATCCGAAGCCCTCTCGATTGCTCGAGAGGACGAGCTTATTCGCTCCCAGTTGGAGCAATTCGCTCCGCATTCAGTGCAGCAACTTTCTGCTGCCGGGGGCCAAGGCGGCGGCTCTTCGTTTCACGAGACGCGTCAACATGGCGGCCCTTCACCTTCGTCTCGGCGCGGCGGCCAACATGGACGCCAGCCTGCACAGTCCTTCCACGGCGACCTCTCTGCGTCGCGGGGGCGAGGAAGCCGACAATATGGCGACCCCATTCCGCCAAATTCGGGTTTTGAGGAACAGCACCGAGCTCCTAATTCGCGTTCGCAATTTTCTTCTCCAAAAGCAACCGCGCATTGCTTTCGTTGTGGATCGGCTCGGCATTTAGCCAATTTTGCGCAGTGTCCCGCGAGAAACCGCACTTGTCTTGCGTGCGGAAAAATCGGACATTTTCAGTCCGTATGCAATTCCCGTCCAGCAAATCTTCCGGAACCAGTTTCTTCGTCCGCTCCTTCGAGCACTGCACAAACCAATACGGTCACTGTTTTAAATGTGGATGGCCTCCACACTACGCCCGAGCCCAGCATCATAGTTTCAGTGGGCCATGTGCCCTTGTCATTTCTCGTGGACACTGGTGCCTCAGTCTCTTTAATCAGTGCCGCTGACTTCCATAGTCATTTTTCCAACATTCGGCTTTTGCCTTCACACGTCGTTCTACAGACATATTCCAAGGGAACGATTGATAATTTAGGTCAATTTACAGCTCAGGTTTCCTATCGCAGTCGCACTGCTTTCATTACTTTTTATGTAACAGCCAATGGCAGCTCACTTTTGGGACGTGATGCAATCAGGGCTTTGTCCATCAACATCATTGGTGCGTCTATGACGTGTGCTCAAGTCGACGTCCAAGATGATCTTCCGGCCAACGCGCCTTCTGAATTCCACCACCTGTTCACCCGTGAACTGGGTTGTGTGCGTGGTTTTGTGCATAAAGTGATGCGTCGACCAGGTGTGTGCCCTGTGCGTGCCAAGCTGCGCCGCATTCCTCTTCTTCTCCGTGAGCAAGTCTCTGCGGAACTGTCTCGCCTTCAAGCCAGCGGAATCATCGAGCCTGTCTCTGCTTCCGACTGGGTTTCTCCACTGGTCGTCGTCAAGAAAAAAGATGGATCCCTTCGACTATGCGTCGACTTACGAGAACCGAACAAGGCAATCGTCGTAGACGGGTTTCCACTTCCTCACATTGAAGAACTGCTTCATCAGCTCTCCGGAGCAGTATGTTTCTCCAAGCTGGACCTCGCGTCCGCTTATCACCAAGTGGAACTTTCTGAGTGCAGTAGAGACTTAACTACATTTGTATCGCACGAAGGCTTATTTCGGTTTCGCCGCGTGTGTTTCGGGCTTGCATCTGCCCCTGCAGTGTTTCAGAAAATGATGTCAATTATTTTTAAGGGTTGTAATGGCGCCCTTTGTTACTTGGATGACATTTTAGTGTGGGGACGTACTCGTGAAGAGCATGATGCTAATTTGCATACTGTTCTCAACCGCATCAGTGAATGTGGTATGAAACTTAATAACAAGTGCATTTTTTCTGTGAATGAGTTACAATTTCTAGGACATAATGTCAGTTCCCGCGGCTTGACACCTGTTGAATCTAAAGTTCAGGCCATTGTCAATGCCCCACGGCCTACTGATGTTAAAACCTTGCAATCTTTTTTAGGTCTTGTGGGTTATTATGCCAAGTTTGTTCCTCACTATGCTGATGTTGTTGAACCACTGCGTACTCTACTTCGTCAAGCACAGCCTTTTAACTGGTCAGCTGAAGCTGAGCAGAGCTTCATTCAAGTTAAGTCAATACTGGCCTCAAAGCCAGCTGTTAGTATTTTCAATGAGAAGCTTCTCATCGTCATCACGACGGATGCGTCCGATGTTGGACTGGGAGCAGTGTTTCAACAACTCAGAGATGATCAGCTGATCACTATTGCTTTTGCATCTCGTACATTGACCCCTGCTGAACGCAGATATTCAGTAGGAGAGCGTGAAGCTCTCGCTTGTCTTTTTGCCTGTGAGAAATGGCATGTTTACTTGTGGGGCCGGCACTTCACATTACGTACAGATCACCAAGCACTAGTTGCTCTTCTTTCTGCAGGATCCGAAGGCCGCCGCCCCATTCGCATTTCCCGTTGGTGTGCCAAACTCATGTATTATAATTTCAGTGTTCAATATTGTAAAGGTTCTAATAACGTGGTTGCTGATGCACTGTCGCGCCTTCCTCTTCAGATACCGGTTACTGAAGAGCGCGATGAGGAAGTTGTTTCATTAGTTACTTCCTGCATTACTAAAGCTGAGCTTCAGGCAGCTACAGCTGCAGATTCCACTTTGTCTCAAGTTCTCAAATATTTACGTGAAGGATGGCCTTCCAAAGGTGCTCTTGCTTCTGAATTCTTGCCTTACTTCGCAGTCCGACAGGAACTGTCTTGTGTCGAGGACTTGCTTTTCCGCGATGAACGCGTGATTCCCCCTGCTTCTTTCCGTAACAAGCTAATACAGCTTGCCCATGAGGCCCATCCTGGCATTGTCCGCACCAAACAGAATCTCAGAGACAGGTACTGGTGGCCAGCCTTAGATAAGCAGGTCGAGCATGCAGTTTACAACTGCCATAATGTCAGGCAGCTGACAAGTCTGCTAAACCTGCATTTTCTCCGTTGCAGCCAGTCGAGTGGCCTGATCGGCCTTGGCAGAAACTCGGCATGGACATCATCGGTCCCTTGCATAATGTTCCGCAGAATGCCGGGTTCATTGTTTCTCTCATCGACTACCATTCCAAATGGCCAGAAATTTGTTTCACACATACGGTTACTTCTGAGGTCATCATTGAGTTTCTGTCTTCAATCTTCAGCCGGGAAGGTTTTCCTGATGCCATAGTTACGGACAATGGTCCACAGTTTCACTACCAACATTTCGAGGCTTTTCTTTCACAACGAGGAATTCAGCACTTGAGGTCATCAGTTTTCTATCCCCAATCAAATGGGCAAATCGAGCGCTTTAATCGCGTTCTGAAGGAACATATTCAGATCGCCCAATTAGAGCACCGTCCCCTCAAGCAAGTCTTGACGGAATGTTTAGCTTCGTACAGGTTCACACCACAAGGCACCACTGGAGTGTCTCCTGCTCAACTTCTCCACGGTAGGCAACCGCGAGTTGCTCTCGACATAGTCTCTTTGCCTCGTAACATAGCAGTGTCTTCTCCTGATCAAATCCGCACCAGGATTTTTTCTCGTCAACAAGCAATGAAAAAGTATGTCGACACCCGTCGAGGTGCAAAGCAGTCCAAAGTTCGCACTGGCGATCTAGTCAAGGTTCGTGTGCCAGGCAAGCGCCCCAAGTATCGGGGTCCTTACAAAGTCTTGGGCCAGGTTAGCCCCACTTCTTTCCGCTTAAGTGATGGTAACATCTGGAATGCTTCGCGCCTTGTTATTTTTCATACGGATTCGCCTTCAACACCTAAAAGTCTTCCTCATCACGTTCCGTCCACGCCTTTCAACTACGCCTCAGATTATTACCTGTGGCCTCCATGTACAGGCATTTCTTCTTCAAGGGGGGAGGAGTTACCAGTCGGTGTCGCTGGATTAAGTACACCAAGTCACACGGTTCACTTCGAACCTTCAGATACGGCTGAGATCGATGAACCAGGCTCCGGCCCACAAAATTATTCGAAGCTCATGCTGCGAGCTCTGATGATACCCAAAATTTTAACGCTTGTTCAGAACCTTCACAACTTTCTTCTCCTCTTGCACCCGATTCTACACCCAAAAGGGCCCGCCCTAAGCGGAAGCGGCAGAAGCCGCGTCGGTTCGATGACTACGTGACGTAGAACTACGAATCTATATTGTACTGAGTTGTATAGATTTTTTAGTGAATTTTCACGACTTCCAATGTACATATTTCAGTGCATTTCAAGACTCGTAGTGTGTGAGTTCAGTGTGCCGTGTTTTGAATTTTCATGTGTTCTAACGTTCATACTTTGTATATACTTTTGTATCGATTATGTATAAATGTAAACAGTGTATAGGTGTGCTTTTTTCGAGGAGGGGATGGTTGTTGTGTTCTGGGGTTTCGGTTTCGGTTTGACATGTGAGGATGCCAGGGGGCGCCGCTCTCGCATCCGGGAATGCAAGGCGACTGTAAAATAAAACCAGTGTGTGTTAGGTAGCCGTGGAGTGCGGTTGTGCTTTCTTTCGGCGCTTGGCGCCAACCCACGTGTTCGGGCGGGTCGGGTCCCCGCCGGCCGCGTACGTCTCCGTCGGCCGTTTCTTCTTCTGCTTCGTCGGAACCAGCCAGCCCCCAACACAGCTGCTTGCCACGAAGACAGCCTGGATTTGTTCATCACCCAGCAATGTTTATTTATTTTGTGAATATCTATTTCGATTCTGTGTTAACGGACAATATGGTGATTTTTCACTCACAACCACAAACGCCGACGGTAGAATTTCTGCGAAATGAGGTATTTAACAGTCTCGCGCTTAAAGATATCGCGTTGGCTTTTCAGTACTTTCTCCAGCGCCAGTCTAACCAGCCTGTCCTTGGTCCAGCTCCCGTAGTGGGTATTGCACATCCACAGTGAAGAAACAAACGATCCCCTCGGAGGCCGTTGGTTGCGTTCAGCTGCTCAATTTCTGCGAATCATCATGCCCAATCAAGCCGCTGAAAAATCGGGGCACCACCGGCTGCGCTCCAAGCCTGTGCACAAGGCTCATAGAAAAGTGCCAGAAGCGGTGAGTAGAATTTCATGCATCCCGAAATCAGGAGATCCAATGGCTGCCACATTGGGCACTACTTAGCTAAAGTCACCATACCGGATATCTGTGTGCTTATACTCAAGTGCACCTTAGAGTTTAGAGTGCTAAATTGCTCTTAGAATTAAAGGGGCCCTTTAATGCCAAGAGCAATTTAGTTCTCATTTACCACTTTTCCAAGTAACCGTGGAATAGATTCACCAAAAGATACAACTGCCTCACGAATTCACCGCGCCTATAGGAGAGAGAGAGAGAAAAAAGGAACGCTGGGAGGTTAACCAGATATTGACAACCGGTTTGCTACCCAGCACTGGGAGAGTGGAAACAGGGGCAAGAGAAATTAAGTATACAGAAAGAGGAAGAAAATTTCTTGAATCCATCCAGTACGAGCACAGTTACAAAAATGTGTCGCACGCTGCAATTACATTCTTTCTTCTCTCATCCATACGAAAGCGTTTGAAGCAAAGCAGCTAGGGATGGTACAGGAGAATATTATACGATGCACCTACCTCGCAAGCTTTTTCGCTTTTTTTTTCTTCGTACGCACGACATTTCAGTGTGATCTCGCACGCAGGCGTGGACAAGTGATGGCTTCCCGCGGCGGCCCTAGTAACGACCGAGTGCGCCATGGTAAAAGAAGCTAACGGCTGATGCAATGGCTGTGACGGGGGATTTTCGAGCTTGTTGCTATATTTGTAGACAGAAGAGGTTCAAATATCAGCTGACGTTGAAGATTAATTGCGAATTCCAGGCCGCTTGATGCGTTATGGTATTCGACTCGCGTCTTGTCGGTAGCCTTGACTACCGAATGGCACCTTTTTCTCATCATGTTCAAAAAGTGTTGCAGGACCATTTTAGAGAACCTCAGGGGGTAGAAATTTCTGAAGGCCTCAACTACAGCTTCTGTTAACATCGATTTGTGCCCTTGGAACTTGAATCCCCGAGACTTCTTCTCCATAAGCTTGTTTCTAATTAGGTGCTGGTGAATGCGATGTCGTTCGAAAAAGCCCAGCAACACAACTACCACGAAGGTTACAAGAACGAAGCTTACAAGAACGTTACAAGGAAGGTCACGATATTTACTTCTATGGTGCCGAGTCATTGCGAAATTGTCGGCAGTGACAGTGCGAATGAAGCCGCTCAGTTGCCTCATAACCAAGACCTGCGGTCGCCCATACTACTCCTCAAAACGTACGCAGCAAGGCCTGACGATAGTTATAGCGCGAGAACAAAACGACGACACAGAGACAAGAGGCCACTACGATCACTTGCTTGCCGTACAGCTCTTCTACGATGGTACACGCAGGGTTTTTCCAACGCGCGTCTGCATTCGACCTAACCAAACTTGCAACTTCGTTTGCCATTCGGGCTGCCACGAAGCGCAGCAACAATGCTGTGTCACCTGAAGTTTCTCATGGCATTTACGAACGCGTATTCTTGTCTCCCTGGAATGGCGAGCAGTTCGGCATGCAACATTCGTGCCTGCGAGAAGACGCTAGAGCTCGTTTTATGCTACTGCCCAGCCTACCAGTCTGAACGACGACTTATGGAAGCCAAGCTCCGTTAGCTGGATTCACTACCACTCGCGAAAAATTCCCAAGCATTTCCCCGAGGGTAAACATGATTAAGTCGAAGGCACGGGGTGATGCTATGAGGGGTATTTATTATTTCGCACTATTAGATTTATTAAGCAAACTATGGTGCCTTTATGGTGTAATGGTTCCTGGGAATCGCAATTTGATCACACGGGGGAGTTTACGTTAACTCACTGGCGATTGCCAACGGATTTTAACTTTACTCCCCCTCATAGCATCATCACCCCGTGGATTCGCACATAACCATGTTCACCCTCGGGGAAATGCTTGGTGGTTTTATTACTGATGATGATGATGATTAAAGTGTAATTAATGAATTTAAGTGTTGTTTGTCATGAAGCATTTTTACACGGATACATTATATACGAAGTATTATTTATTTACACTTCACGACGCATCCGGACGAGCAGAGTCCAGGGCTCGCACCCTCTCCCGCGCGGCACGTTCACTGGCTGGAACGGCTTCGGGAACGTCCACTCGCCGTTGACGATTGCGAGCGGCGTCTTGACGCCGGCCTTCATCGCCCTTCTCCGCCTGACGCTTGCGTTGTCGTTCCGCTTCTTGGGCCGCGTTCGTGGCTAGATGCTGACGCCTCATCTCGGCCTCGCGAGCGCGCTGTTCACCATCCGCTGCACGCTTCGCCCGCTTGTCCTCGGCCTCGCGAGCACGAAGTTCGGCATCCTCTGCACGCTTCGCCCGCTTGTCCTCGGCCTCGCGAGCGCGCAGTTCGGCATCCGCTGCACGCTTCGCCCGCTTGCACTCGGCCTCGTGAGCACGCAGTTCGGCATCCGCTGCACGCTTCACCCGCTTACGTGCGGTCTCACGAGCCCTTCGCAGCGCCGCCTTGTCTTCCAACGTCGGCGAAACCACCGCGGTACCGTCACCCCCAACGACGGGTGCATGCTGGCATTCGGTTGTACTGCATTCGTTGTTGATGGTAGCGTTGCCTCCGGGACATCCAGCGCACGACCCGCTCTCGACGGGAGACTGAGAGAGAAGGCGGGCGCGCGAGAGAGAGGGGTGCGCGCGCAGCTGCAGCGAGCGAGGAGAGCGGAGGAGCGAGCGAAGGGGGAGGGGGTATAAGGCGTGTTACTGACACCGATATCAGCGTCGCGTCCGTGGCTTATTCGGTAGAGCGTCGCGCTGCGGCCCGCCAAGTCCTCTTTTTTTTAAAGATAGAGAGAAGACTGCGGACGCCACCGACGGCGGTGGATGGTTTGGGGTCGCTTATAAAGTGAATTCACGCTTAAAAGAAAATCCTGGGACCTTGGCCGACGGTTCCGCATAAGCGCAAAACCACGAAAGCTTTCTTGTGCTTTTTAGGGGCCACCAAACTTCACGAATGCTTGTGAAAGAACAGCGTGAGACCGTGCCATGTAGTCTCGAGCTGACTATTTATTCTTCTCTTTCTTACTCATTTACTTTTCTTTCTATCTCTCTCTTCTTACTATCATTCCCCTTTATCCCTACCCAAGTGTAGCGTAGCCAACTGAGCCAAGCTTAGTTAACCTCGTTGTCTTTTTTCTTTATATTGATCTCTTTCTCTTTAACTTACAAAAATCTGCCCTCAGAACAGCACTGGTCTAATTTGCATTGGCCAAGTTCCAGCGTTTACCAGTAATTGGTGCTCTCTCGATCGGCGCCTTGCTGGCGATCAGGCGATCATGGTATGGCGATCAGAATTATTATTGATGTCATTTGGCATTTTACGTTCGCACATTTCAGTGTTGCCTTGATAGGAACGCCCGACCTAAAGGTCCGGCCACAGTGCGGGACGTGAGGTATTGGGTTCGATGAAAACTGCGCAGCACGCCCGCCAACCGTCAGAATCGTGTGCACCAGCTAACAACTGCAACAAAAATTTACATTGATACAAAGAAAGAAAGAAGGAAAGAAAGAAAGAAAGAAAGAAAAAATGAAGGAATGAAGGAAAGAAGGAAAGAGAGAAAGAAAGAAAGAAGTCCATGCATGCAGTTTCCATGCATGCGCCAAGCTCATGGTGCTCGATTTTCCCTGTAACAGAACGACACCAGAATTTTATTATGGCCCCCTCCTATGTATTATTGATTTTGAGTGTTCAGTGTGACATAGAAAGGACAGAAACTTGAGTTCAGCTGCCGCCGTTCCTCGCGTTTCCGTCCCACACTGTGCATGCCCATTGCTTTGGTGTAACTAAAACAAAGGAATAGTCCAGGGGCTTGGTCCCTTGTTAGACACATCCTATTGATAGTAACTAAGAAGCAGTGTAAGCTTATATAGCCATAGCATGTAAAGTGCTGATTACTCGAAAGGAGCCGTGGATCTGAGCATTTTTACTATAGTTAACTCCTATAGTAAACTTCTAAAACTTCTATAGTCTTCTACCTGAGCATTTCTACTATAGTTAACTTCTATAGTAAACTTCTAAAACTTCTATAGTCTTCTACCTCACTATAATTTCTAATATGCAAAAGGGATGAGATCCATTAGACAGCATTGGTATACATCATTTAGATAAACAAAAGCCTCCGTGGGCACAGCGTACACTGTATAGCCGCATGAAACCTTCGGAAGATTCACCCCCGTATTCAGAAACGCTCCTCGACCCGAATGCCATCCTTCACTTGACTGAGTTGAGCACTGCGCCGCTGCTCGACTGAAATTGACGCTGCGCTTCTCAAGAATCGCTGCAGGATATTGGTGATATGAAGTGACTTGGTCTGCCAAGAGACGGTGCTCCCATGGTTTTTTCAAGTCGAGGAGAGTTCTTGAGTAAAGGAGCGTTTGTGAATACGGGGGTCAGAGAACCTGCCATTTGTTGAAAAAGGTGAGCGCGCAGAGGCGGAATACAAATGATCATGACTAGTGTATACCACAGAAGTTAATAGGTGGCTCAAGTGCGTGAAATCTCAGCGGCAAAAAATTACTACAAGGGAACAGTGGCCGGAGCGGCCAAATCGTGTCACTCGGGGCTGCGTTTGTACCGAGCATGCTGGTAGCAAGCTTACCAACACATTCCATTTTTGATGCAGGGGTAGCAGGCGCACCGCAGAAAAGCTGCCTATCTTGCACGCGGCTCATCTTAAAGACCGCATCTTGAATGACCGCTCGTTAATTGATTATCTGCGAATGTGGCTACACACGAGATACCAATTTTTGTTTATTTTTCGTTGATGTTTCGAGCAGCTATATCTTTTTCGCAACAGCCCAGGTAAAGCTGCTTCTCAGATTGCATCCACCACCCACTTTGAAAAATGAAATATTCTTGAGACGGTTTTCAAGAGCGCACTAAAAAAAAAACGCAGCGCCGCGTACCGCAATCTTGCCGCTCAGACAACGAGTCCCTCGTGCAAATGCCTTTTTTTTTAAATGCAAAGCATTTCTTCAATAACTTTGGCGACTTTGAGCGTATCTATCTATCTATCTATCTATCTATCTATCTATCTAGCCGCCTACGACTTTTAGCCCTCCTGGCCGTTTCGATAATGTTATCAATACGAAACTGGGTATGGCATAACATGACTATATGAAGAATAAATTTGACTAGTCACGACATGGAAATCATGATATGTATGTCATGAATGTCATGATTTGCGTTTCTCGGTGCTGCAGCTTTTGCGGTGGCTTCGTTCACATGGCATGTTGCAATACTAGTATGGTATGACATAATTTCATGGCGAACACAAGCGACAGACCCTAACATGGAAATCATGACATGCGTGTAATGTAACAACGTGACTACATGCCACACTCATGATGCGCTCGCGGCCGTTTCGCTAGCGTCGCATATGCCAAATTTGGTATTACGGTACATGAATGGATGACGAGGGTATGTGACTGGTGCAAACATGATAATCATTAGATTCATGTCATGTATTAACATGACTACATGCCACGCTCATGATGCACTCGCGGCCGTTTCACTAGCTTCACGAGTACAAACTCGGCATCACGCGACACGAATGGACGACATAGGTAAATGACACATCCAAACATAATAATCACGACATGCGTGTCATCACGCCACACTCATAATGGGCTCACGGCCTCTTCACAAGCTTCCCATATGCCAAATTTGGTAATACGTGTCTTCATCGGATGATGAACGTACGTGACTAGTGCAAACATGATAATCATAAGATGCGTATCATGTGAGCACATGACTACATGCCACAATCAAGGTGCCAATATGATTCGACGTGACGCGGTGTGCGTGCTCACCGGCGTTCATTTGGTCGCGTCACGCCGGCGTTGCCACGCCAGGTGGCGGTCCTGCCATATACTCGCAGGCGCGCGCCGCGGTGCGTTGTTGTGACGCATGCGCGTTTCAGCGCGTCCGGCGTCCCTCCGTCACGAAAAGAGGGGGACGCAGTGTTGTTTGGGTAACACATTGGCGTGAAATGCAGCATGTTGCATTTCGCGCCTGCTGCCGTCGGGCCTCTTCGACGGACGCTGGCCGCGCTAGGCGTCAGACTATAGAGTGCTCGCGTTTTGCTAACGTAGCGTCGCTGTCACCAGCGTGCCCGCGCGTCAAACGCTACATAGGAGTATATTGGGCCCTTCATGTTGTGCTCGTGGTTATTTTGTTAGCTCCACATTTACCAAGTGTGGTGTCACGTGACATCAATGCATGACGAATGTATATGACTGGTGCAAACATGATAATGCTGACACGCGTGTCATGTAAGAACATCAAAACTTACCACGTTCGTAGCGTGCTCTTGCTCGTTTCGCTAGCTCCACATATAGTAAATTTGGTATGACGAAGGGAAATGGCACATTAAGCATGATAATCATCACACGAAAGTCATGCACGGCATCATTTACCTCCACCTTGTAACATTGTGCTGGTTTTAAAGTGAGATATCAACCTTTCTTATTCGTGCTTCGCATATCATAGATTCCCACTGTACGTGGGACCTGCCATTTTTTTTTGTCAAGACCAGTGAAACGCACGTTCCTCAACAGGCGCTGTTGGTCCGTCTTAGTTCAGGGGTTTGTCGTGATGCATCGCCACATGATGGGTTTGCCTGTTTACGTCCCACGTACGTCCGAGCATTTTCTCATGGAGGTGGGATAAACCTGTTTCCCTTCCTAATATCAAACAACTATCAGATATGTTCTTTCGGGCTTCGTCTTTGTCTTTCGAAGCAATGCTACCATCTCAGTGAGCTCTTGAAGCCAGCGTTAGCAGCAGCGTCACAGAGACCCTTCGCCCAGATAGCGCCACGAACGGCGACGCGCCATCTCAAAGCACCGCCTCTCCTAAGGCTGTTTCACTAAAACAAAAAGTAGCAATTTTTGATAGCCCGCCTCAGCGATCTGCGGCGAGCTACCAAAACGTTGCCAAAAATTCGCTATGATCGCAGCGGAGGGAGCGGTTTTTGGAGGGGACCCGTCGAAAAAAGACCGGGGCGGCGAAGCCGTAGAAATCGCGGTGAAGTGTTAGTTTTAGTAATGACTGATGTTGTACATTTTAAAAGTAATTTAGATTGGAAAGCGTTCCTAAATGACGAAACACGAGGGCCCTTCGTAACCGCTTATGGAACCTAATGATATCATAATGCATAGATTATTACATTAAAAAAATCGCCAGTGTTTGCCATAAAGAACGGAGGCAAAACTCTCCGCTCCAGAAGCAGAGTGAAAATCGGGGAGTATTTGCAGTCCATGTGAAACGAAACCGCCATTAGCGGTGGTTGCGAGCAGAGCGAATGGAGTGAACGGAACAATTTTTTTCTTTTCGCTGCAATCGCGGCATGTAAAATAGCCTTTACAGAGCCAGCGTGAGCACCTACATTGTGAACAAGAGGAGTGCAAGACGCCACCTTACAAATCTGCACACAACTGAACAAAAATTGGCAGCATATCCACAGAGTGAATGATGGGGAGTGGGGCGAAGCATTCGTCCGTCCATTCGTTCTTGCTTCCTTCCGTCTGTGCGACCGTCCATGCGTCCATCCGCCCGTTCGTGCGTGCGTCCGTTCCTGCGTTCGTCCATGCATCCACCCCTGCGTCCGTTCATGCGTCCATTCATGCATCTGTCTGTGTGTCCGTTCATCCATCTATTCAACACTCCAAGTCCCACCATCTCGCATCTTTTTATCATATATTCCCCATATAGAAGCACCGCCATTCAGTGGACATTCCAATGACTAAACGAGAGGTGGCACACGCACACTTTCTTACGGCTTGCGCTTCGGGTCTACTTGCCACCTTTAACCACCTCGAGTTCATGGTATATACTAGTTCACTGTATTGATGGCACTGCGGCCCAACACTCGCTAAACCTTTCTAAAACCAAGGAGGTTACGCCCAGCGAGTATAACGTAGCAACCTTTTCCTGGCAGATAGAGCTAAATGTACATGCCAATGGCTGCATGGGAAATAAGAGACAGGAGAATTAGGCTTTTACTTTCGTACGGCTTGCACTTCGTACCTACTTCCCACCTTAACTACCTCGAGTTCATTCATGGTATATACTAGTTCATTTTATTCATGGCACTGCGGCTCAACGCTCGCTAAACCTTTCTAAAACTAACGTGATTACACCCAGCGAGTATAACGTAGCAACCCTTTCCCTTCACATAGTGCTCAATGTACATTCAATGGCTGCTAATGGGGATCGCAGCGTGCACGTTAACTAAAAGCTGAATGCTCCTGTCTCTCATACCCCATTATCAGCTATTGGCATGTACATTGAGCACTATTTTTTGTTGTTCAACAACGCACAGAAGGAATCTCTCACCGGCACCACCTTGGAGGCCAAAATGTTTGCAGGTCAAAGCGTAAGATTGGTTACATACTACGCGGGATGAACTGGTGCCGCTATAAGGAGCTTCGCCCCTAAAAAATAGAGGCGCTGCTTGTGCCGATACATTTGCGTTGTTGTATGTATTCCGTATAACCCTGACGAACGTTACAGTACATACCCGATTACACCTGAATACTCCAAACTGTTGGTCCGAAAGCATACGCATCTTTCCTGGCAGGGGCATGGCTCTGCCACCCGAAAGATGGGCCATCACAAAGGACCCAGCATCGCTCACCCCGGCAGCGGCGGCTTGATTGGAAGCGCTGAGGCCGACATCGAGGGCTTAGTGAAAAGAAGCGCTATGCCGACCAGCCACGCCAAGCATCATCACCATGGCTCAGGTTAGTTCACCGTTCACAGTTATCGGTGCATGACCCATGAATTTACGCATAATCCTCAAATATACTGTTGGCGAGATTGCCTACTTTGGCAACGCTGCTCACTCTTTGACGATGGTTTACTGCTTGTCCCTCCCCCTTTTTTTTATCTAATGCCACGAAGGTGCTAGAAATGGTCAATTAGATGATGGTCAGGATCATTATGGGCGTCAGTCTGTTTGAGGCTGTCATCTGTAAGGAGTAATTCTCCTTGGCTACGACGCTATACAAAGTTTAAGCATGCAAAAAGAATGTTTAACATGAAAGTGTTTATGCCGGGGCTCTCCAAGACTTCAATGATGTATTTCTGTCACGGAAGTGACGTTGGAAAATACAGACAATTTAAAGGGGCCTCTATAACTATTGAACCCCCCTTGTGGTATTCGTGGGTTGTGTAGACTGAAGTGCAGACAGACTGACGCAGCAAAAATGGCAGTAATAACGGCTCTCAATCAGAAGTTGTTCGACTTAGAAATTTCAAAACACAAGGAAAGAAACATGCCGACCGACGCTCAAGTCAATTTTTACGGGGTCACATGACTACATTTCACTCGCCCATAAAGTCGGAAGGCTGCCCTATTGAAATGAGCGGGAAACGCCTGCGTAGGGGAAGCTCGCACACTAGTGTTGCTTGATTTTTTTTCAAATATTTTTGGCTTTGTGCCTGACGCCTGGCTTGCCAGAACATGAGCGTGACCTACTGTGTCGAAGCGAGGTAGTACCTGCTGCTTTTTTTTCAACGCTCCCAGTCACTCTCTCCTCTTATACTGAGAAAGAACTTGTGGAACAACCAGGAGAGCAAAGTACTGTTGACCATTTGTGCATTGCTCGGTGAGCCTCCTGACTAACAACAATGGTGCGGAAAGACACAGCTCCCAAGCTCCCAAAGGAAGAAGAGGGACGAAAGAGAGAGAGAGAGAGGTCTTTGCTGTGAACATCCGACCCGTGCAAGCCAAAAATCTAGTGGTGAATTGGCAGCCAGCGTCTCTGTCGTGCTTTGTATGACGATAGTTATAGCGCGAGAACAAAACGACGACACAGAGACAAGAAGGACACGAAAGACACGAGCGTGTCCTTCTTGTCTCTGTGTCGTCGTTTTGTTCTCGCGCTATAACTATCGTCATGCCATACCAACTAGCCCAAGCTGCCACACGTGCTTTGTAGTCGTAGTGATCTTTATTCTTGCGGCCGGAACTGTTCAGTGTTCGATGAAAAAACAAACAGACGAAAAATGAAACAGATTAGTAACCTCAGTTTTGATCCTATACAACGACCGCTGCTACCGTTAAGTTCATCCAATCGCATTGCGGCAACCTTCCGGCGAAATTTCCGCCTGCAAAGTTCTGACGAGCGCCACTACGTGGCGATGCGGTTGGCAGCGATGTAGTTACTTTATTGCGTGAATAAAATACTAAATGATATGATATCCGCGCTTAGATCAATGCTAAAATTAACTCCAGCTATCGGTCTACGCAAACCACTAATAAAAAATGTGCTTCAAGAGTGTTGGAGGGCCCCTTTAAAGGCAAAAAAAGTTTCCTCATCGGGAGTGGAACCCATGACCTCTCGGTCTACGGCAACAAATGCAAGGCACGTTACTCATTGCGCCATGATACTTTTTTGTTTCAGTTAAACTTCACACACGGGATGACAAGGTAAATATATTGAAGTACACAAAAAACATGGCAGAACAATTACTAAGGCCGTCAAGCGTTGATCACATGCCTTTAATTCTAAAAAAAAATACGCCTTTCTTATCTAACATAGCCTTCTCATCGTTCTTGTTAAGATGCAGTAATATATCATGACCATGCAATCTGGGATTGGTTTCTTTAACGCATCCTTTCTGACTTTTTCTCTCATTCAACGCGTTCCAAATAAAAGTATGTGCAATTTGTCAGATGCTAACACACCGCCAAATGACGGTCTTTAATTGAAATGTGGGGTTTAACGTCCCAAAACCACCATATGATTATGAGAGACGCCGTAGTTCAGGGCTCCGGAACTTTCGACCACCCGAGGTTCTTTAACGTGCACCCAAATCTGACTACACGGGCCAACAGCGTTTTTGCATCTATCAAAATTGCAGCCGCCGCCGCCACAGCCAGCATTCCATCCCGCAACCTGCGGGTCAGCAGCCAAGTACTTTAGCCATCAGACCACCACGGCGGGGCCAAATGGCGTTCTTACCCCAAACGTTGGTGTCAAACATAGCATTCATCCATAGCGAAAAATAGCTCTGCAACGTTAACAGCAACGCGCCAGCATACATAACTGCACGTTCGGCGCTTAAGCTCGCATGCGAAAAAGTGTGGCCGTTCAAGAAACACATTACTCACTTTGTGCTTTCCTCTGGTTGGTCCATGGCATTCAATAACTAACAGGCCGCGGGTAGGCGACCTTGCAGGATGCATCCCGCTCTTTGTTTTACGATGCAATGGCTACGCGAGAACACTTCGCTTTTGTGAGCTGCATAACGTGTTAGTTGTCGTTGACATTGGGTCCTATAGCAATATTGAGCAACGAGGTGATCAGTGGGTGGCAAGTCAGGAGCTTCACAAGCCGTCCGTTCAAAAGGCGATGCTTCCGCGTTGGCGTAGTAGCGGCAATCATCACTGAACTCGTCATGGGTAAGTTTAGATGGCTGACGCAGCTGGATTCTACGTCGGATGACATCGCCACCTCGCTTTCTGTGTGATACAAGAACGTGTGCTATGTTTACACCCAGGCCAGCCATAGTGGCAAGTAACGTATTTCTTGCGAAGTGCGACATCTCAGCATGTAGTTCATGAAGGAAGGGTTAAAGAAAGATAAAGAATAAAGAATAAAGCGAAAGATTCGGAAATGATTAGAGTAGTTCGCGGGCGGAGATGCGGCCGGCTAACGGTCGTCGAAGAGTGGCCATCCCGGACAAGACAACCATCAGGCACGAAATCCACTGAGCGTCTCGTCGTTGCTGGAGTAGTGTAGCTTCCACACACATGACCGGTGTCTCTCTGCCGCCAAGTGCTTCCAGTGCAATAGCAGAGACTAATGAAACTTCTGGAATGGGTACATCAGAGATTCAAGAGTGTCGACCAGCAAATTTCGTTCCTTCATAGAGTGATGACACACAGGCCTGCAAAGGCGTTACACGCACGAACGCGCAAAGGTGTAGAACGCCTTTGTGCGTTCACGTCTTGAGCTTCAAATTTCCACGTCACATGTTCTCAGGGACATTGAGGTAGTGTAAGCGTGAGCGCAGGCGTATAGACCACCCTATTAATTGGGAGTGCACACCGTGGCGTGTCTTTCTTCAGTTAATGACGCCATGAAGAAGCGCGTATTGTGTGCCAGTACATGCAGGAATGAATATGTGCCAGCTTTTATAAGGTCCTTGTTGGTGTCATGTTTGCTTAGTTCTAACGCTATGATGTGTACAGCTATACCGCATATGTTAAAAACTTCAATAATCATAATATTGATACATAACAGCCGTTAAACACGGCTGCGTGAAAGAGGAGGACGAAGTTAGTGTTTGGTTGATGCTGGACTGGCGCCATTTTGCTCGTCGAGTTCTGTGCTTTGTGAAGAGATTATTAAAGAAGTTACTCGTAACATCATTGGTGGAGGTGTGGGGTAAGGTACTCGTAACAATAGTCAAGCCATAATGATGAACGTTAGTAATTGCGCTGATATTCTGCCACTTGGCGTTAACGTGAGTGAGTCCACGTCAGCGGTGGTATAGCTGCCAAATACCAGTATTTCTACACCAGTAGACATAGCCAATGGATAATAAACAATGATCTACCTCTGTCAAAACAATTTTCACTTTCATGTTATACTAGTTTTATAAAACGCAGGTCTCCAAGACTTCAGTGACTTATTTCCTTCATGGAAATGACGCCGAAAATACACATGATCAGAAGACATTGTTCCTTCAACGGGAGTCGAATTCCTGACCTCTGGGTACGCGACAACACATGCTGGACACACTACCCAATGTGCCACCGCCACATGCCCATCATTAAAAATACGCCTTTTATATCTGACACTGTCTTCCCACAGCCATCTCAGTGAAGCGCAGTTCTGCACCATGACCGTGACTACTGTGATTAGTTCCTCCAACGTGTCGTTTCAAATTGCACGTCCCATACGACACGTTTCCAATAGAAGTGTAATTTTCTAAATGCCTTGAAAGATCCACAGACAGCGACCTTACCCCAAGCGTCGGCGTTGCTCAATGCACCAATCCATATCAAGAACAGAGCTATACGACGGCTGCCTGCTTCGCCTGGCTCTGGTTGTAACTCCGCATTTCTCATTACACTAGCCCCCCCAAAAATTCTGACCACCCAAAATGGAATACACGACTTGAGTTGCGTTTCCCTCTGGTCAGGCAGTGGTGCTCCATAACTCCAACATGCCGCCAGTGGACGACCTTAGCCCAAGTTCGACGTCCAATCAGACACGTTCTTCTCGCTGTCACGTCCCTTTCCCTGGTTCAGCTCCCACAGTTAACTATTACAGCTATAATAAGTACTATGATCATAACCGTTTCTTTAATTATTATTGATGCACGTTTGTTGTCGGTAAGAAGGTATATGGCTGAGCGTCTACGCTCATGCATACATTTAAAACGTTGCTTTAGCTGTCAACCACCAATAGGCATTGCACAGGCTCTCCTATATCACTGTACAGCTTACATCAAACCACTTCTGTAAGGGCATACTTTACTTTCGTGTTTTACCGATTCATATAACGAAGTGATAACCACGCTTTTTTCTACGCAGGTGCGCGGAGACCCGTAGCCGATGGAGCGAAGAAAAGCCTTGCTAATGTCATACCCGCTGCCATGAACGCTTCAGAATACTCTTCGATAGAGGCCCAGGAGCTTCAAGCCCGTTACGACAAGGTTAGATTATAAACCTAGGCAACACTTTTTTCGGGATAATTCCGAAAATATGCAATACACAAAAGCTGCCAGAATTTTTGGAACATTGAACGGCCGGGACAGGGTCTCGTGGATTGCACCCATCGCACATTTTAAAAGGCTTGTCACTCACGGAGGGAGGGTTAAGCGTACATGGAGCCCCCGGAAGCACAAAACGACGCCTTGATATACGGTCTCCTGGAGCTTCTGGAGCACACTAGCCTACGTAAAATATGCGGACTTCTTGAGGTATGAATGCGTGTACTACAACAAGCTGTGGGGTTGTAGTCAGGAGGTCATCGAAAGTTTGTCTGGCCAGAAATGATGAAGAGCATGTAGATGTGGTCACTGACCAAGTTATTGTGAAAAAAAAAAACAGGTTCTTGTCGACAAAAGTTTCTCTGGCCAGGTATCGTGATTACAATATAGATGCGGTCACAGACCAAGTCAAGATTCAAAAACATAGATCACGCAGCCGTGATCGATAACTGCGATCCTCGGGTCGGCAGCCGAGCAACCTAGCCACTGATCCACCGAGGCGTAGTGGACGTAGTAGTTGTTGTTGTTGTAGTAGTAGTGGTGGTGGTGGTGGTTTTGATAGTAGTAGGAGTAGCAGTCGTAGCAGTAGGCGTTGCTGTAGCTGTAGGAGTAACAGCGGTGGTGGTGGTGGTAGTAGTAGTAGTAGTCGTGGTGGTAGTAGATGTAGTAGTAGTAGTAGTAGTAGTAGCCACTGATTCTCCAAGGCAGACTAGATTTAGCAGTAGTAGCAATAGTAGTAGTAGATGTAGTAGTAGTAGCCACTGACTCCTCTAGGCAGACTAGACTTAGTAGTAGCAGCAGTAGTAGCAGCAGTAGTAGGAGCAGTAGTAGCAGCAGTAGTAGCAGCAGTAGCAGTACTAGCGGTAGCAGTAGTAGTAGTAGTAGTAGCAGTAGTAGTAGTAGCAGTAGCAGTTGTAGCAGCAGTAGTAGCAGCAGCAGTAGCAGTAGCAGTAGCAGTAGCAGTACTAGCAGTAGTACTAGCCATCACGCAGGCGGTCGAGTAAGCAAAAGAGCTGGGAGTGCCAAAATAAATAAAACGAAATGATAATTCAGACTTCTGTTAGCTAAAGATATCCTCTACAGCATATTCGTCATTCACGATCATTACACTTTCGTTTTCCACCGGCTTGCATTTCATCGAGCTGATTGCAGTTTTATACTGCGTGCATATTTTTTTTTTCATAAACTATCACTGCAGGTGGCTATCGGCTCGGCCGTAGCGGTGGCCTTAGTGGTGCTTCTGATCGTCTTCATCGCCGTCTCCTGGTATATAGCCTCACGAAAACAAGTGGTCGAACCGAGCGCCATGCGGGGCTACTCTCTCGTAAATATTCTGGACGCGGCCTGCATCACCGACGACTGCCGGACGGCTGTGACCATGTTGAACTCCTCCATTGATCCCTCTGCAAACCCGTGCGATGTTCGTATACCCATACTCCACAATCACGCTTGGGTCAACGAAGTGGTAGTTACAATACTAATACAGTTTCGGGAAATGCTGCATCGCACTGAGACGCAGCATGTTTTGGAACGTTTGTGATCACTCGTGACATTGTATAACAGGGAAAAATTGCCATCGGGTCTGGGACAACATTCAAAGTGTAGCCGAGTAATGAGTTTGTGCACTCCGGCAAAACTGAGCATCGGTTGATATCCTTGGGAACGCCGTTTTTTATACCGATATTTCTGGCACTTACTTAATTCCTATGCCAGTTTTATACTCGAGTGCGTTACAGTTTTATACGCGTGGCTATTGCAACATACTATTACAAAGGAGAGAACAACGCTCACCCCAATACGCTTCGCGCCTAAAGGTATTGAAATCTACGCAATTGAGAGCGAAAATTTTTTAACGAAAAAAAAATGAATCGCCACCACGTCACTCGTATTATTAAGCTACCAGAGAATGTAGACAGGTTTTTCAGCAATTTTTCGGCAAAAAGAAGTCAGGTTGTTCCGTGTATCACTCCCGTACACAATAAACCAGTTTGCACCCGTAAGGGTGCTTTGCCGTGTCCATAAATAACAGCATAGGTTAAGGGTGTTTTGAAACACCAAGACACTTATCACATACGTGTTTAGAAAGCATTTTTTGCGGGAGTCTGAACCCAAACGTTACACGGGGGAGGGAACTTTTTGTACAACCATAAAGGTTATATTCCCGCAAAATGCGGTTTAGGATTAATCTACATTTTCTATTATATCCATAGTGGCCGGGGCTCCCAGTATAATAAAATGAAATAACAAGAAAATGCAGATGGAACTCTGGAATCATTGATATGCGCATGGGATACGCGGATATGAAACGCTCACGTCTGGAGTGAGGCACACCGCCCTCGGAGCTCCAAACGATCAGAAGAAACGAACCGAAACAAAAAAAATTTCCCAACACAAATATGAACGTAATGAAGAACAGGAAAGCATATACCCTATCGCTGTTTAAAAACACATATTCTGTTTTTTTATTAAAAATGGAAAGGTTAAGGATTAAGAGTACTCGGTACTCTACTAAGGAATCTATAGCTGAAAGCCATCACTTGGTCCTCACCCTTGATTATGCCGGTATTGCAACAAACACTGATGTTGGATGACTTCCTGGCTTCCGGTTCTGTGTGGTGGCATAGTCTAGGAGTATTGGTGAGGAACAGAAGCCATAACGAGTAGCCAGTTCATTTTCGAGAGTTTTTTCCCCTGTGTCTAGTGAAATATTTCAAACATAGTTTATTTTTAACCAACACATAGATTCAACCAACACATAGATGACCTCATAAAAGAAAGCAAATACGGCGGTCAACTAAATGTTTGAAGTAAACGAAGCTCAGCCTTTTGTGGAAGCCTTGCTCAAAATCTTCTCCACAATCTTAATGCGAACAAGGCTTAATATTTATGGAAGCCGAAACGTCATTCCGTTTAAGCTTCCATTTCATCAATGTTCTTCCTTGACTAGGTGGTTATTCCGCTGTAAGATTGATTGATTGATTGATTGATTGATTCATTGATTGATTGGTTGATTGATTGATTGGTGGGGTTTAATGTCCAAAATTTATTGATTAGTGGGGTTTAATGTCCAAAAACCACAATATGATTATGAGAAACGCCGTAGTGGAGGGCTCCGGAAATTTCGACCACCTGGGGTTCTTTAACGTGCACCCAAATCTGAGCACACGTGCCTAGAACATTTCCGCCTCCATAGGAAACGCAGCCACCTCGGCTGGGAATTTATTCCGTGACCTTCGGGTCAGCAGCCGAGTATCTAAGTCTCTAAAGCACCGTGGCGTGGCTCTGCTGTAAGATTGAAATATGTTTGCACCTTATAGCGCTGATGGATTCAGGGCGAGGAATCGATTTCGAATAGACGATCTGGTTTATGTCTCCCTACAAACACATGGTTGGCTGCTGCGCAGGAACTGTACAAGTAGGCGTGTGGTAATTGGCACGCGGTGGACGACGACGGCCGCCCCCTGTCGTACGAGGCGAACGTGCGGTATCGCTACGTGCACGCCGTGGACAGGAAGCTCGTCGGGAACGCAACGGTAGACAGGCTGTGCGACTCGGGTGATCCGCGGGCCAAGATGGGATGCATTTACTCTTCTTGCGTCGCATTCTACACCAAAACGTGCGTGTGCATGTCCTTGAAAAGCATGTAAAGTTGAGCTGCTTGATGCACATTCGTAGTGAAAAAAAAAAGAACAGCGCGAAAACAGCAAGGACAAGACAGCAGTGTCCTGGTAAAAGAAATGCTCTGTCCTGTTTCCTCTGTGTCTTCCTTGTTGCTGTCCCGCTGTTTCGTTTTACTATGAATGTGTACATGTGATTTCGCGGGGTTTGTGATAGGCCAGGACATGTAAGTGGGCATACGTCCCTACGCCCTAAAGAGCCTGTCATTTGCTTTGTGCATTGTAAGCGAGCAGTTGTAGTGTGTAGGTCAGTCAGTAACGGTCACGCCTGCAAATTAAGAAGCTTCTTCATAGGCGCTAAAAATACGACAGGCCGTCTAACCACCAAAGCCGTTTCACAGGGACCTGAGATGTACTTGGGAAAGAATTGGGGGAGGGGGGTCTCCCCTTTGAAAAAATGGTAACGGATAGCTTACTTCGCAACTCGTTCTAATAATTAAACGGTCGTGATGATTGGCGGAAGTGAGCGGAGGAATCCACTCGCTGACTGTGTCGCATGAAATGGGTAACCATTTCATGGTAACCCAAAAGCTAACGCGATAATTAGATTCGTGCTCTTAATAATCTTTTATAAAATGCTGGTGCTGCTATCGGTGCCGCCTGCGTTCCTATTTACGAACGACAAAGAAGCGTTGGCCGTGAGCCACAATTCAAGATGTAGACAAGTAAAGATTGGAGCCGCAGGGCGTTTGCGATTAGGAAGGCGTTGGTATGTGTGGGGGAGAGAGCATGTTCCACACGCACCAGCAGAAGGGTCTCCCAGATCCGGTGCGAACTCAGATTTTTTTTATGCCAGGGCGCAAAAAAAATTGTGGGAGAGGGGAGGGCACGAGCCCTGTGTGCTACTCCCTATTTTCTCCCCCGCCCAAGTGTTTTAGCAAAAATACCGATATTAATGAAATATTCTGGAAACCAGCAACCCCTCACCAGCACTCGATCCTTTTCTTTGACTGTTTGATGATCGCGCACCTTTCATGTCTAAAGAATCAAACCAAATGGTGCCTTGCGCATGTACATAAAAAGCACTTAAAAAACCAACAGACACTGGCGAGCTGCTCTTCACACCCTTCCTCTATTGGCAACAGCTGTCATGACGTCACCGCTGCGATTAGGTGACATCGCTACCAACATACGCTTCGAGTAAGAGAACAAGAGCCTTCTGCTAGCGTTCGCGTGATTCTTGTATCTTCACCTCAGGTGCAGACATAGGGAGCAAGGAACACGTGCCACACCAAAGCGCCATCTGGTTTCTGTTTTCTTGAACTCCCCAGCACTCCAATTTCGTTCACCAGCCAAAGGAGGGCTCTATAATGGCATCACTTGAACTTACGTCACAGGGCGTCCCGACAGGATCCGTATCGTTATGGTGACGTCACATGTTTTTGTGATTAATGACGTCACTTTACTTTGACGCCGTAACTTGTCTCCGACGCCACGTAATGGTCGCTGCCAACTGTCGAATTTCCCGCTTTAGGGAAGTCTCGAGCTTTAGTTTATTACAGTTTAAAAGTTCCGAACGATCAGGACACTTGGTTATGGGAAATCGATGTGGCAGAGTGCTCTTGGCATCGACAGCGCTGCGCTTGTGCTCGGTAAACTTCACGAGCACCAGCGGCATACCAAGTGCTTTCGCGGGTTGCATGAAAATGGTGCCAACGCGCCACCTAGAATGTACCCTCAAAAATACAGTTACAAAGGCGCGTGATGCGAAACAACGACATCAGAGCTCATCTTATATCAGGACACACTACACCTGGAGGCTGCCGTGACGCGTCTCTTGGGCAACACTCCCTTGAGCTGGTCGTGCAAGGTGCTCGCAGAAGTGGAAATGGAAAGCTAACTGGAGATCCTTGACCAAGCCCGCTAAGCAACCGCAGCCAGTCGGTTCCTGGAAGAGCCATCCCAACCACCTTAACCATGGCCAGCCTCAATGCCATAAATGTTTGTTTTCTCTACCTCCTTCAACTATATCTGGAAAGATAAAATGCGTGAAAGTACAAGGAGGATGCACTGGTACGGCTGCAGGCTCTGCGTCACCCTTCCGGAAGCCACAGCTGGTGGGAGCTTCCGCGTTCAACTCGACGCACTTTGTGTTTTGCAACCTGCGCTTTCCGTCTTTCATTCTCTCGTGTGATCGATCTTTCGGTCATGGCAGAGGGCGTACCAGGCGCTGGCTGCAGCACCCCACACTCCGCAAGCTGCACTATCTTGTCTTACACCTTTACGTGCGCGAACCATTCACTCGGTATCTACAGACCAGCAACCAGCACATGCCCCGATTGACCGCATAAAGCTTTGTTCGAACGAAAGGACTTGGTTGCGCCTCAACTGTATTAGCACCCATAAACTGTGAACTGCGTGTCACCGCACTTTGTAATCTACTCCGATGCAAGGATTTGTTTTTGTCATGATCAGATGTGGCCTTACGAATAGGTGCAGTACTCATGCGAACCACTTTCTACTTAAGGAAAGTCCTTGAATTCGTATAAGCAGCCACGCCATTTGAGTGGCTGAGTAAATCAGACCTCATCTCTTATTTGGCGTAGTATACATGGTTTTTCAACAATTCGTATATTAAGGTTGGTTTTCACAAATCGCAGAAGTCCAGCAGGCTGGTTCGTCTGTGAGCAAAGCCGTGGGAGAACTTGGGAAACAAAATACAGGAGCATTCCGCACATTCGTGCAGTAGAGTTCCAATGCCAATGTCCGTTAAATACTGATATACGTTCCGAATCCACAATGTAATTATCAGGCACGCCGTAGTTGGAGACTACAAGTTTCTACCATGTCGTGATAAGGAAAGCACATTTGCATCGCACCATACACGGCCTCCAGCAATCCACCTTCATCGAAATGAGACTGCCTTTTGGGATCGAACAGAACATTTGGGTCAGCAACTGAGTACCATGACTGTACAACCACGGCGAACCAAAATAAGGTTTTCGGGCTTGCTAATCCACTAGAAGGATTTGTGAGACTCAAATGTTATATGCGCGAATGGTTGTAAAATGCACCAAGTTAGGAAAGACAGCACTGAAAGAAGGTACACTGAAGAGATTGTAAGTGGTCATGTGATTCATATCTCGTACGGCTTTTTAATACACAGGGTCTGAAAGATCCCAAACAAGCCACCGCAAAGTAAGGTTGTTTTCGTTTTTGTCGGTTTTTGTGTTCGGCGCTCAGGAGCCATTGTGCTCATTGTGGGCCTGTAATTTCTAACACCGAGCGTAAATTATCTCGGCAATTATCGTTCTTTGTTTTTCATATGTCTTCTGTCGCGCTGTCATTTTCTTAATTTCGTGCAGTTTACAGACGTTTATTAAGCGCCCTAGCTAGCTCATCAAAATGTTCTAATCAGGCAGATGTATCTGATCTATAGTATATATCAATTGGTGAGAATTGTAAGCACACGCCTGTAAGGCTTCCCGTCGTGCTCTAGTGCTCTCTCATTGCGACGAGCGCAACAGCATACAAAACTGAAACGGATAACGACATATAAAGACCATCAAAATGCGCTCCTCATGCAATGTCTAGGTCTTCTGTCCTTCCGTTTTGAGCACTATTACGTGTGTTGCAACGAGCCAACTAGCCCCTAAAACAATCATTGCCTTACAGGGCCTCCACCCTTGAGAAACTCGTGGCTGTCGCGGAAATAGACACGGCCACCTGGTCGCTCGCACGAGACTTCGAGGCCATGTTCTACATCTTCGTGCGCTTGATCGTCGATACCGGCGTGCCGTCCGTGCTGAATGTCATCAGGCGAGACACTGTGACGGCCGTCATTGAAGTCGGCCCGTGCATCTCTTGCTTCGCTGGCGGAGACGACAGATTCGTGAAGTACCTGCTAAGCCAAGCAGTCACCATCGAGGTTTGAATTTCGATTGTGTTCCAGCAAGCGACTACTTTATGGCTAGGTTTGGGGTGACAAAGGGGATAGCTGCTTCGAATGAATACAACTATATGAGAATTGTGGAGCAGAGTCACGCTGCACCCAGCAGCCGATGGCTACCGTGTCTTCACAGTAACTTGATTTAAAAAACACAAAGTAAAATGAAATGAATGATGATGACTGGGGCGAAGCGTTCGTTTGTCCGCATGTACCTGTGTCCATCTCTCCGTGTGTCCATCGGTCCGGGCGTCCAAACGGGCGGATGAATGAGTACACGGATGGATGGACAGAAGCGCGGACGCATGGGCGGACAGATGGGTGGAAGCACGGACGCATGGGCTGACGGATGGGTGGAAGCACGGACGTATGAATGGAGGCCTCGACCCACTCGTCATCATTCACTCCATGGATATGCTGTGAAAAACTACTAAAACCATGTAGTTATATTTTTCCCAAGGACACATACACTCAATGCCATCTTTTGAACAACTCTTATACTAAATGTGGCTACTTACTACTACTACTACTACTACTACTACTACTACTACTACTACTAATACTACTACTACTACTACTATTACTACTACTACTACTACTGCTGCTGCTGCTGCTACTACTATTACTACAGAGGAGAGAATGACCCACGGCCTAGAAAGCCTCGCCCCTTCAATGTTGGGCGCAGCTAGCACTAATGGCGCAAGGCTAAAGGTGCTGCGTCGCTGATCATTTGCGCAAGCTGTTCGAGGTGAGGAAGAGGAGCCGAGCGCCAGTGTGCGGTGCGCATGCGCACTAGCACGCAGCTCGTGCGAATTCATGATCAAGCAGGCGTGAGCAGTCGGTCGGTGGTCAGATAGATCGCGTGCATCATGCGTGGTAGTGTGGAACCGGTGGCGGAGCCGCGTTTGTGTAAGGCGAAGGTGTGTGAAGCTTTGTACACTTGTGTCATTGGTAGCTAGTTGACACTATACGCCATCATATCTAGGAGTTCTTTTATGAGTGGTTGGTAATGTACAACAGCCGGCTTAAACATCGCTACTGAAACATATTGTGGGAGGTGGTTTATTTGAGGCGTCCTCCTGTAATCGATTGGTCATCGTCATGTGCCTCACGCTTCTTTCCTTGCGTCATCATTGGAAAGGTGTGGTTTTAGAAATAAGCGCTACAGATACACGCACGTGGGTGGCGCCACCATATTCGCGATAAACAAAAAAAAGCTGTATATCGAATTGCACTGAAGACCACTGTCAGTAAACTTTGTCGCATCAATAAGCCAACCCGTTGGAGCACCAGCAGATTGCTGGATGTGTGGGTTTTAAAGGGGTGGTGACACGAAATTTGTGGGACGCGTGTTCTTCGCTGTAAGCGTTTCCTTAAGCTCCAGGAAGCATGATACTTGTACCAAGATTCGTGTGTTTTCGCTAAATAGTTTAATATTGCTCTACTTGTGTGGACCATTTTAGGTTTCGGTTTCGCGGCACCGAGTAGGCCAGTGACGTCGATGCATAGGTGGCATTGACCACGTGACCACACAAAGCTGTGACGCACATTGTGCCGAGTTTCGTCTGCTCTCACACGCACGTGCCACACAAGGGCCAGCAAAACAAACGCGCTGACTGTCGCCGTGGCCAGCTTCAGCAGCATTCAGGCAGAGGCAAGGAAAAAGGCAGCCAGAAGGAAACAAAGCGTTTATATGTACAACTTATGCAGAGAACGTGAACGAGGAAGCCTCCTGACGCTAGATGCGCCAGCCGTTTATAGGCACCGCGATACGCTGAAGGAGCACGGGGCAGCCCCACTGTTGGACATGCGCGACGTCTCTGACGGACAAGGACGCGTCTAGTTTCCCTTCGAAAGCACCCAGTGTCTTTGACGGACGCACAGTTTCTCTTAGAGGGACGCCAACACACTCGTCACTCGTGATCTCGTGTGACGTCATGACAACTGCCGTTGCTCCTCCTACTGTGAAATGTCTGTGTTGCTGTGTCAGCAATGGGTCTACATCATAAGAGTGGGCATTCAGCAACACTTTTAAAAGTGGACTAAAATATATTCTATGCGGTTGTTTTGTCCGACACTTTGTGCGGACAGTCCTAGCATACAGAGGAAACCCACAACAGGCTTGGGATGGCCACGAAATTTG